>CM038795.1:69226161-69323482 GCA_021764765.1 Vicia sativa
AAACTTATCAACTAATAATGATGTAGTGTACTTATCTTACATGGAACTTCTTGTTAGAATCATTACTCATACTACGATAACGTAAGCATCCATACGATAATGTTCCATAAAAAGAATTAAATGTTGAAAAACTTATAGGAGAAAATGTGTAAAAATAAAAGTGTTAGCTAGTCTTGCATGGAAACAAGATTAGCACAAATACTAAAAATTAAAATTTCAAATCATTTTTTTATTATTTTTTATTTTTTTTTTAAAGTTTAATAAAAAAGTAAAATTAATAATGGAGGAGTGTGCTTAAGATATATATATTTGTGATGTGACAATGTAAAAATACTTCTATCTATTAGTAAGGTGCATATTTACCTTCATTGGAAACACTAGAAAAAAGAAAGTCCAAATACATATTTTCTACACTGTTTACTATTATTTAAGGGGAAAATTCGTTATTTCTCAACTCAAAACTATGGTCATCTTATTTTCATTTTCATTAACAAAAGTTAGCAAAGGGAGTTTATCTCTAAATATTTGCTCCCATTGCATCAAATAAATTTAAATTCAAATTAAAACCAACAAATAGGTATTAAATCTAATTTATTGTTCTCTACTTCACAACTTCAACTCACCAGTAAATTAAACTGATAAATTTTTGAATTCAAAACATTATATCAATGTTTTGCAAAACTTATCAACTTTGTTATCACTATATCGCTATTTTTGACAACATTAAAGAGTTTTTTTTTAGGGGATGAAGAATTCAAATATTTCATACTCTTAAGAAGAAGAATATTTGTGTTAATTATTTAGCAAAACATGTGGCTAATAATGATGTAGTGTACTTATCTTACATGGAACTTCTTGTTAGAATAATTACTCATACTACGATAACGTAAGCATCCATACGATAATGTTCCATAAAAAGAATTAAAATGTTGAAAAAAATTATAGGAGAAAATGTGTAAAAATAAAGTCGTGTTAGCTAGTCTTGCATGGAAACAAGATTAGGCACAATCACTAAAAATTAAAATTTCAAATTCATTTTTTTATTTTTTATATTTTTTTAAAAGTTTAATAAAAAAAGTAAAATTAATAATGGAGGAGTGTGCTTAAGAGATATATTTGGTGATGTGACAATGTAAAATAACTTCTATCTATTAGTAAGGTGCATATTTACCTTCATTGGAAACACTAGAAAACAGAAAGTCCAAATACATATTTACTATTATTTAAGGGGGGAAATTATTTCTCAACTCAAAACTATGGTCATCTTATTTCCATTTTCATTAACAAAAGTTAGCAACGGAGTTTATCTCAAATATTTGCTCCCAATGCATCAAATAAATTTAAATTCAAATTAAAACCAAGAAATAGGTATTAAATCTAATTTATTGTTCTCTCTACTTCTTCACAACTTCAACTCAGCTAAGTAAATTAAACTTCGATAAATTTTTTGAATTCAAAAACTTTATATCAATGTTTTGCCAAACTTATCAACTTTGTTATCACTATATCGCTATTTTTGACAACATTAAAGAGTTTTTTTAGATGAAGAATTCAAATATTTCATACTCTTAAGAAGAAGAATATTTGTGTTAATTATTTAGCAAAACATGTGGCTAATAATGATGTAGTGTACTTATCTTACATGGAACTTCTTGTTAGAATAATTACTCATACTACGATAACGTAAGCATCCATACGATAATGTTCCATAAAAAGAATTAAAATGTTGAAAAAAATTATAGGAGAAAATGTGTAAAAAATAAAGTCGTGTTAGCTAGTCTTGCATGGACACAAGATTAGGCACAATCACTAAAAATTAAAATTTCAAATTCATTTTTTTATTTTTTATTTTTTAAAAGTTTAATAAAAAAGTAAAATTAATAATGGAGGTGTGCTTAAGAGATATATATTTGGTGATGTGACAATGTAAAATAACTTCTATCTATTAGTAAGGTATATTTACCTTCATTGGAAACACTAGAAAATGTAAAGTCCAAATACATATTTTCTACATCAACTATTATTTAAGGGGAAAATTCGTTATTTCTCAACTCAAAACTATGGTCATCTTATTTCCATTTTCATTAACAAAAGTTAGCAACGGAGTTTATCTCTAAATATTTGCTCCCATTGCATCAAATAAATTTAAATTCAAATTAAAACCAACAAATAGGTATTAAATCTAATTTATCGTTCTCTACTTCTTCACAACTTCAACTCACTAAGTAAATTAAACTTCGATAAATTTTTGAATTCAAAACTTTATATCAATGTTTTGCCAAACTTATCAACTTTGTTATCACTATATCGCTATTTTGACAACATTAAAGAGTTTTTTTTGGGATGAAGAATTCAAATATTTCATACCTTAAGAAGAAGAATATTTGTGTTAATTATTTAGCAAAACATGTGGCTAATAATGATGTAGTGTACTTATCTTACATGGAACTCTTGTTAGAATAATTACTCATACTACGATAACGTAAGCATCCATACGATAATGTTCCATAAAAAGAATTAAAATGTTGAAAAATTATAGGAGAAAATGTAAAAATAAAGTCGTGTTAGCTAGTCTTGCATGGACACAAGATTAGGCATACCACTAAAAATTAAAATTTCAAATTCATTTTTATTTTTTATTTTTAAAAGTTTAATAAAAAAGTAAAATTAATAATGGAGGAGTGTGCTTAAGAGATATATATTTGGTGATGTGACAATGTAAAATACCTTCTATCTATTAGTAAGGTATATTTACCTTCATTGGAAACACTAGAAAAAGAAAGTCCAAATACATATTTTCTAATGCTTACTATTATTTAAGGGGGAAATTCGTTATTTCTCAACTCAAAACTATGGTCATCTTATTTCCATTTTCATTAACAAAAGTTAGCAACGGAGTTTATCTCTAAATATTTGTCCCATTGCATCAAATAAATTTAAATTCAAATTAAAACCAACAAATAGGTATTAAATCTAATTTATCCTCTTCTACTTCTTCACAACTTCAACTCACTAAGTAAATTAAACTTCGATAAATTTTTGAATTAAAACTTTATATCAATGTTTTGCCAAACTTATCAACTTTGTTATCACTATATCGCTATTTTTGACAACATTAAAGAGTTTTTTAGGGATGAAGAATTCAAATATTTCATACTCTTAAGAAGAAGAATATTTGTGTTAATTATTTAGCAAAACATGTGGCTAATAATGATGTAGTGTACTTATCTTACATGGAACTCTTGTTAGAATAATTACTCATACTACGATAATGTAAGCATCCATACGATAATGTTCCATAAAAAGAATTAAAATGTTGAAAAAATTATAGGAGAAAATGTAAAAATAAAGTCGTGTTAGCTAGTCTTGCATGGACACAAGATTAGGCACAATACTAAAAATTAAAATTTCAAATTCATTTTTATTTTTTTTTTTTTAAAAGTTTAATAAAAAGTAAAATTAATAATGGAGGAGTGTGCTTAAGAGATATATATTTGGTGATGTGACAATGTAAAAATAACTTCTATCTATTAGTAAGGTGCATATTTACCTTCATTGGAAACACTAGAAAATGAAAGTCCAAATACATATTTTCTAATTGCTTACTATTATTTAAGGGGAAATTGCTATTTCTCAACTCAAAACTATGGTCATCTTATTTCCATTTTCATTAACAAAAGTTAGCAACGGAGTTTATCTCTAAATATTTGCTCCCATTGCATCAAATAAATTTAAATTCAAATTAAAACCAACAAATAGGTATTAAATCTAATTTATCGTTCTCTACTTCTTCACAACTTCAACTCATTTAAGTAAATTAAACTGATAAATTTTTGAATTCAAAACTTTATATCAATGTTTTGCCAAACTTATCAACTTTGTTATCACTATATCGCTATTTTTGACAACATTAAAGAGTTTTTTTAGGGATGAAGAATTCAAATATTTCATACTCTTAAGAAGAAGAATATTTGTGTTAATTATTTAGCAAAACATGTGGCTAATAATGATGTAGTGTACTTATCTTACATGGAACTTCTTGTTAGAATAATTACTCATACTACGATAATGTAAGCATCCATACGATAATGTTCCATAAAAAGAATTAAAATGTTGAAAAAATTATAGGAGAAAATGTAAAAATAAAGTCGTGTTAGCTAGTCTTGCATGGACACAAGATTAGGCATACCACTAAAAATTAAAATTTCAAATTCATTTTTTATTTTTATTTTTTTAAAAGTTTAATAAAAAAGTAAAATTAATAATGGAGGAGTGTGCTTAAGAGATATATTTGGTGATGTGACAATGTAAAATAACTTCTATCTATTAGTAAGGTATATTTACCTTCATTGGAAACACTAGAAAATGTAAAGTCCAAATATATATTTTCTAATCGCTTACTATTATTTAAGGGGAAAATTCATATTCTCAACTCAAAACTATGGTCATCTTATTTCCATTTTCATTAACAAAAGTTAGCAACGGAGTTTATCTCTAAATATTTGCTCCTATTGCATCAAATAAATTTAAATTCAAATTAAAACCAACAAATAGGTATTAAATCTAATTTATCGTTCTACTCTTCACAACTTCAACTCATCTAAGTAAATTAAACTTCGATAAATTTTTGAATTCAAAACTTTATATCAATGTTTTGCCAAACTTATCAACTTTGTTATCACTATATCGCTATTTTTGACAACATTAAAGAGTTTTTTTTAGGTGGATGAAGAATTCAAATATTTCATACTCTTAAGAAGAAGAATATTTGTGTTAATTATTTAGCAAAACATGTGGCTAATAATGATGTAGTGTACTTATCTTACATGGAACTTCTTGTTAGAATAATTACTCATACTACGATAACGTAAGCATCCATACGATAATGTTCCATAAAAAGAATTAAAATGTTGAAAAAACTTATAGGAGAAAATGTGTAAAAATAAAGTCGGTTAGCTAGTCTTGCATGGACACAAGATTAGGCACAACACTAAAAATTAAAATTTCAAATTATTTTTTATTTTTATTTTTTAAAAGTTTAATAAAAAAAGTAAAATTAATAATGGAGGAGTATGCTTAAGAGATATATATTTGGTGATGTGACAATGTAAAAATAACTTCTATCTATTAGTAAGGTGCATCTTTACCTTCATTGGAAACACTAGAAAATAGAAAGTCCAAATACATATTTTCTACATTGCTTACTATTATTTTGGGGGAAAATTTATTTCTCAACTCAAAACTATGGTCATCTTATTTCCATTTTCATTAACAAAAGTTAGCAACGGGAGTTTATCTCTAAATATTTGCTCCCAATGCATCAAATAAATTTAAATTCAAATTAAAACCATCAAATAGGTATTAAATCTAATTTACGTTTTCTACTTCTTCACAACTTCAACTCGCTAAGTAAATTAAACTCGATAAATTTTTGAATTCAAAACTTTATATCAATGTTTTGCCAAACTTATCAACTTTGTTATCACTATATCGCTATTTTTGACAACATTAAAGAGTTTTTTTAGGGATGAAGAATTCAAATATTTCATACTCTTAAGAAGAAGAATATTTGTGTTAATTATTTAGCAAAACATGTGGCTAATAATGATGTAGTGTACTTATCTTACATGGAACTTCTTGTTAGAATAATTACTCATACTACGATAATGTAAGCATCCATACGATAATGTTCCATAAAAAGAATTAAAATGTTGAAAAAATTATAGGAGAAAATGTGTAAAAATAAAGTCGTGTTAGCTAGTCTTGCATGGACACAAGATTAGGCACAATACTAAAAATTAAAATTTCAAATTCATTTTTTATTTTTTATTTTTTAAAAGTTTAATAAAAAAGTAAAATTAATAATGGAGGAGTGTGCTTAAGAGATATATATTTGGTGATGTGACAAAAAATACTTCTATCTATTAGTAGGTGTATATTTACCTTCATTGGAAACACTAGAAAAAGAAAGTCCAAATACATATTTTCTACAATCGCTTACTATTATTTAAGGGGAAAATTGTTATTTCTCAACTCAAAACTATGGTCATCTTATTTCCATTTTCATTAACAAAAGTTAGCAACGGAGTTTATCTCTAAATATTTGCTCCCATTGCATCAAATAAATTTAAATTCAAATTAAAACCAAGAAATAGGTATTAAATCTAATTTATCGTTCTCTACTTCTTCACAACTTCAACTCGCCTAAGTAAATTAAACTTCGATAAATTTTTGAATTCAAAACTTTATATCAATGTTTTGCCAAACTTATCAACTTTGTTATCACTATATCGCTATTTTTGACAACATTAAAGAGTTTTTTTAGGGATGAAGAATTCAAATATTTCATACTCTTAAGAAGAAGAATATTTGTGTTAATTATTTAGCAAAACATGTGGCTAATAATGATGTAGTGTACTTATCTTACATGGAACTTCTTGTTAGAATAATTACTCATACTACGATAATGTAAGCATCCATACGATAATGTTCCATAAAAAGAATTAAAATGTTGAAAAAATTATAGGAGAAAATGTGTAAAAATAAAGTCGTGTTAGCTAGTCTTGCATGGACACAAGATTAGGCACAATACTAAAAATTAAAATTTCAAATTCATTTTTTATTTTTTAAAAGTTTAATAAAAAAGTAAAATTAATAATGGAAGAGTGTGCTTAAGAGATATATATTTGGTGATGTGACAATGTAAAATACTTCTATCTATTAGTAAGGTGCATATTTACCTTCATTGGAAACACTAGAAAACAAAGTCCAAATACATATTTTCTACATGCTTACTATTATTTAAGGGGAAAATTCTATTTCTCAACTCAAAACTATGGTCATCTTATTTCCATTTTCATTAACAAAAGTTAGCAACGGAGTTTATCTCTAAATATTTGCTCCCAATGCATCAAATAAATTTAAATTCAAATTAAAACCAACAAATAGGTATTAAATCTAATTTACTGTTCGCTCTACTTCTTCACAACTTCGACTCAGCTAAGTAAATTAAACTTCGATAAATTTTTGAATTCAAAACTTTATATCAATGTTTTGCCAAACTTATCAACTTTGTTATCACTATATCGCTATTTTGACAACATTAAAGAGTTTTTTTAGATGAAGAATTCAAATATTTCATACTCTTAAGAAGAAGAATATTTGTGTTAATTATTTAGCAGAACATGTGGCTAATAATGATGTAGTGTACTTATCTTACATGGAACTTCTTGTTAGAATAATTACTCATACTACGATAATGTAAGCATCCATACGATAATGTTCCATAAAAAGAATTAAAATGTTGAAAAAACTTATAGGAGAAAATGTAAAAATAAAGTCGTGTTAGCTAGTCTTGCATGGACACAAGATTAGGCACTACTAAAAATTAAAATTTCAAATTCATTTTTATTTTTATTTTTTAAAAGTTTAATAAAAAAAGTAAAATTAATAATGGAGGAGTGTGCTTAAGAGATATATATTTGGTGATGTGACAATGTAAAAATACCTTCTATCTATTAGTAAGGTGCATATTTACCTTCATTGGAAACACTAGAAAAAAGAAAGTCCAAATACATATTTTCTAATCGCTTACTATTATTTAAGGGGAAAATTCGTTATTTCTCAACACAAAACTATGGTCATCTTATTTCCATTTTCATTAACAAAAGTTAGCAACGGGAGTTTATCTCTAAATATTTGCTCCCATTGCATCAAATAAATTTAAATTCAAATTAAAACCAACAAATAGGTATTAAATCTAATTTATTGTTCTCTACTTCTTCACAACTTCAACTCAGCTAAGTAAATTAAACTTCGATAAATTTTTTGAATTCAAAAACTTTATATCAATGTTTTGCCAAACTTATCAACTTTGTTATCACTATATCGCTATTTTTGACAACATTAAAGAGTTTTTTTTTAGGGGATGAAGAATTCAAATATTTCATACTCTTAAGAAGAAGAATATTTGTGTTAATTATTTAGCAAAACATGTGGCTAATAATGATGTAGTGTACTTATCTTACATGGAACTTCTTGTTAGAATAATTACTCATACTACGATAACGTAAGCATCCATACGATAATGTTCCATAAAAAGAATTAAAATGTTGAAAAAACTTATAGGAGAAAATGTAAAAATAAAGTCGTGTTAGCTAGTCTTGCATGGACACAAGATTAGGCACACCACTAAAAATTAAAATTTCAAATTCATTTTTATATTTTTTTATTTTTTAAAAGTTTAATAAAAAAAGTAAAATTAATAATGGAGGAGTGTGCTTAAGAGATATATATTTGGTGATGTGACAATGTAAAAATACCTTCTATCTATTAGTAAGGTGCATATTTACCTTCATTGGAAACACTAGAAAATAGAAAGTCCAAATACATATTTTCTACATCTTACTATTATTTAAGGGGGGAAATTATTTCTCAACTCAAAACTAGGGTCATCTTATTTCCATTTTCATTAACAAAAGTTAGCAACGGGAGTTTATCTCTAAATATTTGCTCCCATTGCATCAAATAAATTTAAATTCAAATTAAAACCAACAAATAGGTATTAAATCTAATTTACTGTTCTCTCTACTTCTTCACAACTTCAACTCAGCTAAGTAAATTAAACTTCGATAAATTTTTTGAATTCAAAAACTTTATATCAATGTTTTGCCAAACTTATCAACTTTGTTATCACTATATCGCTATTTTTGACAACATTAAAGAGTTTTTTTTAGGGGATGAAGAATTCAAATATTTCATACTCTTAAGAAGAAGAATATTTGTGTTAATTATTTAGCAAAACATGTGGCTAATAATGATGTAGTGTACTTATCTTACATGGAACTTCTTGTTAGAATAATTACTCATACTACGATAACGTAAGCATCCATACGATAATGTTCCATAAAAAGAATTAAAATGTTGAAAAAAATTATAGGAGAAAATGTAAAAATAAAGTCGTGTTAGCTAGTCTTGCATGGACACAAGATTAGGCATACACTAAAAATTAAAATTTCAAATTATTTTTTTATTTTTTATTTTTAAAAGTTTAATAAAAAGTAAAATTAATAATGGAGGAGTGTGCTTAAGAGATATATATTTGGTGATGTGACAATGTAAAATACCTTCTATCTATTAGTAAGGTGCATATTTACCTTCATTGGAAACACTAGAAAATGTAAAGTCCAAATACATATTTTCTACATTGCTTACTATTATTTAAGGGGGAAAATTCTATTTCTCAACTCAAAACTATGGTCATCTTATTTCCATTTTCATTAACAAAAGTTAGCAACGGGAGTTTATCTCTAAATATTTGCTCCCAATGCATCAAATAAATTTAAATTCAAATTAAAACCAACAAATAGGTATTAAATCTAATTTATCGCTCTCTACTTCTTCACAACTTCAACTCAGCTAAGTAAATTAAACTTCGATAAATTTTTTGAATTCAAAAACTTTATATCAATGTTTTGCCAAACTTATCAACTTTGTTATCACTATATCGCTATTTTTGACAACATTAAAGAGTTTTTTTAGGGATGAAGAATTCAAATATTTCATACTCTTAAGAAGAAGAATATTTGTGTTAATTATTTAGCAAAACATGTGGCTAATAATGATGTAGTGTACTTATCTTACATGGAACTTCTTGTTAGAATCATTACTCATACTACGATAATGTAAGCATCCATACAATAATGTTCCATAAAAAGAATTAAAATGTTGAAAAAATTATAGGAGAAAATGTAAAAATAAAGTCGTGTTAGCTAGTCTTGCATGGACACAAGATTAGGCATACTACTAAAAATTAAAATTTCAAATTCATTTTTATTTTTTATTTTTTAAAAGTTTAATAAAAAGTAAAATTAATAATGGAGAGTGTGCTTAAGAGATATATATTTGGTGATGTGACAATGTAAAAATACCTTCTATCTATTAGTAAGGTGCATATTTACCTTCATTGGAAACACTAGAAAATGAAAGTCCAAATACATATTTTCTACATCGCTTACTATTATTTAAGGGGAAAATTCGTTATTTCTCAACTCAAAACTATGGTCATCTTATTTCCATTTTCATTAACAAAAGTTAGCAACGGAGTTTATCTCTAAATATTTGCTCCCATTGCATCAAATAAATTTAAATTCAAATTAAAACCAACAAATAGGTATTAAATCTAATTTATTTCTCTCTCTTCACAACTTCAACTCACTAAGTAAATTAAACTTCGATAAATTTTTGAATTCAAAACTTTATATCAATGTTTTGCCAAACTTATCAACTTTGTTATCACTATATCGCTATTTTTGACAACATTAAAGAGTTTTTTTAGGGATGAAGAATTCAAATATTTCATACTCTTAAGAAGAAGAATATTTGTGTTAATTATTTAGCAAAACATGTGGCTAATAATGATGTAGTGTACTTATCTTACATGGAACTTCTTGTTAGAATAATTACTCATACTACGATAATGTAAGCATCCATACGATAATGTTCCATAAAAAGAATTAAAATGTTGAAAAAATTATAGGAGAAAATGTAAAAATAAAGTCGTGTTAGCTAGTCTTGCATGGACACAAGATTAGGCACAAATACTAAAAATTAAAATTTCAAATTATTTTTATTTTTTAAAAGTTTAATAAAAAGTAAAATTAATAATGGAAGAGTGTGCTTAAGAGATATATATTTGGTGATGTGACAATGTAAAATACCTTCTATCTATTAGTAAGGTGCATATTTACCTTCATTGGAAACACTAGAAAATGTAAAGTCCAAATACATATTTTCTACATCGCTTACTATTATTTAAGGGGAAAATTCTATTTCTCAACTCAAAACTATGGTCATCTTATTTCCATTTTCATTAACAAAAGTTAGCAACGGAGTTTATCTCTAAATATTTGCTCCCATTGCATCAAATAAATTTAAATTCAAATTAAAACCAAGAAATAGGTATTAAATCTAATTTATCGTTCTCTACTTCTTCACAACTTCAACTCACTAAGTAAATTAAACTTCGATAAATTTTTGAATTCAAAACTTTATATCAATGTTTTGCCAAACTTATCAACTTTGTTATCACTATATCGCTATTTTTGACAACATTAAAGAGTTTTTTTAGGGATGAAGAATTCAAATATTTCATACTCTTAAGAAGAAGAATATTTGTGTTAATTATTTAGCAAAACATGTGGCTAATAATGATGTAGTGTACTTATCTTACATGGAACTTCTTGTTAGAATAATTACTCATACTACGATAATGTAAGCATCCATACGATAATGTTCCATAAAAAGAATTAAAATGTTGAAAAAATTATAGGAGAAAATGTAAAAATAAAGTCGTGTTAGCTAGTCTTGCATGGACA
This sequence comes from Vicia sativa, assembly GCA_021764765.1. Lineage (NCBI taxonomy): Eukaryota > Viridiplantae > Streptophyta > Magnoliopsida > Fabales > Fabaceae > Vicia > Vicia sativa. The sequence goes on from CM038795.1 coordinate 69,237,537, forward strand.
CAAGATTAGGCATACTACTAAAAATTAAAATTTCAAATTATTTTTATTTTTTATTTTTTAAAAGTTTAATAAAAAAGTAAAATTAATAATGGAAGAGTGTGCTTAAGAGATATATATTTGGTGATGTGACAATGTAAAAATACCTTCTATCTATTAGTAAGGTGCATATTTACCTTCATTGGAAACACTAGAAAATGTAAAGTCCAAATACATATTTTCTACATCGCTTACTATTATTTAAGGGGAGAAATTATTTCTCAACTCAAAACTAGGGTCATCTTATTTCCATTTTCATTAACAAAAGTTAGCAACGGGAGTTTATCTCTAAATATTTGCTCCCATTGCATCAAATAAATTTAAATTCAAATTAAAACCAACAAATAGGTATTAAATCTAATTTATCGTTCTCTTTCTTCACAACTTCAACTCACTAAGTAAATTAAACTTCGATAAATTTTTGAATTCAAAAACTTTATATCAATGTTTTGCCAAACTTATCAACTTTGTTATCACTATATCGCTATTTTTGACAACATTAAAGAGTTTTTTTATAGGGGATGAAGAATTCAAATATTTCATACTCTTAAGAAGAAGAATATTTGTGTTAATTATTTAGCAAAACATGTGGCTAATAATGATGTAGTGTACTTATCTTACATGGAACTTCTTGTTAGAATAATTACTCATACTACGATAATGTAAGCATCCATACGATAATGTTCCATAAAAAGAATTAAAATGTTGAAAAAAATTATAGGAGAAAATGTGTAAAAAATAAAGTCGTGTTAGCTAGTCTTGCATGGACACAAGATTAGGCACAGTCACTAAAAATTAAAATTTCAAATTCATTTTTTTATTTTTATTTTTAAAAGTTTAATAAAAAGTAAAATTAATAATGGAAGAGTGTGCTTAAGAGATATATATTTGGTGATGTGACAATGTAAAAATAACTTCTATCTATTAGTAAGGTGCATATTTACCTTCATTGGAAACACTAGAAAATGAAAGTCCAAATACATATTTTCTACAACGCTTACTATTATTTAAGGGGGAAAATTCTATTTCTCAACTCAAAACTATGGTCATCTTATTTCCATTTTCATTAACAAAAGTTAGCAACGGAGTTTATCTCTAAATATTTGCTCCCATTGCATCAAATAAATTTAAATTCAAATTAAAACCAAGAAATAGGTATTAAATCTAATTTATCGTTTCTACTTCTTCACAACTTCAACTCAGCTAAGTAAATTAAACTCGATAAATTTTTGAATTCAAAACTTTATATCAATGTTTTGCCAAACTTATCAACTTTGTTATCACTATATCGCTATTTTTGACAACATTAAAGAGTTTTTTTAGGGATGAAGAATTCAAATATTTCATACTCTTAAGAAGAAGAATATTTGTGTTAATTATTTAGCAAAACATGTGGCTAATAATGATGTAGTGTACTTATCTTACATGGAACTTGTTAGAATAATTACTCATACTACGATAATGTAAGCATCCATACGATAATGTTCCATAAAAAGAATTAAAATGTTGAAAAAATTATAGGAGAAAATGTAAAAATAAAGTCGTGTTAGCTAGTCTTGCATGGACACAAGATTAGGCACTACTAAAAATTAAAATTTCAAATTATTTTTTATTTTTTATTTTTTAAAAGTTTAATAAAAAAGTAAAATTAATAATGGAAGAGTGTGCTTAAGAGATATATATTTGGTGATGTGACAATGTAAAATACCTTCTATCTATTAGTAAGGTGCATATTTACCTTCATTGGAAACACTAGAAAATGAAAGTCCAAATACATATTTTCTACACGCTTACTATTATTTAAGGGGAAAATTCTATTTCTCAACTCAAAACTATGGTCATCTTATTTCCATTTTCATTAACAAAAGTTAGCAACGGAGTTTATCTCTAAATATTTGCTCCCATTGCATCAAATAAATTTAAATTCAAATTAAAACCAACAAATAGGTATTAAATCTAATTTATCGTTTCTACTTCTTCACAACTTCAACTCGCTAAGTAAATTAAACTTCGATAAATTTTTGAATTCAAAACTTTATATCAATGTTTTGCCAAACTTATCAACTTTGTTATCACTATATCGCTATTTTTGACAACATTAAAGAGTTTTTTTAGGGATGAAGAATTCAAATATTTCATACTCTTAAGAAGAAGAATATTTGTGTTAATTATTTAGCAAAACATGTGGCTAATAATGATGTAGTGTACTTATCTTACATGGAACTTCTTGTTAGAATAATTACTCATACTACGATAATGTAAGCATCCATACGATAATGTTCCATAAAAAGAATTAAAATGTTGAAAAAATTATAGGAGAAAATGTGTAAAAATAAAGTCGTGTTAGCTAGTCTTGCATGGACACAAGATTAGGCATAATACTAAAAATTAAAATTTCAAATTATTTTTTTTTTTATTTTTAAAAGTTTAATAAAAAAGTAAAATTAATAATGGAGGTGTGCTTAAGAGATATATATTTGGTGATGTGACAATGTAAAATACCTTCTATCTATTAGTAAGGTGCATATTTACCTTCATTGAAACACTAGAAAATGAAAGTCCAAATACATATTTTCTACATTGCTTACTATTATTTAAGGGGAAAATTGTTATTTCTCAACTCAAAACTATGGTCATCTTATTTCCATTTTCATTAACAAAAGTTAGCAACGGAGTTTATCTCTAAATATTTGCTCCCATTGCATCAAATAAATTTAAATTCAAATTAAAACCAACAAATAGGTATTAAATCTAATTTATCGTTTCTACTTCTTCACAACTTCAACTCACTAAGTAAATTAAACTTCGATAAATTTTTGAATTCAAAACTTTATATCAATGTTTTGCCAAACTTATCAACTTTGTTATCACTATATCGCTATTTTTGACAACATTAAAGAGTTTTTTTAGGGATGAAGAATTCAAATATTTCATACTCTTAAGAAGAAGAATATTTGTGTTAATTATTTAGCAAAACATGTGGCTAATAATGATGTAGTGTACTTATCTTACATGGAACTTCTTGTTAGAATAATTACTCATACTACGATAATGTAAGCATCCATACGATAATGTTCCATAAAAAGAATTAAAATGTTGAAAAAATTATAGGAGAAAATGTAAAAATAAAGTCGTGTTAGCTAGTCTTGCATGGACACAAGATTAGGCACAGTCACTAAAAATTAAAATTTCAAATTCATTTTTTTTATTTTTTTAAAAGTTTAATAAAAAAAGTAAAATTAATAATGGAGGAGTGTGCTTAAGAGATATATATTTGGTGATGTGACAATGTAAAAATACCTTCTATCTATTAGTAAGGTGCATATTTACCTTCATTGGAAACACTAGAAAATGAAAGTCCAAATACATATTTTCTACATCTTACTATTATTTAAGGGGAAAATTTATTTCTCAACTCAAAACTATGGTCATCTTATTTCCATTTTCATTAACAAAAGTTAGCAACGGGAGTTTATCTCTAAATATTTGCTCCCAATGCATCAAATAAATTTAAATTCAAATTAAAACCAAGAAATAGGTATTAAATCTAATTTATCGTCTCTACTTCTTCACAACTTCAACTCACTAAGTAAATTAAACTTCGATAAATTTTTGAATTCAAAACTTTATATCAATGTTTTGCCAAACTTATCAACTTTGTTATCACTATATCGCTATTTTTGACAACATTAAAGAGTTTTTTTAGGGATGAAGAATTCAAATATTTCATACTCTTAAGAAGAAGAATATTTGTGTTAATTATTTAGCAAAACATGTGGCTAATAATGATGTAGTGTACTTATCTTACATGGAACTTCTTGTTAGAATAATTACTCATACTACGATAATGTAAGCATCCATACGATAATGTTCCATAAAAAGAATTAAAATGTTGAAAAAATTATAGGAGAAAATGTGTAAAAATAAAGTCGTGTTAGCTAGTCTTGCATGGACACAAGATTAGGCACAATACTAAAAATTAAAATTTCAAATTCATTTTTATTTTTTTTTTTTAAAAGTTTAATAAAAAAGTAAAATTAATAATGGAAGAGTGTGCTTAAGAGATATATATTTGGTGATGTGACAATGTAAAAATACCTTCTATCTATTAGTAAGGTGCATATTTACCTTCATTGGAAACACTAGAAAATGTAAAGTCCAAATACATATTTTCTACATCTTACTATTATTTAGGGGGAAAATTGTTATTTCTCAACTCAAAACTATGGTCATCTTATTTCCATTTTCATTAACAAAAGTTAGCAACGGAGTTTATCTCTAAATATTTGCTCCCATTGCATCAAATAAATTTAAATTCAAATTAAAACCAACAAATAGGTATTAAATCTAATTTATCGTTCTCTACTTCTTCACAACTTCAACTCGCTAAGTAAATTAAACTCGATAAATTTTTGAATTCAAAACTTTATATCAATGTTTTGCCAAACTTATCAACTTTGTTATCACTATATCGCTATTTTTGACAACATTAAAGAGTTTTTTTAGGGATGAAGAATTCAAATATTTCATACTCTTAAGAAGAAGAATATTTGTGTTAATTATTTAGCAAAACATGTGGCTAATAATGATGTAGTGTACTTATCTTACATGGAACTTCTTGTTAGAATAATTACTCATACTACGATAATGTAAGCATCCATACGATAATGTTCCATAAAAAGAATTAAAATGTTGAAAAAATTATAGGAGAAAATGTGTAAAAATAAAGTCGTGTTAGCTAGTCTTGCATGGACACAAGATTAGGCACACCACTAAAAATTAAAATTTCAAATTCATTTTTTATTTTTTATTTTTTAAAAGTTTAATAAAAAAGTAAAATTAATAATGGAAGAGTGTGCTTAAGAGATATATATTTGGTGATGTGACAATGTAAAATAACTTCTATCTATTAGTAAGGTGCATATTTACCTTCATTGGAAACACTAGAAAATGTAAAGTCCAAATACATATTTTCTACATCGCTTACTATTATTTAAGGGGAAAATTCGTTATTTCTCAACTCAAAACTATGGTCATCTTATTTCCATTTTCATTAACAAAAGTTAGCAACGGAGTTTATCTCTAAATATTTGCTCCCATTGCATCAAATAAATTTAAATTCAAATTAAAACCAACAAATAGGTATTAAATCTAATTTATCGTTCTCTACTTCTTCACAACTTCAACTCAGCTAAGTAAATTAAACTTCGATAAATTTTTGAATTCAAAACTTTATATCAATGTTTTGCCAAACTTATCAACTTTGTTATCACTATATCGCTATTTTTGACAACATTAAAGAGTTTTTTAGGGATGAAGAATTCAAATATTTCATACTCTTAAGAAGAAGAATATTTGTGTTAATTATTTAGCAAAACATGTGGCTAATAATGATGTAGTGTACTTATCTTACATGGAACTTCTTGTTAGAATAATTACTCATACTACGATAATGTAAGCATCCATACGATAATGTTCCATAAAAAGAATTAAAATGTTGAAAAAATTATAGGAGAAAATGTAAAAATAAAGTCGTGTTAGCTAGTCTTGCATGGACACAAGATTAGGCATACCACTAAAAATTAAAATTTCAAATTCATTTTTTATTTTTTATTTTTTAAAAGTTTAATAAAAAAGTAAAATTAATAATGGAAGAGTGTGCTTAAGAGATATATATTTGGTGATGTGACAATGTAAAAATACCTTCTATCTATTAGTAAGGTGCATATTTACCTTCATTGGAAACACTAGAAAATGTAAAGTCCAAATACATATTTTCTACATCTTACTATTATTTAAGGGGAAAATTGTTATTTCTCAACTCAAAACTATGGTCATCTTATTTCCATTTTCATTAACAAAAGTTAGCAACGGAGTTTATCTCTAAATATTTGCTCCCATTGCATCAAATAAATTTAAATTCAAATTAAAACCAACAAATAGGTATTAAATCTAATTTATCGTTCTCTACTTCTTCACAACTTCAACTCAGCTAAGTAAATTAAACTCGATAAATTTTTGAATTCAAAACTTTATATCAATGTTTTGCCAAACTTATCAACTTTGTTATCACTATATCGCTATTTTTGACAACATTAAAGAGTTTTTTTAGGGATGAAGAATTCAAATATTTCATACTCTTAAGAAGAAGAATATTTGTGTTAATTATTTAGCAAAACATGTGGCTAATAATGATGTAGTGTACTTATCTTACATGGAACTTCTTGTTAGAATAATTACTCATACTACGATAATGTAAGCATCCATACGATAATGTTCCATAAAAAGAATTAAAATGTTGAAAAAATTATAGGAGAAAATGTGTAAAAATAAAGTCGTGTTAGCTAGTCTTGCATGGACACAAGATTAGCACAATACTAAAAATTAAAATTTCAAATTCATTTTTTATTTTTTATTTTTTAAAAGTTTAATAAAAAGTAAAATTAATAATGGAAGAGTGTGCTTAAGAGATATATATTTGGTGATGTGACAATGTAAAAATACCTTCTATCTATTAGTAAGGTGCATATTTACCTTCATTGGAAACACTAGAAAATGTAAAGTCCAAATACATATTTTCTACATGCTTACTATTATTTAAGGGGAAAATTGTTATTTCTCAACTCAAAACTATGGTCATCTTATTTCCATTTTCATTAACAAAAGTTAGCAACGGAGTTTATCTCTAAATATTTGCTCCCATTGCATCAAATAAATTTAAATTCAAATTAAAACCAACAAATAGGTATTAAATCTAATTTATCGTTTCTACTTCTTCACAACTTCAACTCACTAAGTAAATTAAACTTCGATAAATTTTTGAATTCAAAACTTTATATCAATGTTTTGCCAAACTTATCAACTTTGTTATCACTATATCGCTATTTTTGACAACATTAAAGAGTTTTTTTAGATGAAGAATTCAAATATTTCATACTCTTAAGAAGAAGAATATTTGTGTTAATTATTTAGCAAAACATGTGGCTAATAATGATGTAGTGTACTTATCTTACATGGAACTTCTTGTTAGAATAATTACTCATACTACGATAATGTAAGCATCCATACGATAATGTTCCATAAAAAGAATTAAAATGTTGAAAAAATTATAGGAGAAAATGTAAAAATAAAGTCGTGTTAGCTAGTCTTGCATGGACACAAGATTAGGCACACTACTAAAATTAAAATTTCAAATTATTTTTTTTTTTTATTTTTTAAAAGTTTAATAAAAAGTAAAATTAATAATGGAAGAGTGTGCTTAAGAGATATATATTTGGTGATGTGACAATGTAAAAATACCTTCTATCTATTAGTAAGGTGCATATTTACCTTCATTGGAAACACTAGAAAATGAAAGTCCAAATACATATTTTCTACACTGTTTACTATTATTTAAGGGGGGAAATTATTTCTCAACTCAAAACTAGGGTCATCTTATTTCCATTTTCATTAACAAAAGTTAGCAACGGGAGTTTATCTCTAAATATTTGCTCCCATTGCATCAAATAAATTTAAATTCAAATTAAAACCAACAAATAGGTATTAAATCTAATTTATCGTTCTCTACTTCTTCACAACTTCAACTCACTAAGTAAATTAAACTTCGATAAATTTTTTGAATTCAAAAACTTTATATCAATGTTTTGCCAAACTTATCAACTTTGTTATCACTATATCGCTATTTTTGACAACATTAAAGAGTTTTTTTTTAGGGGATGAAGAATTCAAATATTTCATACTCTTAAGAAGAAGAATATTTGTGTTAATTATTTAGCAAAACATGTGGCTAATAATGATGTAGTGTACTTATCTTACATGGAACTTGTTAGAATAATTACTCATACTACGATAATGTAAGCATCCATACGATAATGTTCCATAAAAAGAATTAAAATGTTGAAAAAATTATAGGAGAAAATGTAAAAATAAAGTCGTGTTAGCTAGTCTTGCATGGACACAAGATTAGGCACAATACTAAAAATTAAAATTTCAAATTCATTTTTTTATTTTTTTATTTTTTAAAAGTTTAATAAAAAAAGTAAAATTAATAATGGAGAGTGTGCTTAAGAGATATATATTTGGTGATGTGACAATGTAAAATAACTTCTATCTATTAGTAAGGTGCATATTTACCTTCATTGGAAACACTAGAAAATGAAAGTCCAAATACATATTTTCTACATGCTTACTATTATTTAAGGGGAAAATTCGTTATTTCTCAACTCAAAACTATGGTCATCTTATTTCCATTTTCATTAACAAAAGTTAGCAACGGGAGTTTATCTCTAAATATTTGCTCCCATTGCATCAAATAAATTTAAATTCAAATTAAAACCAACAAATAGGTATTAAATCTAATTTATCGCTCTCTACTTCTTCACAACTTCAACTCGCCTAAGTAAATTAAACTTCGATAAATTTTTGAATTCAAAACTTTATATCAATGTTTTGCCAAACTTATCAACTTTGTTATCACTATATCGCTATTTTTGACAACATTAAAGAGTTTTTTTTAGGGATGAAGAATTCAAATATTTCATACTCTTAAGAAGAAGAATATTTGTGTTAATTATTTAGCAAAACATGTGGCTAATAATGATGTAGTGTACTTATCTTACATGGAACTTCTTGTTAGAATCATTACTCATACTACGATAATGTAAGCATCCATACGATAATGTTCCATAAAAAGAATTAAAATGTTGAAAAAATTATAGGAGAAAATGTGTAAAAATAAAGTCGTGTTAGCTAGTCTTGCATGGACACAAGATTAGGCATACCACTAAAAATTAAAATTTCAAATTCATTTTTTATTTTTTATTTTTTAAAAGTTTAATAAAAAAGTAAAATTAATAATGGAGGAGTGTGCTTAAGAGATATATATTTGGTGATGTGACAATGTAAAATACCTTCTATCTATTAGTAAGGTGCATATTTACCTTCATTGGAAACACTAGAAAATGTAAAGTCCAAATACATATTTTCTACATCGCTTACTATTATTTAAGGGGAAAATTCGTTATTTCTCAACTCAAAACTATGGTCATCTTATTTCCATTTTCATTAACAAAAGTTAGCAACGGAGTTTATCTCTAAATATTTGCTCCCATTGCATCAAATAAATTTAAATTCAAATTAAAACCAACAAATAGGTATTAAATCTAATTTATCGTTCTCTACTTCTTCACAACTTCAACTCGCTAAGTAAATTAAACTTCGATAAATTTTTGAATTCAAAACTTTATATCAATGTTTTGCCAAACTTATCAACTTTGTTATCACTATATCGCTATTTTTGACAACATTAAAGAGTTTTTTTAGGGATGAAGAATTCAAATATTTCATACTCTTAAGAAGAAGAATATTTGTGTTAATTATTTAGCAAAACATGTGGCTAATAATGATGTAGTGTACTTATCTTACATGGAACTTCTTGTTAGAATAATTACTCATACTACGATAATGTAAGCATCCATACGATAATGTTCCATAAAAAGAATTAAAATGTTGAAAAAATTATAGGAGAAAATGTGTAAAAATAAAGTCGTGTTAGCTAGTCTTGCATGGACACAAGATTAGGCACAATACTAAAAATTAAAATTTCAAATTATTTTTTATTTTTTATTTTTTAAAAGTTTAATAAAAAAGTAAAATTAATAATGGAGGAGTGTGCTTAAGAGATATATATTTGGTGATGTGACAATGTAAAAATACCTTCTATCTATTAGTAAGGTGCATATTTACCTTCATTGAAACACTAGAAAATGAAAGTCCAAATACATATTTTCTACAATCGCTTACTATTATTTAAGGGGAAAATTGTTATTTCTCAACTCAAAACTATGGTCATCTTATTTCCATTTTCATTAACAAAAGTTAGCAACGGAGTTTATCTCTAAATATTTGCTCCCATTGCATCAAATAAATTTAAATTCAAATTAAAACCAACAAATAGGTATTAAATCTAATTTATCGTTCTTCTACTTCTTCACAACTTCAACTCGCTAAGTAAATTAAACTTCGATAAATTTTTGAATTCAAAACTTTATATCAATGTTTTGCCAAACTTATCAACTTTGTTATCACTATATCGCTATTTTTGACAACATTAAAGAGTTTTTTTAGGGATGAAGAATTCAAATATTTCATACTCTTAAGAAGAAGAATATTTGTGTTAATTATTTAGCAAAACATGTGGCTAATAATGATGTAGTGTACTTATCTTACATGGAACTTCTTGTTAGAATAATTACTCATACTACGATAATGTAAGCATCCATACGATAATGTTCCATAAAAAGAATTAAAATGTTGAAAAAATTATAGGAGAAAATGTGTAAAAATAAAGTCGTGTTAGCTAGTCTTGCATGGACACAAGATTAGGCACACTACTAAAAATTAAAATTTCAAATTCATTTTTTATTTTTTATTTTTTAAAAGTTTAATAAAAAGTAAAATTAATAATGGAGGAGTGTGCTTAAGAGATATATATTTGGTGATGTGACAATGTAAAAATACCTTCTATCTATTAGTAAGGTGCATATTTACCTTCATTGGAAACACTAGAAAATGAAAGTCCAAATACATATTTTCTACATTACTATTATTTAAGGGGAAAATTGTTATTTCTCAACTCAAAACTATGGTCATCTTATTTCCATTTTCATTAACAAAAGTTAGCAACGGAGTTTATCTCTAAATATTTGCTCCCATTGCATCAAATAAATTTAAATTCAAATTAAAACCAACAAATAGGTATTAAATCTAATTTATCGTTCTCTACTTCTTCACAACTTCAACTCGCTAAGTAAATTAAACTTCGATAAATTTTTGAATTCAAAACTTTATATCAATGTTTTGCCAAACTTATCAACTTTGTTATCACTATATCGCTATTTTTGACAACATTAAAGAGTTTTTTTAGGGATGAAGAATTCAAATATTTCATACTCTTAAGAAGAAGAATATTTGTGTTAATTATTTAGCAAAACATGTGGCTAATAATGATGTAGTGTACTTATCTTACATGGAACTTCTTGTTAGAATAATTACTCATACTACGATAATGTAAGCATCCATACGATAATGTTCCATAAAAAGAATTAAAATGTTGAAAAAATTATAGGAGAAAATGTGTAAAAATAAAGTCGTGTTAGCTAGTCTTGCATGGACACAAGATTAGGCACAATACTAAAAATTAAAATTTCAAATTCATTTTTTATTTTTATTTTTTAAAAGTTTAATAAAAAAAAATAAAATTAATAATGGAAGAGTGTGCTGAAGAGACATATATTTGGTGATGTGACAATGTAAAAATACCTTCTATCTATTAAGAAGGTGCATATTTACCTTCATTGGAAACACTAGAAAATGAAAGTCCAAATACATATTTTCTACATTACTATTATTTAAGGGGAAAATTCGTTATTTCTCAACTCAAAACTATGGTCATCTTATTTCCATTTTCATTAACAAAAGTTAGCAACGGGAGTTTATCTCTAAATATTTGCTCCCATTGCATCAAATAAATTTAAATTCAAATTAAAACCAACAAATAGGTATTAAATCTAATTTATCGTTCTCTACTTCTTCACAACTTCAACTCGCTAAGTAAATTAAACTCGATAAATTTTTGAATTCAAAACTTTATATCAATGTTTTGCCAAACTTATCAACTTTGTTATCACTATATCGCTATTTTTGACAACATTAAAGAGTTTTTTTTAGGGATGAAGAATTCAAATATTTCATACTCTTAAGAAGAAGAATATTTGTGTTAATTATTTAGCAAAACATGTGGCTAATAATGATGTAGTGTACTTATCTTACATGGAACTTCTTGTTAGAATAATTACTCATACTACGATAATGTAAGCATCCATACGATAATGTTCCATAAAAAGAATTAAAATGTTGAAAAAATTATAGGAGAAAATGTGTAAAAATAAAGTCGTGTTAGCTAGTCTTGCATGGACACAAGATTAGGCACACTACTAAAAATTAAAATTTCAAATTCATTTTTTATTTTTTATTTTTTAAAAGTTTAATAAAAAAGTAAAATTAATAATGGAAGAGTGTGCTTAAGAGATATATATTTGGTGATGTGACAATGTAAAAATACCTTCTATCTATTAGTAAGGTGCATATTTACCTTCATTGGAAACACTAGAAAATGAAAGTCCAAATACATATTTTCTACATCGCTTACTATTATTTAAGGGGAAAATTCTATTTCTCAACTCAAAACTATGGTCATCTTATTTCCATTTTCATTAACAAAAGTTAGCAACGGAGTTTATCTCTAAATATTTGCTCCCATTGCATCAAATAAATTTAAATTCAAATTAAAACCAACAAATAGGTATTAAATCTAATTTATCGTTCTCTACTTCTTCACAACTTCAACTCACTAAGTAAATTAAACTTCGATAAATTTTTGAATTCAAAACTTTATATCAATGTTTTGCCAAACTTATCAACTTTGTTATCACTATATCGCTATTTTTGACAACATTAAAGAGTTTTTTTAGGGATGAAGAATTCAAATATTTCATACTCTTAAGAAGAAGAATATTTGTGTTAATTATTTAGCAAAACATGTGGCTAATAATGATGTAGTGTACTTATCTTACATGGAACTTCTTGTTAGAATAATTACTCATACTACGATAATGTAAGCATCCATACGATAATGTTCCATAAAAAGAATTAAAATGTTGAAAAAATTATAGGAGAAAATGTAAAAATAAAGTCGTGTTAGCTAGTCTTGCATGGACACAAGATTAGGCACACTACTAAAAATTAAAATTTCAAATTCATTTTTATTTTTTATTTTTTAAAAGTTTAATAAAAAAGTAAAATTAATAATGGAGGAGTGTGCTTAAGAGATATATATTTGGTGATGTGACAATGTAAAATACCTTCTATCTATTAGTAAGGTGCATATTTACCTTCATTGGAAACACTAGAAAATGTAAAGTCCAAATACATATTTTCTACACATTTACTATTATTTAAGGGGAAAATTGTTATTTCTCAACTCAAAACTATGGTCATCTTATTTCCATTTTCATTAACAAAAGTTAGCAACGGAGTTTATCTCTAAATATTTGCTCCCATTGCATCAAATAAATTTAAATTCAAATTAAAACCAACAAATAGGTATTAAATCTAATTTATCGTTCTCTACTTCTTCACAACTTCAACTCGCCTAAGTAAATTAAACTTCGATAAATTTTTGAATTCAAAACTTTATATCAATGTTTTGCCAAACTTATCAACTTTGTTATCACTATATCGCTATTTTTGACAACATTAAAGAGTTTTTTTTAGGGATGAAGAATTCAAATATTTCATACTCTTAAGAAGAAGAATATTTGTGTTAATTATTTAGCAAAACATGTGGCTAATAATGATGTAGTGTACTTATCTTACATGGAACTTCTTGTTAGAATAATTACTCATACTACGATAATGTAAGCATCCATACGATAATGTTCCATAAAAAGAATTAAAATGTTGAAAAAATTATAGGAGAAAATGTGTAAAAATAAAGTCGTGTTAGCTAGTCTTGCATGGACACAAGATTAGGCATACTACTAAAAATTAAAATTTCAAATTATTTTTATTTTTTATTTTTTAAAAGTTTAATAAAAAGTAAAATTAATAATGGAGGAGTGTGCTTAAGAGATATATATTTGGTGATGTGACAATGTAAAAATACCTTCTATCTATTAGTAAGGTGCATATTTACCTTCATTGGAAACACTAGAAAACAGAAAGTCCAAATACATATTTTCTACACTGCTTACTATTATTTAAGGGGGGAAATTATTTCTCAACTCAAAACTAGGGTCATCTTATTTCCATTTTCATTAACAAAAGTTAGCAACGGGAGTTTATCTCTAAATATTTGCTCCCATTGCATCAAATAAATTTAAATTCAAATTAAAACCAACAAATAGGTATTAAATCTAATTTACTGTTCTCTCTACTTCTTCACAACTTCAACTCAGCTAAGTAAATTAAACTTCGATAAATTTTTTGAATTCAAAAACTTTATATCAATGTTTTGCCAAACTTATCAACTTTGTTATCACTATATCGCTATTTTTGACAACATTAAAGAGTTTTTTTTTAGGGGATGAAGAATTCAAATATTTCATACTCTTAAGAAGAAGAATATTTGTGTTAATTATTTAGCAAAACATGTGGCTAATAATGATGTAGTGTACTTATCTTACATGGAACTTCTTGTTAGAATAATTACTCATACTACGATAATGTAAGCATCCATACGATAATGTTCCATAAAAAGAATTAAAATGTTGAAAAAATTATAGGAGAAAATGTGTAAAAAATAAAGTCGTGTTAGCTAGTCTTGCATGGACACAAGATTAGGCACACTCACTAAAAATTAAAATTTCAAATTCATTTTTTAATTTTTTTATTTTTTAAAAGTTTAATAAAAAGTAAAATTAATAATGGAAGAGTGTGCTTAAGAGATATATATTTGGTGATGTGACAATGTAAAAATACCTTCTATCTATTAGTAAGGTGCATATTTACCTTCATTGGAAACACTAGAAAATGAAAGTCCAAATACATATTTTCTACATCTTACTATTATTTAAGGGGAAAATTATTTTTCTCAACTCAAAACTATGGTCATCTTATTTCCATTTTCATTAACAAAAGTTAGCAACGGAGTTTATCTCTAAATATTTGCTCCCATTGCATCAAATAAATTTAAATTCAAATTAAAACCAACAAATAGGTATTAAATCTAATTTATCGTTCTCTACTTCTTCACAACTTCAACTCACTAAGTAAATTAAACTTCGATAAATTTTTGAATTCAAAACTTTATATCAATGTTTTGCCAAACTTATCAACTTTGTTATCACTATATCGCTATTTTTGACAACATTAAAGAGTTTTTTTAGGGATGAAGAATTCAAATATTTCATACTCTTAAGAAGAAGAATATTTGTGTTAATTATTTAGCAAAACATGTGGCTAATAATGATGTAGTGTACTTATCTTACATGGAACTTCTTGTTAGAATAATTACTCATACTACGATAATGTAAGCATCCATACGATAATGTTCCATAAAAAGAATTAAAATGTTGAAAAAATTATAGGAGAAAATGTGTAAAAATAAAGTCGTGTTAGCTAGTCTTGCATGGACACAAGATTAGGCATACTACTAAAAATTAAAATTTCAAATTCATTTTTTATTTTTTATTTTTTAAAAGTTTAATAAAAAAAGTAAAATTAATAATGGAGGAGTGTGCTTAAGAGATATATATTTGGTGATGTGACAATGTAAAAATACCTTCTATCTATTAGTAAGGTGCATATTTACCTTCATTGGAAACACTAGAAAATGAAAGTCCAAATACATATTTTCTACACGCTTACTATTATTTAAGGGGGAAAATTGTTATTTCTCAACTCAAAACTATGGTCATCTTATTTCCATTTTCATTAACAAAAGTTAGCAACGGAGTTTATCTCTAAATATTTGCTCCCATTGCATCAAATAAATTTAAATTCAAATTAAAACCAACAAATAGGTATTAAATCTAATTTATCGTTCTCTACTTCTTCACAACTTCAACTCCGCTAAGTAAATTAAACTTCGATAAATTTTTTGAATTCAAAAACTTTATATCAATGTTTTGCCAAACTTATCAACTTTGTTATCACTATATCGCTATTTTTGACAACATTAAAGAGTTTTTTTAGGGATGAAGAATTCAAATATTTCATACTCTTAAGAAGAAGAATATTTGTGTTAATTATTTAGCAAAACATGTGGCTAATAATGATGTAGTGTACTTATCTTACATGGAACTTCTTGTTAGAATAATTACTCATACTACGATAATGTAAGCATCCATACGATAATGTTCCATAAAAAGAATTAAAATGTTGAAAAAATTATAGGAGAAAATGTGTAAAAAATAAAGTCGTGTTAGCTAGTCTTGCATGGACACAAGATTAGCACAACTACTAAAAATTAAAATTTCAAATTCATTTTTATTTTTTTATTTTTTAAAAGTTTAATAAAAAGTAAAATTAATAATGGAGGAGTGTGCTTAAGAGATATATATTTGGTGATGTGACAATGTAAAATACCTTCTATCTATTAGTAAGGTGCATATTTACCTTCATTGGAAACACTAGAAAATGAAAGTCCAAATACATATTTTCTACATCGCTTACTATTATTTAAGGGGAAAATTCGTTATTTCTCAACTCAAAACTATGGTCATCTTATTTCCATTTTCATTAACAAAAGTTAGCAACGGAGTTTATCTCTAAATATTTGCTCCCATTGCATCAAATAAATTTAAATTCAAATTAAAACCAACAAATAGGTATTAAATCTAATTTATCGTTTTCTACTTCTTCACAACTTCAACTCACTAAGTAAATTAAACTTGATAAATTTTTGAATTCAAAACTTTATATCAATGTTTTGCCAAACTTATCAACTTTGTTATCACTATATCGCTATTTTTGACAACATTAAAGAGTTTTTTTAGGGATGAAGAATTCAAATATTTCATACTCTTAAGAAGAAGAATATTTGTGTTAATTATTTAGCAAAACATGTGGCTAATAATGATGTAGTGTACTTATCTTACATGGAACTTCTTGTTAGAATAATTACTCATACTACGATAATGTAAGCATCCATACGATAATGTTCCATAAAAAGAATTAAAATGTTGAAAAAATTATAGGAGAAAATGTGTAAAAATAAAGTCGTGTTAGCTAGTCTTGCATGGACACAAGATTAGGCACAATACTAAAAATTAAAATTTCAAATTCATTTTTATTTTTTATTTTTTAAAAGTTTAATAAAAAAGTAAAATTAATAATGGAAGAGTGTGCTTAAGAGATATATATTTGGTGATGTGACAATGTAAAATACCTTCTATCTATTAGTAAGGTGCATATTTACCTTCATTGGAAACACTAGAAAATGAAAGTCCAAATACATATTTTCTACATCGCTTACTATTATTTAAGGGGAAAATTGTTATTTCTCAACTCAAAACTATGGTCATCTTATTTCCATTTTCATTAACAAAAGTTAGCAACGGAGTTTATCTCTAAATATTTGCTCCCATTGCATCAAATAAATTTAAATTCAAATTAAAACCAACAAATAGGTATTAAATCTAATTTATCGTTCTCTACTTCTTCACAACTTCAACTCGCTAAGTAAATTAAACTTCGATAAATTTTTGAATTCAAAACTTTATATCAATGTTTTGCCAAACTTATCAACTTTGTTATCACTATATCGCTATTTTTGACAACATTAAAGAGTTTTTTTAGGGATGAAGAATTCAAATATTTCATACTCTTAAGAAGAAGAATATTTGTGTTAATTATTTAGCAAAACATGTGGCTAATAATGATGTAGTGTACTTATCTTACATGGAACTTCTTGTTAGAATAATTACTCATACTACGATAATGTAAGCATCCATACGATAATGTTCCATAAAAAGAATTAAAATGTTGAAAAAATTATAGGAGAAAATGTGTAAAAATAAAGTCGTGTTAGCTAGTCTTGCATGGACACAAGATTAGGCATACCACTAAAAATTAAAATTTCAAATTTTTTTTATTTTTATTTTTTAAAAGTTTAATAAAAAGTAAAATTAATAATGGAGGAGTGTGCTTAAGAGATATATATTTGGTGATGTGACAATGTAAAAATACCTTCTATCTATTAGTAAGGTGCATATTTACCTTCATTGGAAACACTAGAAAATGAAAGTCCAAATACATATTTTCTACACTCGCTTACTATTATTTAAGGGGAAAATTATTTCTCAACTCAAAACTATGGTCATCTTATTTCCATTTTCATTAACAAAAGTTAGCAACGGAGTTTATCTCTAAATATTTGCTCCCATTGCATCAAATAAATTTAAATTCAAATTAAAACCAACAAATAGGTATTAAATCTAATTTATCGTTCTTCTACTTCTTCACAACTTCAACTCGCCTAAGTAAATTAAACTTCGATAAATTTTTGAATTCAAAACTTTATATCAATGTTTTGCCAAACTTATCAACTTTGTTATCACTATATCGCTATTTTTGACAACATTAAAGAGTTTTTTTAGGGATGAAGAATTCAAATATTTCATACTCTTAAGAAGAAGAATATTTGTGTTAATTATTTAGCAAAACATGTGGCTAATAATGATGTAGTGTACTTATCTTACATGGAACTTTAGAATAATTACTCATACTACGATAATGTAAGCATCCATACGATAATGTTCCATAAAAAGAATTAAAATGTTGAAAAAATTATAGGAGAAAATGTGTAAAAATAAAGTCGTGTTAGCTAGTCTTGCATGGACACAAGATTAGGCATACTACTAAAAATTAAAATTTCAAATTCATTTTTTATTTTTTTTATTTTTAAAAGTTTAATAAAAAAGTAAAATTAATAATGGAGGAGTGTGCTTAAGAGATATATATTTGGTGATGTGACAATGTAAAATACCTTCTATCTATTAGTAAGGTGCATATTTACCTTCATTGGAAACACTAGAAAATGAAAGTCCAAATACATATTTTCTACATCGCTTACTATTATTTAAGGGGAAAATTCGTTATTTCTCAACTCAAAACTATGGTCATCTTATTTCCATTTTCATTAACAAAAGTTAGCAACGGAGTTTATCTCTAAATATTTGCTCCCATTGCATCAAATAAATTTAAATTCAAATTAAAACCAACAAATAGGTATTAAATCTAATTTATCGTTCTCTACTTCTTCACAACTTCAACTCGCCTAAGTAAATTAAACTCGATAAATTTTTGAATTCAAAACTTTATATCAATGTTTTGCCAAACTTATCAACTTTGTTATCACTATATCGCTATTTTTGACAACATTAAAGAGTTTTTTTAGGGATGAAGAATTCAAATATTTCATACTCTTAAGAAGAAGAATATTTGTGTTAATTATTTAGCAAAACATGTGGCTAATAATGATGTAGTGTACTTATCTTACATGGAACTTCTTGTTAGAATAATTACTCATACTACGATAATGTAAGCATCCATACGATAATGTTCCATAAAAAGAATTAAAATGTTGAAAAAATTATAGGAGAAATGTGTAAAAATAAAGTCGTGTTAGCTAGTCTTGCATGGACACAAGATTAGGCACAATACTAAAAATTAAAATTTCAAATTCATTTTTTATTTTTATTTTTTAAAAGTTTAATAAAAAGTAAAATTAATAATGGAGGAGTGTGCTTAAGAGATATATATTTGGTGATGTGACAATGTAAAAATACCTTCTATCTATTAGTAAGGTGCATATTTACCTTCATTGGAAACACTAGAAAATGAAAGTCCAAATACATATTTTCTACATCGCTTACTATTATTTAAGGGGAAAATTGTTATTTCTCAACTCAAAACTATGGTCATCTTATTTCCATTTTCATTAACAAAAGTTAGCAACGGAGTTTATCTCTAAATATTTGCTCCCATTGCATCAAATAAATTTAAATTCAAATTAAAACCAACAAATAGGTATTAAATCTAATTTATCGTTCTCTACTTCTTCACAACTTCAACTCACTAAGTAAATTAAACTTCGATAAATTTTTGAATTCAAAACTTTATATCAATGTTTTGCCAAACTTATCAACTTTGTTATCACTATATCGCTATTTTTGACAACATTAAAGAGTTTTTTTATTAGGGGATGAAGAATTCAAATATTTCATACTCTTAAGAAGAAGAATATTTGTGTTAATTATTTAGCAGAACATGTGGCTAATAATGATGTAGTGTACTTATCTTACATGGAACTTCTTGTTAGAATCATTACTCATACTACGATAATGTAAGCATCCATACGATAATGTTCCATAAAAAGAATTAAAATGTTGAAAAAAATTATAGGAGAAAATGTGTAAAAAATAAAGTCGTGGTAGCTAGTCTTGCATGGACACAAGATTAGGCGCTGTCACTAAAAATTAAAATTTCAAATTCATTTTTTTATTTTTTTATTTTTTTAAAAGTTTAATAAAAAAAGTAAAATTAATAATGGAGGAGTGTGCTTAAGAGATATATATTTGGTGATGTGGCAATGTAAAAATAACTTCTATCTATTAGTAAGGTGCATATTTACCTTCATTGGAAACACTAGAAAATGTAAAGTCCAAATACATATTTTCTACATCGCTTACTATTATTTAAGGGGGGAAAATTCGTTATTTCTCAACTCAAAACTATGGTCATCTTATTTCCATTTTCATTAACAAAAGTTAGCAACGGGAGTTTATCTCTAAATATTTGCTCCCATTGCATCAAATAAATTTAAATTCAAATTAAAACCAACAAATAGGTATTAAATCTAATTTATCGTTCTCTACTTCTTCACAACTTCAACTCGCTAAGTAAATTAAACTCGATAAATTTTTGAATTCAAAACTTTATATCAATGTTTTGCCAAACTTATCAACTTTGTTATCACTATATCGCTATTTTTGACAACATTAAAGAGTTTTTTTAGGGATGAAGAATTCAAATATTTCATACTCTTAAGAAGAAGAATATTTGTGTTAATTATTTAGCAAAACATGTGGCTAATAATGATGTAGTGTACTTATCTTACATGGAACTTCTTGTTAGAATAATTACTCATACTACGATAATGTAAGCATCCATACGATAATGTTCCATAAAAAGAATTAAAATGTTGAAAAAATTATAGGAGAAAATGTAAAAATAAAGTCGTGTTAGCTAGTCTTGCATGGACACAAGATTAGGCACACTACTAAAAATTAAAATTTCAAATTATTTTTATTTTTTATTTTTAAAAGTTTAATAAAAAGTAAAATTAATAATGGAAGAGTGTGCTTAAGAGATATATATTTGGTGATGTGACAATGTAAAAATACCTTCTATCTATTAGTAAGGTGCATATTTACCTTCATTGGAAACACTAGAAAATGAAAGTCCAAATACATATTTTCTACATCGCTTACTATTATTTAAGGGGAAAATTGTTATTTCTCAACTCAAAACTATGGTCATCTTATTTCCATTTTCATTAACAAAAGTTAGCAACGGAGTTTATCTCTAAATATTTGCTCCCATTGCATCAAATAAATTTAAATTCAAATTAAAACCAACAAATAGGTATTAAATCTAATTTATTGTTCTCTCTACTTCTTCACAACTTCAACTCAGCTAAGTAAATTAAACTTCGATAAATTTTTGAATTCAAAACTTTATATCAATGTTTTGCCAAACTTATCAACTTTGTTATCACTATATCGCTATTTTGACAACATTAAAGAGTTTTTTTTAGGGATGAAGAATTCAAATATTTCATACTCTTAAGAAGAAGAATATTTGTGTTAATTATTTAGCAAAACATGTGGCTAATAATGATGTAGTGTACTTATCTTACATGGAACTTCTTGTTAGAATAATTACTCATACTACGATAATGTAAGCATCCATACGATAATGTTCCATAAAAAGAATTAAAATGTTGAAAAAATTATAGGAGAAAATGTGTAAAAATAAAGTCGTGTTAGCTAGTCTTGCATGGACACAAGATTAGGCACAATACTAAAAATTAAAATTTCAAATTCATTTTTTATTTTTTATTTTTTAAAAGTTTAATAAAAAGTAAAATTAATAATGGAAGAGTGTGCTTAAGAGATATATATTTGGTGATGTGACAATGTAAAAATACCTTCTATCTATTAGTAAGGTGCATATTTACCTTCATTGGAAACACTAGAAAATGAAAGTCCAAATACATATTTTCTACATCGCTTACTATTATTTAAGGGGAAAATTGTTATTTCTCAACTCAAAACTATGGTCATCTTATTTCCATTTTCATTAACAAAAGTTAGCAACGGAGTTTATCTCTAAATATTTGCTCCCATTGCATCAAATAAATTTAAATTCAAATTAAAACCAACAAATAGGTATTAAATCTAATTTATCGTTCTCTACTTCTTCACAACTTCAACTCACTAAGTAAATTAAACTTCGATAAATTTTTTGAATTCAAAAACTTTATATCAATGTTTTGCCAAACTTATCAACTTTGTTATCACTATATCGCTATTTTTGACAACATTAAAGAGTTTTTTTTTAGGGGATGAAGAATTCAAATATTTCATACTCTTAAGAAGAAGAATATTTTTGTCAATTATTTAGCAAAACATGTGGCTAATAATGATGTAGTGTACTTATCTTACATGGAAGTTCTTGTTAGAATAATTACTCATACTACGATAGTGTAAGCATCCATACGATAATGTTCCATAAAAAGAATTAAAATGTTGAAAAAATTATAGGAGAAAATGTGTAAAAATAAAGTCGTGTTAGCTAGTCTTGCATGGACACAAGATTAGGCACAATACTAAAAATTAAAATTTCAAATTCATTTTTTTTTTTTTTTTTTAAAAGTTTAATAAAAAGTAAAATTAATAATGGAAGAGTGTGCTTAAGAGATATATATTTGGTGATGTGACAATGTAAAATACCTTCTATCTATTAGTAAGGTGCATATTTACCTTCATTGGAAACACTAGAAAAGAAAGTCCAAATACATATTTTCTACAATTTACTATTATTTAAGGGGAAAATTGTTATTTCTCAACTCAAAACTATGGTCATCTTATTTCCATTTTCATTAACAAAAGTTAGCAACGGAGTTTATCTCTAAATATTTGCTCCCATTGCATCAAATAAATTTAAATTCAAATTAAAACCAACAAATAGGTATTAAATCTAATTTATCGTTTTCTACTTCTTCACAACTTCAACTCAGCTAAGTAAATTAAACTTCGATAAATTTTTGAATTCAAAACTTTATATCAATGTTTTGCCAAACTTATCAACTTTGTTATCACTATATCGCTATTTTTGACAACATTAAAGAGTTTTTTTAGGGATGAAGAATTCAAATATTTCATACTCTTAAGAAGAAGAATATTTGTGTTAATTATTTAGCAAAACATGTGGCTAATAATGATGTAGTGTACTTATCTTACATGGAACTTCTTGTTAGAATAATTACTCATACTACGATAATGTAAGCATCCATACGATAATGTTCCATAAAAAGAATTAAAATGTTGAAAAAATTATAGGAGAAAATGTAAAAATAAAGTCGTGTTAGCTAGTCTTGCATGGACACAAGATTAGGCACAATACTAAAAATTAAAATTTCAAATTCATTTTTTATTTTTTTATTTTTAAAAGTTTAATAAAAAAGTAAAATTAATAATGGAAGAGTGTGCTTAAGAGATATATATTTGGTGATGTGACAATGTAAAATACCTTCTATCTATTAGTAAGGTGCATATTTACCTTCATTGGAAACACTAGAAAATGAAAGTCCAAATACATATTTTCTACACTATTTACTATTATTTAAGGGGAAAATTGTTATTTCTCAACTCAAAACTATGGTCATCTTATTTCCATTTTCATTAACAAAAGTTAGCAACGGAGTTTATCTCTAAATATTTGCTCCCATTGCATCAAATAAATTTAAATTCAAATTAAAACCAACAAATAGGTATTAAATCTAATTTATCGTTCTCTACTTCTTCACAACTTCAACTCGCTAAGTAAATTAAACTTCGATAAATTTTTGAATTCAAAACTTTATATCAATGTTTTGCCAAACTTATCAACTTTGTTATCACTATATCGCTATTTTTGACAACATTAAAGAGTTTTTTTAGGGATGAAGAATTCAAATATTTCATACTCTTAAGAAGAAGAATATTTGTGTTAATTATTTAGCAAAACATGTGGCTAATAATGATGTAGTGTACTTATCTTACATGGAACTTCTTGTTAGAATAATTACTCATACTACGATAATGTAAGCATCCATACGATAATGTTCCATAAAAAGAATTAAAATGTTGAAAAAATTATAGGAGAAAATGTGTAAAAATAAAGTCGTGTTAGCTAGTCTTGCATGGACACAAGATTAGGCACACTACTAAAAATTAAAATTTCAAATTCATTTTTTATTTTTTATTTTTTAAAAGTTTAATAAAAAAGTAAAATTAATAATGGAAGAGTGTGCTTAAGAGATATATATTTGGTGATGTGACAATGTAAAATACCTTCTATCTATTAGTAAGGTGCATATTTACCTTCATTGGAAACACTAGAAAATGAAAGTCCAAATACATATTTTCACTATTTACTATTATTTAAGGGGAAAATTCGTTATTTCTCAACTCAAAACTATGGTCATCTTATTTCCATTTTCATTAACAAAAGTTAGCAACGGAGTTTATCTCTAAATATTTGCTCCCATTGCATCAAATAAATTTAAATTCAAATTAAAACCAACAAATAGGTATTAAATCTAATTTATCGTTCTCTACTTCTTCACAACTTCAACTCACTAAGTAAATTAAACTTCGATAAATTTTTGAATTCAAAACTTTATATCAATGTTTTGCCAAACTTATCAACTTTGTTATCACTATATCGCTATTTTTGACAACATTAAAGAGTTTTTTTAGGGATGAAGAATTCAAATATTTCATACTCTTAAGAAGAAGAATATTTGTGTTAATTATTTAGCAAAACATGTGGCTAATAATGATGTAGTGTACTTATCTTACATGGAACTTCTTGTTAGAATAATTACTCATACTACGATAATGTAAGCATCCATACGATAATGTTCCATAAAAAGAATTAAAATGTTGAAAAAATTATAGGAGAAAATGTGTAAAAATAAAGTCGTGTTAGCTAGTCTTGCATGGACACAAGATTAGGCATACTAAAAATTAAAATTTCAAATTCATTTTTATTTTTTATTTTTTAAAAGTTTAATAAAAAAGTAAAATTAATAATGGAAGAGTGTGCTTAAGAGATATATATTTGGTGATGTGACAATGTAAAAATACCTTCTATCTATTAGTAAGGTGCATATTTACCTTCATTGGAAACACTAGAAAACAGAAAGTCCAAATACATATTTTCTACACTGCTTACTATTATTTAAGGGGGGAAATTATTTCTCAACTCAAAACTAGGGTCATCTTATTTCCATTTTCATTAACAAAAGTTAGCAACGGGAGTTTATCTCTAAATATTTGCTCCCATTGCATCAAATAAATTTAAATTCAAATTAAAACCAACAAATAGGTATTAAATCTAATTTATCGTTCTCTACTTCTTCACAACTTCAACTCACTAAGTAAATTAAACTTCGATAAATTTTTGAATTCAAAAACTTTATATCAATGTTTTGCCAAACTTATCAACTTTGTTATCACTATATCGCTATTTTTGACAACATTAAAGAGTTTTTTTTTAGGTGATGAAGAATTCAAATATTTCATACTCTTAAGAAGAAGAATATTTGTGTTAATTATTTAGCAAAACATGTGGCTAATAATGATGTAGTGTACTTATCTTACATGGAACTTCTTGTTAGAATAATTACTCATACTACGATAATGTAAGCATCCATACGATAATGTTCCATAAAAAGAATTAAAATGTTGAAAAAATTATAGGAGAAAATGTGTAAAAATAAAGTCGTGTTAGCTAGTCTTGCATGGACACAAGATTAGGCACACTACTAAAAATTAAAATTTCAAATTCATTTTTTATTTTTATTTTTTAAAAGTTTAATAAAAAAGTAAAATTAATAATGGAAGAGTGTGCTTAAGAGATATATATTTGGTGATGTGACAATGTAAAATACCTTCTATCTATTAGTAAGGTGCATATTTACCTTCATTGGAAACACTAGAAAATGAAAGTCCAAATACATATTTTCTACACTATTTACTATTATTTAAGGGGAAAATTCGTTATTTCTCAACTCAAAACTATGGTCATCTTATTTCCATTTTCATTAACAAAAGTTAGCAACGGAGTTTATCTCTAAATATTTGCTCCCATTGCATCAAATAAATTTAAATTCAAATTAAAACCAACAAATAGGTATTAAATCTAATTTATCGTTCTCTACTTCTTCACAACTTCAACTCCTAAGTAAATTAAACTTCGATAAATTTTTGAATTCAAAACTTTATATCAATGTTTTGCCAAACTTATCAACTTTGTTATCACTATATCGCTATTTTTGACAACATTAAAGAGTTTTTTTAGGGATGAAGAATTCAAATATTTCATACTCTTAAGAAGAAGAATATTTGTGTTAATTATTTAGCAAAACATGTGGCTAATAATGATGTAGTGTACTTATCTTACATGGAACTTCTTGTTAGAATAATTACTCATACTACGATAATGTAAGCATCCATACGATAATGTTCCATAAAAAGAATTAAAATGTTGAAAAAATTATAGGAGAAAATGTAAAAATAAAGTCGTGTTAGCTAGTCTTGCATGGACACAAGATTAGGCATACACTAAAAATTAAAATTTCAAATTCATTTTTATTTTTTATTTTTTAAAAGTTTAATAAAAAGTAAAATTAATAATGGAAGAGTGTGCTTAAGAGATATATATTTGGTGATGTGACAATGTAAAATACCTTCTATCTATTAGTAAGGTGCATATTTACCTTCATTGGAAACACTAGAAAAAAGAAAGTCCAAATACATATTTTCTACACTATTTACTATTATTTAAGGGGGGAAAATTCGTTATTTCTCAACTCAAAACTATGGTCATCTTATTTCCATTTTCATTAACAAAAGTTAGCAACGGGAGTTTATCTCTAAATATTTGCTCCCATTGCATCAAATAAATTTAAATTCAAATTAAAACCAACAAATAGGTATTAAATCTAATTTATTGTTCTCTCTACTTCTTCACAACTTCAACTCAGCTAAGTAAATTAAACTTCGATAAATTTTTTGAATTCAAAAACTTTATATCAATGTTTTGCCAAACTTATCAACTTTGTTATCACTATATCCCTATTTTTGACAACATTAAAGAGTTTTTTTAGGGATGAAGAATTCAAATATTTCATACTCTTAAGAAGAAGAATATTTGTGTTAATTATTTAGCAGAACATGTGGCTAATAATGATGTAGTGTACTTATCTTACATGGAACTTCTTGTTAGAATCATTACTCATACTACGATAATGTAAGCATCCATACGATAATGTTCCATAAAAAGAATTAAAATGTTGAAAAAATTATAGGAGAAAATGTGTAAAAATAAAGTCGTGTTAGCTAGTCTTGCATGGACACAAGATTAGGCATACCACTAAAAATTAAAATTTCAAATTCATTTTTTATTTTTTATTTTTTAAAAGTTTAATAAAAAGTAAAATTAATAATGGAAGAGTGTGCTTAAGAGATATATATTTGGTGATGTGACAATGTAAAATACCTTCTATCTATTAGTAAGGTGCATATTTACCTTCATTGGAAACACTAGAAAATGAAAGTCCAAATACATATTTTCTACACTATTTACTATTATTTAAGGGGAAAATTCGTTATTTCTCAACTCAAAACTATGGTCATCTTATTTCCATTTTCATTAACAAAAGTTAGCAACGGAGTTTATCTCTAAATATTTGCTCCCATTGCATCAAATAAATTTAAATTCAAATTAAAACCAACAAATAGGTATTAAATCTAATTTATCGTTCTCTACTTCTTCACAACTTCAACTCTAAGTAAATTAAACTTCGATAAATTTTTGAATTCAAAACTTTATATCAATGTTTTGCCAAACTTATCAACTTTGTTATCACTATATCGCTATTTTTGACAACATTAAAGAGTTTTTTTAGGGATGAAGAATTCAAATATTTCATACTCTTAAGAAGAAGAATATTTGTGTTAATTATTTAGCAAAACATGTGGCTAATAATGATGTAGTGTACTTATCTTACATGGAACTTCTTGTGAAAATAATTACTCATACTACGATAATGTAAGCATCCATACGATAATGTTCCATAAAAAGAATTAAAATGTTGCAAAAATTATAGGAGAAAATGTAAAAATAAAGTCGTGTTAGCTAGTCTTGCATGGACACAAGATTAGGCACATACTACTAAAAATTAAAATTTCAAATTCATTTTTTTATTTTTTATTTTTAAAAGTTTAATAAAAAAAGTAAAATTAATAATGGAAGAGTGTGCTTAAGAGATATATATTTGGTGATGTGACAATGTAAAAATACCTTCTATCTATTAGTAAGGTGCATATTTACCTTCATTGGAAACACTAGAAAAGAAAGTCCAAATACATATTTTCTACATATTTACTATTATTTAAGGGGAAATTGTTATTTCTCAACTCAAAACTATGGTCATCTTATTTCCATTTTCATTAACAAAAGTTAGCAACGGGAGTTTATCTCTAAATATTTGCTCCCATTGCATCAAATAAATTTAAATTCAAATTAAAACCAACAAATAGGTATTAAATCTAATTTATCGTTTTCTACTTCTTCACAACTTCAACTCGCTAAGTAAATTAAACTCGATAAATTTTTGAATTCAAAACTTTATATCAATGTTTTGCCAAACTTATCAACTTTGTTATCACTATATCGCTATTTTTGACAACATTAAAGAGTTTTTTTTAGGGATGAAGAATTCAAATATTTCATACTCTTAAGAAGAAGAATATTTGTGTTAATTATTTAGCAAAACATGTGGCTAATAATGATGTAGTGTACTTATCTTACATGGAACTTCTTGTTAGAATAATTACTCATACTACGATAATGTAAGCATCCATACGATAATGTTCCATAAAAAGAATTAAAATGTTGAAAAAATTATAGGAGAAAATGTGTAAAAATAAAGTCGTGTTAGCTAGTCTTGCATGGACACAAGATTAGGCAAATACTAAAAATTAAAATTTCAAATTATTTTTATTTTTTATTTTTAAAAGTTTAATAAAAAGTAAAATTAATAATGGAAGAGTGTGCTTAAGAGATATATATTTGGTGATGTGACAATGTAAAAATACCTTCTATCTATTAGTAAGGTGCATATTTACCTTCATTGGAAACACTAGAAAATGAAAGTCCAAATACATATTTTCTACACTTTACTATTATTTAAGGGGAAAATTGTTATTTCTCAACTCAAAACTATGGTCATCTTATTTCCATTTTCATTAACAAAAGTTAGCAACGGAGTTTATCTCTAAATATTTGCTCCCATTGCATCAAATAAATTTAAATTCAAATTAAAACCAACAAATAGGTATTAAATCTAATTTATCGTCTTCTACTTCTTCACAACTTCAACTCACTAAGTAAATTAAACTTCGATAAATTTTTGAATTCAAAACTTTATATCAATGTTTTGCCAAACTTATCAACTTTGTTATCACTATATCGCTATTTTTGACAACATTAAAGAGTTTTTTTTTAGGGGATGAAGAATTCAAATATTTCATACTCTTAAGAAGAAGAATATTTGTGTTAATTATTTAGCAAAACATGTGGCTAATAATGATGTAGTGTACTTATCTTACATGGAACTTCTTGTTAGAATCATTACTCATACTACGATAATGTAAGCATCCATACGATAATGTTCCATAAAAAGAATTAAAATGTTGAAAAAAATTATAGGAGAAAATGTGTAAAAAATAAAGTCGTGTTAGCTAGTCTTGCATGGACACAAGATTAGGCACAATCACTAAAAATTAAAATTTCAAATTCATTTTTTTATTTTTTTAAAAGTTTAATAAAAAAAGTAAAATTAATAATGGAAGAGTGTGCTTAAGAGATATATATTTGGTGATGTGACAATGTAAAAATACCTTCTATCTATTAGTAAGGTGCATATTTACCTTCATTGGAAACACTAGAAAACAGAAAGTCCAAATACATATTTTCTACACTATTTACTATTATTTAAGGGGGGAAAATTTGTTATTTCTCAACTCAAAACTATGGTCATCTTATTTCCATTTTCATTAACAAAAGTTAGCAACGGGAGTTTATCTCTAAATATTTGCTCCCATTGCATCAAATAAATTTAAATTCAAATTAAAACCAACAAATAGGTATTAAATCTAATTTATCGTTTCTCTACTTCTTCACAACTTCAACTCTAAGTAAATTAAACTTCGATAAATTTTTGAATTCAAAACTTTATATCAATGTTTTGCCAAACTTATCAACTTTGTTATCACTATATCGCTATTTTTGACAACATTAAAGAGTTTTTTTAGGGATGAAGAATTCAAATATTTCATACTCTTAAGAAGAAGAATATTTGTGTTAATTATTTAGCAAAACATGTGGCTAATAATGATGTAGTGTACTTATCTTACATGGAACTTCTTGTTAGAATAATTACTCATACTACGATAATGTAAGCATCCATACGATAATGTTCCATAAAAAGAATTAAAATGTTGAAAAAATTATAGGAGAAAATGTAAAAATAAAGTCGTGTTAGCTAGTCTTGCATGGACACAAGATTAGGCACACTCACTAAAAATTAAAATTTCAAATTCATTTTTTTATTTTTTAAAAGTTTAATAAAAAAAGTAAAATTAATAATGGAAGAGTGTGCTTAAGAGATATATATTTGGTGATGTGACAATGTAAAAATACCTTCTATCGATTAGTAAGGTGCATATTTACCTTCATTGGAAACTCTAGAAAATGTAAAGTCCAAATACATATTTTCTACACTGTTTACTATTATTTAAGGGGGGAAAATTCGTTATTTCTCAACTCAAAACTATGGTCATCTTATTTCCATTTTCATTAACAAAAGTTAGCAACGGGAGTTTATCTCTAAATATTTGCTCCCATTGCATCAAATAAATTTAAATTCAAATTAAAACCAACAAATAGGTATTAAATCTAATTTATCGTTTTCTACTTCTTCACAACTTCAACTCACTAAGTAAATTAAACTTCGATAAATTTTTGAATTCAAAACTTTATATCAATGTTTTGCCAAACTTATCAACTTTGTTATCACTATATCGCTATTTTTGACAACATTAAAGAGTTTTTTTAGGGATGAAGAATTCAAATATTTCATACTCTTAAGAAGAAGAATATTTGTGTTAATTATTTAGCAAAACATGTGGCTAATAATGATGTAGTGTACTTATCTTACATGGAACTTCTTGTTAGAATAATTACTCATACTACGATAATGTAAGCATCCATACGATAATGTTCCATAAAAAGAATTAAAATGTTGAAAAAATTATAGGAGAAAATGTAAAAATAAAGTCGTGTTAGCTAGTCTTGCATGGACACAAGATTAGGCACCACTAAAAATTAAAATTTCAAATTCATTTTTATTTTTTTTTATTTTTAAAAGTTTAATAAAAAGTAAAATTAATAATGGAAGAGTGTGCTTAAGAGATATATATTTGGTGATGTGACAATGTAAAATACCTTCTATCTATTAGTAAGGTGCATATTTACCTTCATTGGAAACACTAGAAAAAGAAAGTCCAAATACATATTTTCTACACTATTTACTATTATTTAAGGGGAAATTGTTATTTCTCAACTCAAAACTATGGTCATCTTATTTCCATTTTCATTAACAAAAGTTAGCAACGGAGTTTATCTCTAAATATTTGCTCCCATTGCATCAAATAAATTTAAATTCAAATTAAAACCAACAAATAGGTATTAAATCTAATTTATCGTTCTCTACTTCTTCACAACTTCAACTCGCTAAGTAAATTAAACTTCGATAAATTTTTGAATTCAAAACTTTATATCAATGTTTTGCCAAACTTATCAACTTTGTTATCACTATATCGCTATTTTTGACAACATTAAAGAGTTTTTTTTAGGGATGAAGAATTCAAATATTTCATACTCTTAAGAAGAAGAATATTTGTGTTAATTATTTAGCAAAACATGTGGCTAATAATGATGTAGTGTACTTATCTTACATGGAACTTCTTGTTAGAATAATTACTCATACTACGATAATGTAAGCATCCATACGATAATGTTCCATAAAAAGAATTAAAATGTTGAAAAAATTATAGGAGAAAATGTGTAAAAATAAAGTCGTGTTAGCTAGTCTTGCATGGACACAAGATTAGGCACAATACTAAAAATTAAAATTTCAAATTCATTTTTTATTTTTTATTTTTTAAAAGTTTAATAAAAAAGTAAAATTAATAATGGAAGAGTGTGCTTAAGAGATATATATTTGGTGATGTGACAATGTAAAATACCTTCTATCTATTAGTAAGGTGCATATTTACCTTCATTGGAAACACTAGAAAATGTAAAGTCCAAATACATATTTTCTACACTATTTACTATTATTTAAGGGGAAAATTGTTATTTCTCAACTCAAAACTATGGTCATCTTATTTCCATTTTCATTAACAAAAGTTAGCAACGGAGTTTATCTCTAAATATTTGCTCCCATTGCATCAAATAAATTTAAATTCAAATTAAAACCAACAAATAGTTATTAAATCTAATTTACTGTTCTCTCTACTTCTTCACAACTTCAACTTAGCTAGGTAAATTAAACTTCGATAAATTTTTTGAATTCAAAAACTTTATATCAATGTTTTGCAAAACTTATCAACTTTGTTATCACTATATCGCTATTTTTGACTACATTGAAGAGTTTTTTTTAGGAGATGAAGAATTCAAATATTTCATACTCTTAAGAAGAAGAATATTTGTGTTAATTATTTAGCAAAACATGTGGCTAATAATGATGTAGTGTACTTATCTTACATGGAAATTCTTGTTAGAATCATTACTCATTCTACGATAATGTAACAATCCATACGATAATATTCCATAAAAAGAATTAAAATGTTGAAAAAACTTATAGGAGAAAATGTGTAAAAATAAAGTCGTGTTAGCTAGTCTTGCATGGACACAAGATTAGGCACACTACTAAAAATTAAAATTTCAAATTCATTTTTTTTTTATTTTTTAAAAGTTTAATAAAAAAGTAAAATTAATAATGGAAGAGTGTGCTTAAGAGATATATATTTGGTGATGTGACAATGTAAAATACCTTCTATCTATTAGTAAGGTGCATATTTACCTTCATTGGAAACACTAGAAAATGAAAGTCCAAATACATATTTTCTACACTATTTACTATTATTTAAGGGGAAAATTGTTATTTCTCAACTCAAAACTATGGTCATCTTATTTCCATTTTCATTAACAAAAGTTAGCAACGGAGTTTATCTCTAAATATTTGCTCCCATTGCATCAAATAAATTTAAATTCAAATTAAAACCAACAAATAGGTATTAAATCTAATTTATCGTTCTCTACTTCTTCACAACTTCAACTCCTAAGTAAATTAAACTCGATAAATTTTTGAATTCAAAACTTTATATCAATGTTTTGCCAAACTTATCAACTTTGTTATCACTATATCGCTATTTTTGACAACATTAAAGAGTTTTTTTTAGGGATGAAGAATTCAAATATTTCATACTCTTAAGAAGAAGAATATTTGTGTTAATTATTTAGCAAAACATGTGGCTAATAATGATGTAGTGTACTTATCTTACATGGAACTTCTTGTTAGAATAATTACTCATACTACGATAATGTAAGCATCCATACGATAATGTTCCATAAAAAGAATTAAAATGTTGAAAAAATTATAGGAGAAAATGTAAAAATAAAGTCGTGTTAGCTAGTCTTGCATGGACACAAGATTAGGCACAACACTAAAAATTAAAATTTCAAATTCATTTTTTATTTTTTATTTTTAAAAGTTTAATAAAAAGTAAAATTAATAATGGAAGAGTGTGCTTAAGAGATATATATTTGGTGATGTGACAATGTAAAAATACCTTCTATCTATTAGTAAGGTGCATATTTACCTTCATTGGAAACACTAGAAAATGAAAGTCCAAATACATATTTTCTACACTATTTACTATTATTTAAGGGGGTTTTCTCAACTCAAAACTATGGTCATCTTATTTCCATTTTCATTAACAAAAGTTAGCAACGGAGTTTATCTCTAAATATTTGCTCCCATTGCATCAAATAAATTTAAATTCAAATTAAAACCAACAAATAGGTATTAAATCTAATTTATCGTTTCTCTACTTCTTCACAACTTCAACTCACTAAGTAAATTAAACTTCGATAAATTTTTGAATTCAAAACTTTATATCAATGTTTTGCCAAACTTATCAACTTTGTTATCACTATATCGCTATTTTTGACAACATTAAAGAGTTTTTTTTAGGGATGAAGAATTCAAATATTTCATACTCTTAAGAAGAAGAATATTTGTGTTAATTATTTAGCAAAACATGTGGCTAATAATGATGTAGTGTACTTATCTTACATGGAACTTCTTGTTAGAATCATTACTCATACTACGATAATGTAAGCATCCATACGATAATGTTCCATAAAAAGAATTAAAATGTTGAAAAAATTATAGGAGAAAATGTGTAAAAATAAAGTCGTGTTAGCTAGTCTTGCATGGACACAAGATTAGGCACACTACTAAAAATTAAAATTTCAAATTCATTTTTATTTTTTTTTTTATTTTTTAAAAGTTTAATAAAAAAGTAAAATTAATAATGGAAGAGTGTGCTTAAGAGATATATATTTGGTGATGTGACAATGTAAAATACCTTCTATCTATTAGTAAGGTGCATATTTACCTTCATTGGAAACACTAGAAAATAGAAAGTCCAAATACATATTTTCTACACTATTTACTATTATTTAAGGGGGGGAAATTTGTTATTTCGCAACTCAAAACTATGGTCATCTTATTTCCATTTTCATTAACAAAAGTTAGCAACGAGAGTTTATCTCTAAATATTTGCTCCCATTGCATCAAATAAATTTAAATTCAAATTAAAACCCACAAATAGGTATTAAATCTAATTTACTGTTCTCTCTACTTCTTCACAACTTCAACTCCGCTAAGTAAATTAAACTTCGATAAATTTTTTGAATTCAAAAACTTTATATCAATGTTTTCCCAAACTTATCAACTTTGTTATCACTATATCCCTATTTTTGACAACATGAAAGAGTTTTTTTAGGGATGAAGAATTCAAATATTTCATACTCTTAAGAAGAAGAATATTTGTGTTAATTATTTAGCAAAACATGTGGCTAATAATGATGTAGTGTACTTATCTTACATGGAACTTCTTGTTAGAATAATTACTCATACTACGATAATGTAAGCATCCATACGATAATGTTCCATAAAAAGAATTAAAATGTTGAAAAAATTATAGGAGAAAATGTGTAAAAATAAAGTCGTGTTAGCTAGTCTTGCATGGACACAAGATTAGGCACACTACTAAAAATTAAAATTTCAAATTATTTTTATTTTTTATTTTTTAAAAGTTTAATAAAAAGTAAAATTAATAATGGAAGAGTGTGCTTAAGAGATATATATTTGGTGATGTGACAATGTAAAAATACCTTCTATCTATTAGTAAGGTGCATATTTACCTTCATTGGAAACACTAGAAAATGAAAGTCCAAATACATATTTTCTACACTATTTACTATTATTTAAGGGGAAAATTTATTTCTCAACTCAAAACTATGGTCATCTTATTTCCATTTTCATTAACAAAAGTTAGCAACGGAGTTTATCTCTAAATATTTGCTCCCATTGCATCAAATAAATTTAAATTCAAATTAAAACCAACAAATAGGTATTAAATCTAATTTATCGTTTCTCTACTTCTTCACAACTTCAACTCGCTAAGTAAATTAAACTCGATAAATTTTTGAATTCAAAACTTTATATCAATGTTTTGCCAAACTTATCAACTTTGTTATCACTATATCGCTATTTTTGACAACATTAAAGAGTTTTTTTAGGGATGAAGAATTCAAATATTTCATACTCTTAAGAAGAAGAATATTTGTGTTAATTATTTAGCAAAACATGTGGCTAATAATGATGTAGTGTACTTATCTTACATGGAACTTCTTGTTAGAATAATTACTCATACTACGATAATGTAAGCATCCATACGATAATGTTCCATAAAAAGAATTAAAATGTTGAAAAAATTATAGGAGAAAATGTGTAAAAATAAAGTCGTGTTAGCTAGTCTTGCATGGACACAAGATTAGGCACACTACTAAAAATTAAAATTTCAAATTCATTTTTTTTTTTTATTTTTTAAAAGTTTAATAAAAAAGTAAAATTAATAATGGAAGAGTGTGCTTAAGAGATATATATTTGGTGATGTGACAATGTAAAATACCTTCTATCTATTAGTAAGGTGCATATTTACCTTCATTGGAAACACTAGAAAATGTAAAGTCCAAATACATATTTTCTACACTATTTACTATTATTTAAGGGGAAAATTGTTATTTCTCAACTCAAAACTATGGTCATCTTATTTCCATTTTCATTAACAAAAGTTAGCAACGGAGTTTATCTCTAAATATTTGCTCCCATTGCATCAAATAAATTTAAATTCAAATTAAAACCAACAAATAGGTATTAAATCTAATTTATCGTCTCTCTACTTCTTCACAACTTCAACTCGCTAAGTAAATTAAACTCGATAAATTTTTGAATTCAAAACTTTATATCAATGTTTTGCCAAACTTATCAACTTTGTTATCACTATATCGCTATTTTTGACAACATTAAAGAGTTTTTTTAGGGATGAAGAATTCAAATATTTCATACTCTTAAGAAGAAGAATATTTGTGTTAATTATTTAGCAAAACATGTGGCTAATAATGATGTAGTGTACTTATCTTACATGGAACTTCTTGTTAGAATAATTACTCATACTACGATAATGTAAGCATCCATACGATAATGTTCCATAAAAAGAATTAAAATGTTGAAAAAATTATAGGAGAAAATGTAAAAAATAAAGTCGTGTTAGCTAGTCTTGCATGGACACAAGATTAGGCATACTACTAAAAATTAAAATTTCAAATTCATTTTTTATTTTTTATTTTTTAAAAGTTTAATAAAAAGTAAAATTAATAATGGAAGAGTGTGCTTAAGAGATATATATTTGGTGATGTGACAATGTAAAAATACCTTCTATCTATTAGTAAGGTGCATATTTACCTTCATTGGAAACACTAGAAAATGAAAGTCCAAATACATATTTTCTACACTATTTACTATTATTTAAGGGGAAAATTCGTTATTTCTCAACTCAAAACTATGGTCATCTTATTTCCATTTTCATTAACAAAAGTTAGCAACGGGAGTTTATCTCTAAATATTTGCTCCCATTGCATCAAATAAATTTAAATTCAAATTAAAACCAACAAATAGGTATTAAATCTAATTTATTCTCTACTTCTTTCACAACTTCAACTCACTAAGTAAATTAAACTTCGATAAATTTTTGAATTCAAAACTTTATATCAATGTTTTGCCAAACTTATCAACTTTGTTATCACTATATCGCTATTTTTGACAACATTAAAGAGTTTTTTTAGGGATGAAGAATTCAAATATTTCATACTCTTAAGAAGAAGAATATTTGTGTTAATTATTTAGCAAAACATGTGGCTAATAATGATGTAGTGTACTTATCTTACATGGAACTTCTTGTTAGAATAATTACTCATACTACGATAATGTAAGCATCCATACGATAATGTTCCATAAAAAGAATTAAAATGTTGAAAAAATTATAGGAGAAAATGTGTAAAAATAAAGTCGTGTTAGCTAGTCTTGCATGGACACAAGATTAGGCACAGTCACTAAAAATTAAAATTTCAAATTCATTTTTTTATTTTTTTATTATTTTAAAAGTTTAATAAAAAAAGTAAAATTAATAATGGAAGAGTGTGCTTAAGAGATATATATTTGGTGATGTGACAATGTAAAAATACCTTCTATCTATTAGTAAGGTGCATATTTACCTTCATTGGAAACACTAGAAAACAGAAAGTCCAAATACATATTTTCTACACTATTTACTATTATTTAAGGGGGGAAATTTGTTATTTCGCAACTCAAAACTATGGTAATCTTATTTCCATTTTCATTAACAAAAGTTAGCAACGAGAGTTTATCTCTAAATATTTGCTCCCATTGCATCAAATAAATTTAAATTCAAATTAAAACCAACAAATAGGTATTAAATCTAATTTATCTCTCTTCTTCACAACTTCAACTCGCTAAGTAAATTAAACTTGATAAATTTTTGAATTCAAAACTTTATATCAATGTTTTGCCAAACTTATCAACTTTGTTATCACTATATCGCTATTTTTGACAACATTAAAGAGTTTTTTTATAGGGGATGAAGAATTCAAATATTTCATACTCTTAAGAAGAAGAATATTTGTGTTAATTATTTAGCAAAACATGTGGCTAATAATGATGTAGTGTACTTATCTTACATGGAACTTCTTGTTAGAATAATTACTCATACTACGATAATGTAAGCATCCATACGATAATGTTCCATAAAAAGAATTAAAATGTTGAAAAAATTATAGGAGAAAATGTGTAAAAATAAAGTCGTGTTAGCTAGTCTTGCATGGACACAAGATTAGGCACACTACTAAAAATTAAAATTTCATATTCATTTTTTATTTTTTAAAAGTTTAATAAAAAAGTAAAATTAATAATGGAAGAGTGTGCTTAAGAGATATATATTTGGTGATGTGACAATGTAAAATACCTTCTATCTATTAGTAAGGTGCATATTTACCTTCATTGGAAACACTAGAAAATGAAAGTCCAAATACATATTTTCTACACTATTTACTATTATTTAAGGGGAAAATTCGTTATTTCTCAACTCAAAACTATGGTCATCTTATTTCCATTTTCATTAACAAAAGTTAGCAACGGAGTTTATCTCTAAATATTTGCTCCCATTGCATCAAATAAATTTAAATTCAAATTAAAACCAACAAATAGGTATTAAATCTAATTTATCGTTCTCTACTTCTTCATCACAACTTCAACTCACTAAGTAAATTAAACTTCGATAAATTTTTGAATTCAAAACTTTATATCAATGTTTTGCCAAACTTATCAACTTTGTTATCACTATATCGCTATTTTTACAACATTAAAGAGTTTTTTTAGGGATGAAGAATTCAAATATTTCATACTCTTAAGAAGAAGAATATTTGTGTTAATTATTTAGCAAAACATGTGGCTAATAATGATGTAGTGTACTTATCTTACATGGAACTTCTTGTTAGAATAATTACTCATACTACGATAATGTAAGCATCCATACGATAATGTTCCATAAAAAGAATTAAAATGTTGAAAAAATTATAGGAGAAAATGTGTAAAAATAAAGTCGTGTTAGCTAGTCTTGCATGGACACAAGATTAGGCACACTACTAAAAATTAAAATTTCAAATTCATTTTTATTTTTTTATTTTTAAAAGTTTAATAAAAAGTAAAATTAATAATGGAAGAGTGTGCTTAAGAGATATATATTTGGTGATGTGACAATGTAAAATACCTTCTATCTATTAGTAAGGTGCATATTTACCTTCATTGGAAACACTAGAAAATGAAAGTCCAAATACATATTTTCTACACTATTTACTATTATTTTAAGGGGAAATTTCTCAACTCAAAACTATGGTCATCTTATTTCCATTTTCATTAACAAAAGTTAGCAACGGAGTTTATCTCTAAATATTTGCTCCCATTGCATCAAATAAATTTAAATTCAAATTAAAACCAACAAATAGGTATTAAATCTAATTTATCGTTCTCTACTTCTTCACAACTTCAACTCGCTAAGTAAATTAAACTCGATAAATTTTTGAATTC
This sequence comes from Vicia sativa, assembly GCA_021764765.1. Lineage (NCBI taxonomy): Eukaryota > Viridiplantae > Streptophyta > Magnoliopsida > Fabales > Fabaceae > Vicia > Vicia sativa. The sequence continues at coordinate 69,277,330 of CM038795.1, forward strand.
AAAACTTTATATCAATGTTTTGCCAAACTTATCAACTTTGTTATCACTATATCCTATTTTTGACAACATTAAAGAGTTTTTTTAGGGATGAAGAATTCAAATATTTCGTACTCTTAAGAAGAAGAATTTTTTTGTTAATTATTTAGCAAAACATGTGGCTAATAATGATGTAGTGTACTTATCTTACATGGAAGTTCTTGTTAGAATAATTACTCATACTACGATAATGTAAGCATCCATACGATAATGTTCCATAAAAAGAATTAAAATGTTGAAAGAAATTATAGGAGAAAATGTGTAAAAATAAAGTCGTGTTAGCTAGTCTTGCATGGACACAAGATTACACAAAACTAAAAATTAAAATTTCATATTCATTTTTTATTTTTTAAAAGTTTAATAAAAAAGTAAAATTAATAATGGAGAGTGTGCTTAAGAGATATATATTTGGTGATGTGACAATGTAAATATACCTTCTATCTATTAGTAAGGTGCATATTTACCTTCATTGGAAACACTAGAAAACAGAAAGTCCAAATACATATTTTCTACACTGTTTACTATTATTTAAGGGGGGAAAATTCGTTATTTCTCAACTCAAAACTATGGTCATCTTATTTCCATTTTCATTAACAAAAGTTAGCAACGGGAGTTTATCTCTAAATATTTGCTCCCATTGCATCAAATAAATTTAAATTCAAATTAAAACCAACAAATAGGTATTAAATCTAATTTACTGTTCTCTCTACTTCTTCATCACAACTTCAACTCAGCTAAGTAAATTAAACTTCGATAAATTTTTTGAATTCAAAAACTTTATATCAATGTTTTGCCAAACTTATCAACTTTGTTATCACTATATCGCTATTTTTCACAACATTACAGAGTTTTTTTAGGGATGAAGAATTCAAATATTTCATACTCTTAAGAAGAAGAATATTTGTGTTAATTATTTAGCAAAACATGTGGCTAATAATGATGTAGTGTACTTATCTTACATGGAACTTCTTGTTAGAATAATTACTCATACTACGATAATGTAAGCATCCATACGATAATGTTCCATAAAAAGAATTAAAATGTTGAAAAAAATTATAGGAGAAAATGTGTAAAAAATAAAGTCGTGTTAGCTAGTCTTGCATGGACACAAGATTAGCACAATACTAAAAATTAAAATTTATATTCATTTTTTATTTTTTAAAAGTTTAATAAAAAGTAAAATTAATAATGGAAGAGTGTGCTTAAGAGATATATATTTGGTGATGTGACAATGTAAAAATACCTTCTATCTATTAGTAAGGTGCATATTTACCTTCATTGGAAACACTAGAAAATAGAAAGTCCAAATACATATTTTCTACACTGTTTACTATTATTTAAGGGGGGAAATTTGTTATTTCTCAACTCAAAACTATGGTCATCTTATTTCCATTTTCATTAACAAAAGTTAGCAACGGGAGTTTATCTCTAAATATTTGCTCCCATTGCATCAAATAAATTTAAATTCAAATTAAAACCAACAAATAGGTATTAAATCTAATTTATCGTTTCTCTACTTCTTCACAACTTCAACTCATTAAGTAAATTAAACTTCGATAAATTTTTTGAATTCAAAAACTTTATATCAATGTTTTGCCAAACTTATCAACTTTGTTATCACTATATCGCTATTTTTGACAACATGAAAGAGTTTAGTTTTAGGGGATGAAGAATTCAAATATTTCATACTCTTAAGAAGAAGAATATTTTTGTCAATTATTTAGCAAAACATGTGGCTAATAATGATGTAGTGTACTTATCTTACATGGAAGTTCTTGTTAGAATAATTACTCATACTACGATAATGTAAGCATCCATACGATAATGTTCCATAAAAAGAATTAAAATGTTGAAAGAAATTATAGGAGAAAATGTGTAAAAAATAAAGTCGTGTTAGCTAGTCTTGCATGGACACAAGATTAGGCACAGTCACTAAAAATTAAAATTTCATATTCATTTTTTTATTTTTTTAAAAGTTTAATAAAAAAAGTAAAATTAATAATGGAAGAGTGTGCTTAAGAGATATGTATTTGGTGATGTGACAATGTAAAAATACCTTCTATCTATTAGTAAGGTGCATATTTACCTTCATTGGAAACATTAGAAAATGAAAGTCCAAATACATATTTTCTACAATTTACTATTATTTAAGGGGGGAAAATTCGTTATTTCTCAACTCAAAACTATGGTCATCTTATTTCCATTTTCATTAACAAAAGTTAGCAACGGGAGTTTATCTCTAAATATTTGCTCCCATTGCATCAAATAAATTTAAATTCAAATTAAAACCAACAAATAGGTATTAAATCTAATTTACTGTTCTCTCTACTTCTTCATCACAACTTCAACTCAGCTAAGTAAATTAAACTTTGATAAATTTTTTGAATTCAAAAACTTTATATCAATGTTTTGCCAAACTTATCAACTTTGTTATCACTATATCGCTATTTTTCACAAGATTACAGAGTTTTTTTTTAGGGGATGAAGAATTCAAATATTTCATACTCTTAAGAAGAAGAATATTTGTGTTAATTATTTAGCAAAACATGTGGCTAATAATGATGTAGTGTACTTATCTTACATGGAACTTCTTGTTAGAATAATTACTCATACTACGATAATGTAAGCATCCATACGATAATGTTCCATAAAAAGAATTAAAATGTTGAAAAAAATTATAGGAAAAAATGTGTAAAAATAAAGTCGTGTTAGCTAGTCTTGCATGGACACAAGATTAGGCACAATACTAAAAATTAAAATTTCAAATTCATTTTTTATTTTTTATTTTTAAAAGTTTAATTAAAAAGTAAAATTAATAATGGAAGAGTGTGCTTAAGAGATATATATTTGGTGATGTGACAATGTAAAATACCTTCTATCTATTAGTAAATTGCATATTTACCTTCATTGGAAACACTAGAAAATGAAAGTCCAAATACATATTTTCTACACTATTTACTATTATTTAAGGGGAAAATTCGTTATTTGCAACTCAAAACTATGGTCATCTTATTTCCATTTTCATTAACAAAAGTTAGCAACGGAGTTTATCTCTAAATATTTGCTCCCATTGCATCAAATAAATTTAAATTCAAATTAAAACCAACAAATAGGTATTAAATCTAATTTATCGTTTCTCTACTTCTTCACAACTTCAACTCACTAAGTAAATTAAACTTCGATAAATTTTTGAATTCAAAACTTTATATCAATGTTTTGCCAAACTTATCAACTTTGTTATCACTATATCGCTATTTTTGACAACATTAAAGAGTTTTTTTAGGGATGAAGAATTCAAATATTTCATACTCTTAAGAAGAAGAATATTTTGTTAATTATTTAGCAAAACATGTGGCTAATAATGATGTAGTGTACTTATCTTACATGGAAGTTCTTGTTAGAATAATTACTCATACTACGATAATGTAAGCATCCATACGATAATGTTCCATAAAAAGAATTAAAATGTTGAAAAAATTATAGGAGAAAATGTAAAAATAAAGTCGTGTTAGCTAGTCTTGCATGGACACAAGATTAGGCACAACTAAAAATTAAAATTTCATATTCATTTTTTATTTTTTAAAAGTTTAATAAAAAAAGTAAAATTAATAATGGAAGAGTGTGCTTAAGAGATATATATTTGGTGATGTGACAATGTAAAAATACCTTCTATCTATTAGTAAGGTGCATATTTACCTTCATTGGAAACACTAGAAAATAGAAAGTCCAAATACATATTTTCTACATCATTTACTATTATTTAAGGGGAAAATTCTATTTCGCAACTCAAAACTATGGTCATCTTATTTCCATTTTCATTAACAAAAGTTAGCAACGAGAGTTTATCTCTAAATATTTGCTCCCATTGCATCAAATAAATTTAAATTCAAATTAAAACCAACAAATAAGTATTAAATCTAATTTACTGTTCTCTCTACTTCTTCATCACAACTTCAACTCAGCTAAGTAAATTAAACTTCGATAAATTTTTTGAATTCAAAAACTTTATATCAATGTTTTGCCAAACTTATCAACTTTGTTATCACTATATCGCTATTTTTTACAACATTACAGAGTTTTTTTAAGGGGGATGAAGAATTCAAATATTTCATACTCTTAAGAAGAAGAATATTTGTGTTAATTATTTAGCAAAACATGTGGCTAATAATGATGTATTGTACTTCTCTTACATGGAACTTCTTGTTAGAATAATTACTCATACTACGATAATGTAAGCATCCATACGATAATGTTCCATAAAAAGAATTAAAATGTTGAAAAAATTATAGGAGAAAATGTGTAAAAAATAAAGTCGTGTTAGCTAGTCTTGCATGGACACAAGATTAGGCACACTACTAAAAATTAAAATTTCAAATTCATTTTTTATTTTTTATTTTTAAAAGTTTAATAAAAAGTAAAATTAATAATGGAAGAGTGTGCTTAAGAGATATATATTTGGTGATGTGACAATGTAAAATACCTTCTATCTATTAGTAAGGTGCATATTTACCTTCATTGGAAACACTAGAAAACAAAAGTCCAAATACATATTTTCTACACTATTTACTATTATTTAAGGGGAAAATTGTTATTTCTCAACTCAAAACTATGGTCATCTTATTTCCATTTTCATTAACAAAAGTTAGCAACGGAGTTTATCTCTAAATATTTGCTCCCATTGCATCAAATAAATTTAAATTCAAATTAAAACCAACAAATAGGTATTAAATCTAATTTACTGTTCTCTACTTCTTCACAACTTCAACTCAGCTAAGTAAATTAAACTTCGATAAATTTTTTGAATTCAAAACTTTATATCAATGTTTTCCCAAACTTATCAACTTTGTTATCACTATATCCCTATTTTGACAACATTAAAGAGTTTTTTTAGGGATGAAGAATTCAAATATTTCATACTCTTAAGAAGAAGAATATTTTTGTCAATTATTTAGCAAAACATGTGGCTAATAATGATGTAGTGTACTTATCTTACATGGAAGTTCTTGTTAGAATAATTACTCATACTACGATAATGTAAGCATCCATACGATAATGTTCCATAAAAAGAATTAAAATGTTGAAAAAATTATAGGAGAAAATGTAAAAATAAAGTCGTGTTAGCTAGTCTTGCATGGACACAAGATTAGGCACACTACTAAAAATTAAAATTTCATATTCATTTTTTTATTTTTATTTTTTAAAAGTTTAATAAAAAAAGTAAAATTAATAATGGAAGAGTGTGCTTAAGAGATATGTATTTGGTGATGTGACAATGTAAAAATACCTTCTATCTATTAGTAAGGTGCATATTTACCTTCATTGGAAACACTAGAAAATAGAAAGTCCAAATACATATTTTCTACACTATTTACTATTATTTAAGGGGAAAATTTGTTATTTCTCAACTCAAAACTATGGTCATCTTATTTCCATTTTCATTAACAAAAGTTAGCAACGGAGTTTATCTCTAAATATTTGCTCCCATTGCATCAAATAAATTTAAATTCAAATTAAAACCAACAAATAGGTATTAAATCTAATTTATCGTTTTCTACTTCTTCACAACTTCAACTCACTAAGTAAATTAAACTTCGATAAATTTTTGAATTCAAAACTTTATATCAATGTTTTGCCAAACTTATCAACTTTGTTATCACTATATCGCTATTTTTGACAACATTTAAGAGTTTTTTTAGGGATGAAGAATTCAAATATTTCATACTCTTAAGAAGAAGAATATTTGTGTTAATTATTTAGCAAAACATGTGGCTAATAATGATGTAGTGTACTTATCTTACATGGAATTCTTGTTAGAATAATTACTCATACTACGATAATGTAAGCATCCATACGATAATGTTCCATAAAAAGAATTAAAATGTTGAAAAAATTATAGGAGAAAATGTGTAAAAATAAAGTCGTGTTAGCTAGTCTTGCATGGACACAAGATTAGGCATACTAAAAATTAAAATTTCAAATTCATTTTTATTTTTTATTTTTAAAAGTTTAATAAAAAAAGTAAAATTAATAATGGAGGAGTGTGCTTAAGAGATATATATTTGGTGATGTGACAATGTAAAAATACCTTCTATCTATTAGTAAGGTGCATATTTACCTTCATTGGAAACACTAGAAAATAGAAAGTCAAAATACATATTTTCTACATATTTACTATTATTTAAGGGGGGAAAATTCGTTATTTCTCAACACAAAACTATGGTCATCTTATTTCCATTTTCATTAACAAAAGTTAGCAACGGGAGTTTATCTCTAAATATTTGCTCCCATTGCATCAAATAAATTTAAATTCAAATTAAAACCAACAAATAGGTATTAAATCTAATTTACTGTTCTCTCTACTTCTTCACAACTTCAACTCAGCTAAGTAAATTAAACTTCGATAAATTTTTTGAATTCAAAAACTTTATATCAATGTTTTGCCAAACTTATCAACTTTGTTATCACTATATCGCTATTTTTGACAACATAAAGAGTTTTTTTAAGGGGATGAAGAATTCAAATATTTCATACTCTTAAGAAGAATTCAAATATTTAGCAAAACATGTGGCTAATAATGATGTAGTGTACTTATCTTACATGGAAGTTCTTGTTAGAATAATTACTCATACTACGATAATGTAAGCATCCATACGATAATGTTCCATAAAAAGAATTAAAATGTTGAAAAAAATTATAGGAGAAAATGTGTAAAAAATAAAGTCGTGTTAGCTAGTCTTGCATGGACACAAGATTAGGCATACTACTAAAAATTAAAATTTCATATTCATTTTTATTTTTTAAAAGTTTAATAAAAAGTAAAATTAATAATGGAAGAGTGTGCTTAAGAGATATATATTTGGTGATGTGACAATGTAAAAATACCTTCTATCTATTAGTAAGGTGCATATTTACCTTCATTGGAAACACTAGAAAATAGAAAGTCCAAATACATATTTTCTACACTATTTACTATTATTTAAGGGGGGGAAATTTGTTATTTCGCAACTCAAAACTATGGTCATCTTATTTCCATTTTCATTAACAAAAGTTAGCAACGAGAGTTTATCTCTAAATATTTGCTCCCATTGCATCAAATAAATTTAAATTCAAATTAAAACCCACAAATAGGTATTAAATCTAATTTACTGTTCTCTCTACTTCTTCACAACTTCAACTCCGCTAAGTAAATTAAACTTCGATAAATTTTTTGAATTCAAAAACTTTATATCAATGTTTTCCCAAACTTATCAACTTTGTTATCACTATATCCCTATTTTTGACAACATGAAAGAGTTTAGTTTTAGGGGATGAAGAATTCAAATATTTCATACTCTTAAGAAGAAGAATATTTTTGTCAATTATTTAGCAAAACATGTGGCTAATAATGATGTAGTGTACTTATCTTACATGGAAGTTCTTGTTAGAATAATTACTCATACTACGATAATGTAAGCATCCATACGATAATGTTCCATAAAAAGAATTAAAATGTTGAAAGAAATTATAGGAGAAAATGTGTAAAAAATAAAGTCGTGTTAGCTAGTCTTGCATAGACACAAGATTAGGCACACTCACTAAAAATTAAAATTTCATATTCATTTTTTTTTTTAAAAGTTTAATAAAAAAAGTAAAATTAATAATGGTAGAGTGTGCTTAAGAGATATATATTTGGTGATGTGACAATGTAAAAATACCTTCTATCTATTAGTAAGGTGCATATTTACCTTCATTGGAAACACTAGAAAAAGAAAGTCCAAATACATATTTTCTACAATTTACTATTATTTAAGGGGGGAAAATTCGTTATTTCTCAACTCAAAACTATGGTCATCTTATTTCCATTTTCATTAACAACAGTTAGCAACGGGAGTTTATCTCTAAATATTTGCTCCCATTGCATCAAATAAATTTAAATTCAAATTAAAACCAACAAATAGGTATTAAATCTAATTTATCGTTTCTCTACTTCTTCACAACTTCAACTCAGCTAAGTAAATTAAACTTCGATAAATTTTTTGAATTCAAAAACTTTATATTAATGTTTTGCCAAACTTATCAACTTTGTTATCACTATATCTCTATTTTTCACAACATTACAGAGTTTTTCTTAGGGGATGAAGAATTCAAATATTTCATACTCTTAAGAAGAAGAATATTTGTGTTAATTATTTAGCAAAACAATGGGCTAATAATGATGTAGTGTACTTATCTTACATGGAACTTCTTGTTAGAATAATTACTCATACTACGATAATGTAAGCATCCATACAATAATGTTCCATAAAAAGAATTAAAATGTTGAAAAAAATTATAGGAGAAAATGTGTAAAAAATAAAGTCGTGTTAGCTAGTCTTGCATGGACACAAGATTAGGCATACACTAAAAATTAAAATTTCAAATTCATTTTTATTTTTTTATTTTTAAAAGTTTAATTAAAAAGTAAAATTAATAATGGAAGAGTGTGCTTAAGAGATATATATTTGGTGATGTGACAATGTAAAATACCTTCTATCTATTAGTAAGGTGCATATTTACCTTCATTGGAAACACTAGAAATGAAAGTCCAAATACATATTTTCTACACTATTTACTATTATTTAAGGGGAAAATTGTTATTTTCAACTCAAAACTATGGTCATCTTATTTCCATTTTCATTAACAAAAGTTAGCAACGGAGTTTATCTCTAAATATTTGCTCCCATTGCATCAAATAAATTTAAATTCAAATTAAAACCAACAAATAGGTATTAAATCTAATTTATCGTCTCTCTACTTCTTCACAACTTCAACTCCGCTAAGTAAATTAAACTTCGATAAATTTTTTGAATTCAAAAACTTTATATCAATGTTTTGCCAAACTTATCAACTTTGTTATCACTATATCGCTATTTTTGACAACATGAAAGAGTTTTTTTTAGGGGATGAAGAATTCAAATATTTCATACTCTTAAGAAGAAGAATATTGTTGTTAATTATTTAGCAAAACATGTAGCTAATAATGATGTAGTGTACTTATCTTACATGGAAGTTCTTGTTAGAATAATTACTCATACTACGATAGTGTAAGCATCCATACGATAATGTTCCATAAAAAGAATTAAAATGTTGAAAAAATTATAGGAGAAAATGTGTAAAAAATAAAGTCGTGTTAGCTAGTTTTGCATGGACACAAGATTAGATACTAAAATTAAAATTTTATTCATTTTTTTATTTTTTTAAAAGTTTAATAAAAAAAGTAAAATTAATAATGGTAGAGTGTGCTTAAGAGATATATATTTGGTGATGTGACAATGTAAAAATACCTTCTATCTATTAGTAAGGTGCATATTTACCTTCATTGGAAACACTAGAAAACAGAAAGTCCAAATACATATTTTCTACACTGTATACTATTATTTAAGGGGGAAAATTCGTTATTTCTCAACTCAAAACTATGGTCATCTTATTTCCATTTTCATTAACAAAAGTTAGCAACGGGAGTTTATCACTAAATATTTGCTCCCATTGCATCAAATAAATTTAAATTCAAATTAAAACCAACAAATAAGTATTAAATCTAATTTATCTTCTCTTCTTCATCACAACTTCAACTCAGCTAAGTAAATTAAACTTCGATAAATTTTTTGAATTCAAAAACTTTATATCAATGTTTTGCCAAACTTATCAACTTTGTTATCACTATATCGCTATTTTTTACAACATTAAGAGTTTTTTTAGGGATGAAGAATTCAAATATTTCATACTCTTAAGAAGAAGAATATTTGTGTTAATTATTTAGCAAAACATGTGGCTAATAATGATGTAGTGTACTTATCTTACATGGAACTTCTTGTTAGAATAATTACTCGTACTACGATAATGTAAGCATCCATACGATAATGTTCCATAAAAAGAATTAAAATGTTGAAAAAATTATAGGAGAAAATGTAAAAATAAAGTCGTGTTAGCTAGTCTTGCATGGACACAAGATTAGTACAAATACTAAAAATTAAAATTTCAAATTCATTTTTTTATTTTTTATTTTTTAAAAGTTTAATAAAAAAAGTAAAATTAATAATGGAAGAGTGTGCTTAAGTGATATATATTTGGTGATGTGACAATGTAAAAATACCTTCTATCGATTAGTAAGGTGCATATTTACCTTCATTGGAAACACTAGAAAACAAAAAGTCCAAATACATATTTTCTACACTATTTACTATTATTTAAGGGGGGAAAATTCGTTATTTCTCAACTCAAAACTATGGTCATCTTATTTCCATTTTCATTAACAAAAGTTAGCAACGGGAGTTTATCTCTAAATATTTGCTCCCATTGCATCAAATAAATTTAAATTCAAATTAAAACCCACAAATAGGTATTAAATCTAATTTATCGTTCTCTACTTCTTCACAACTTCAACTCACTAAGTAAATTAAACTCGATAAATTTTTGAATTCAAAACTTTATATCAATTGCCAAACTTATCAACTTTGTTATCACTATATCCCTATTTTTGACAACATGAAAGAGTTTAGTTTTAGGGGATGAAGAATTCAAATATTTCATACTCTTAAGAAGAAGAATATTTTTGTCAATTATTTAGCAAAACATGTGGCTAATAATGATGTAGTGTACTTATCTTACATGGAAGTTCTTGTTAGAATAATTACTCATACTACGATAATGTAAGCATCCATACGATAATGTTCCATAAAAAGAATTAAAATGTTGAAAAAATTATAGGAGAAAATGTAAAAATAAAGTCGTGTTAGCTAGTCTTGCATGGACACAAGATTAGGCACCACTAAAAATTAAAATTTCATATTCATTTTTATTTTTTATTTTTTAAAAGTTTAATAAAAAGTAAAATTAATATGGAAGAATGTGCTTAAGAGATATATATTTGGTGATGTGACAATGTAAAAATACCTTCTATCTATTAGTAAGGTGCATATTTACCTTCATTGGAAACACTAGAAAAGAAAGTCCAAATACATATTTTCTACACTATTTACTATTATTTAAGGGGAAAATTTGTTATTTCAACTCAAAACTATGGTCATCTTATTTCCATTTTCATTAACAAAAGTTAGCAACGGAGTTTATCTCTAAATATTTGCTCCCATTGCATCAAATAAATTTAAATTCAAATTAAAACCAACAAATAGGTATTAAATCTAATTTATCGTTCTCTACTTCTTCACAACTTCAACTCACTAAGTAAATTAAACTCGATAAATTTTTGAATTCAAAACTTTATATCAATGTTTTGCCAAACTTATCAACTTTGTTATCACTATATCGCTATTTTCACAACATTTAAGAGTTTTTTTAGGGATGAAGAATTCAAATATTTCATACTCTTAAGAAGAAGAATATTTGTGTTAATTATTTAGCAAAACATGTGGCTAATAATGATGTAGTGTACTTATCTTACATGGAATTCTTGTTAGAATAATTACTCATACTACGATAATGTAAGCATCCATACGATAATGTTCCATAAAAAGAATTAAAATGTTGAAAAAATTATAGGAGAAAATGTAAAAATAAAGTCGTGTTAGCTAGTCTTGCATGGACACAAGATTAGGCACACTACTAAAAATTAAAATTTCAAATTCATTTTTTTATTTTTTTATTTTTAAAAGTGTAATAAAAAAAGTAAAATTAATAATGGAAGAGTGTGCTTAAGAGATATATATTTGGTGATGTGACAATGTAAAAATACCTTCTATCTATTAGTAAGGTGCATATTTACCTTCATTGGAAACACTAGAAAATGTAAAGTCCAAATACATATTTTCTACACTTTACTATTATTTAAGGGGAAAATTTATTTCTCAACTCAAAACTATGGTCATCTTATTTCCATTTTCATTAACAAAAGTTAGCAACGGGAGTTTATCTCTAAATATTTGCTCCCATTGCATCAAATAAATTTAAATTCAAATTAAAACCAACAAATAGGTATTAAATCTAATTTATTGTTCTCTCTACTTCTTCATCACAACTTCAACTCAGCTAAGTAAATTAAACTTCGATAAATTTTTTGAATTCAAAAACTTTATATTAATGTTTTGCCAAACTTGTCAACTTTGTTATCACTATATCTGTATTTTTCACAACATTACAGAGTTTTTCTTAGGGGATGAAGAATTCAAATATTTCATACTCTTAAGAAGAAGAATATATTTGTTAATTATTTAGCAAAACATGTGGCTGATAATGATGTAGTGTACTTATCTTACATGGAAGTTCTTGTTAGAATAATTACTCATACTACGATAATGTAAGCATCCATACGATAATGTTCCATAAAAAGAATTAAAATGTTGAAAAAAAATTATAGGAGAAAATGTGTAAAAAATAAAGTCGTGTTAGCTAGTCTTGCATGGACACAAGATTAGGCACAGTCACTAAAAATTAAAATTTCATATTCATTTTTTTATTTTTTTAAAAGTTTAATAAAAAAAGTAAAATTAATAATGGTAGAGTGTGCTTAAGAGATATATATTTGGTGATGTGACAATGTAAAAATACCTTCTATCTATTAGTAAGGTGCATATTTACCTTCATTGGAAACACTAGAAAATAGAAAGTCCAAATACATATTTTCTACACTGTTTACTATTATTTAAGGGGGGAAAATTCGTTATTTCTCAACTCAAAACTATGGTCATCTTATTTCCATTTTCATTAACAAAAGTTAGCAACGGGAGTTTATCTCTAAATATTTGCTCCCATTGCATCAAATAAATTTAAATTCAAATTAAAACCCACAAATAGGTATTAAATCTAATTTATCCTTCTACTTCTTCACAACTTCAACTCAGCTAAGTAAATTAAACTTCGATAAATTTTTTGAATTCAAAAACTTTATATCAATGTTTTCCCAAACTTATCAACTTTGTTATCACTATATCCCTATTTTTGACAACATGAAAGAGTTTAGTTTTAGGGGATGAAGAATTCAAATATTTCATACTCTTAAGAAGAAGAATATTTTTGTCAATTATTTAGCAAAACATGTGGCTAATAATGATGTAGTGTACTTATCTTACATGGAAGTTCTTGTTGAAATAATTACTCATACTACGATAATGTAAGCATCCATACGATAATGTTCCATAAAAAGAATTAAAATGTTGAAAGAAATTATAGGAGAAAATGTGTAAAAAATAAAGTCGTGTTAGCTAGTCTTGCATAGACACAAGATTAGGCACAGTCACTAAAAATTAAAATTTCATATTCATTTTTTTATTTTTTTAAAAGTTTAATAAAAAAAGTAAAATTAATAATGGTAGAGTGTGCTTAAGAGATATATATTTGGTGATGTGACAATGTAAAAATACCTTCTATCTATTAGTAAGGTGCATATTTACCTTCATTGGAAACACTAGAAAACAGAAAGTCCAAATACATATTTTCTACACTGTTTACTATTATTTAAGGGGGGAAAATTCGTTATTTCTCAACTCAAAACTATGGTCATCTTATTTCCATTTTCATTAACAAAAGTTAGCAACGGGAGTTTATCTCTAAATATTTGCTCCCATTGCATCAAATAAATTTAAATTCAAATTAAAACCAACAAATAGGTATTAAATCTAATTTACTGTTCTCTCTACTTCTTCATCACAACTTCAACTCAGCTAAGTAAATTAAACTTCGATAAATTTTTTGAATTCAAAAACTTTATATTAATGTTTTGCCAAACTTATCAACTTTGTTATCACTATATCTCTATTTTTCACAACATTACAGAGTTTTTCTTAGGGGATGAAGAATTCAAATATTTCATACTCTTAAGAAGAAGAATATTTGTGTTAATTATTTAGCAAAACAATGGGCTAATAATGATGTAGTGTACTTATCTTACATGGAACTTCTTGTTAGAATAATTACTCATACTACGATAATGTAAGCATCCATACAATAATGTTCCATAAAAAGAATTAAAATGTTGAAAAAAATTATAGGAGAAAATGTGTAAAAAATAAAGTCGTGTTAGCTAGTCTTGCATGGACACAAGATTAGGCACAGTCACTAAAAATTAAAATTTCAAATTCATTTTTTTATTTTTTTATTTTTTTAAAATTTTAATTAAAAAAGTAAAATTAATAATGGAAGAGTGTGCTTAAGAGATATATATTTGGTGATGTGACAATGTAAAAGTACCTTCTATCTATTAGTAAATTGCATATTTACCTTCATTGGAAACACTAGAAAACAGAAAGTCCAAATACATATTTTCTACACTATTTACTATTATTTAAGGGGGAAAATTCGTTATTTTGCAACTCAATACTATGGTCATCTTATTTGCATTTTCATTAACAAAAGTTAGCAACGGGAGTTTATCTCTAAATATTTGCTCCCATTGCATCAAATAAATTTAAATTCTAATTAAAACCAACAAATAGGTATTAAATCTAATTTACTGTTCTCTCTACTTCTTCACAACTTCAACTCAGCTAAGTAAATTAAACTTCGATAAATTTTTTGAATTCAAAAACATTATATCAATGTTTTGCCAAACTTATCAACTTTGTTATCACTATATCGCTATTTTTGACAACATGAAAGAGTTTTTTTTAGGGGATGAAGAATTCAAATATTTCATACTCTTAAGAAGAAGAATATTTTTGTTAATTATTTAGCAAAACATGTAGCTAATAATGATGTAGTGTACTTATCTTACATGGAAGTTCTTGTTAGAATAATTACTCATACTACGATAGTGTAAGCATCCATACGATAATGTTCCATAAAAAGAATTAAAATGTTGAAAAAAAATTATAGGAGAAAATGTGTAAAAAATAAAGTCGTGTTAGCTAGTCTTGCATGGACACAAGATTACGCACAGTCACTAAAAATTAAAATTTCATATTCATTTTTTTATTTTTTTAAAAGTTTAATAAAAAAAGTAAAATTAATAATGGTAGAGTGTGCTTAAGAGATATATATTTGGTGATGTGACAATGTAAAAATACCTTCTATCTATTAGTAAGGTGCATATTTACCTTCATTGGAAACACTAGAAAATGAAAGTCCAAATACATATTTTCTACATCATACTATTATTGAAGGGGGAAAATTCGTTATTTCTCAACTCAAAACTATGGTCATCTTATTTCCATTTTCATTAACAAAAGTTAGCAACGGGAGTTTATCACTAAATATTTGCTCCCATTGCATCAAATAAATTTAAATTCAAATTAAAACCAACAAATAAGTATTAAATCTAATTTATCTTCTCCTTCTTCATCACAACTTCAACTCACTAAGTAAATTAAACTTGATAAATTTTTGAATTCAAAACTTTATATCAATGTTTTGCCAAACTTATCAACTTTGTTATCACTAAATCGCTATTTTTACAACATTAAAGAGTTTTTTTAGGGATGAAGAATTCAAATATTTCATACTCTTAAGAAGAAGAATATTTGTGTTAATTATTTAGCAAAACATGTGGCTAATAATGATGTAGTGTACTTATCTTACATGGAACTTCTTGTTAGAATAATTACTCATACTACGATAATGTAAGCATCCATACGATAATGTTCCATAAAAAGAATTAAAATGTTGAAAAAATTATAGGAGAAAATGTGTAAAAAATAAAGTCGTGTTAGCTAGTCTTGCATGGACACAAGATTAGGCACAGTCACTAAAAATTAAAATTTCAAATTCATTTTTTATTTTTTTATTTTTTTAAAAGTTTAATAAAAAAAGTAAAATTAATAATGGAAGAGTGTGCTTAAGAGATATATATTTGGTGATGTGACAATGTAAAAATACCTTCTATCTATTAGTAAGGTGCATATTTACCTTCATTGGAAACACTAGAAAACAAAAAGTCCAAATACATATTTTCTACACTATTTACTATTATTTAAGGGGGGAAAATTCGTTATTTCGCAACTCAAAACTATGGTCATCTAATTTCCATTTTCATTAACAAAAGTTAGCAACGAGAGTTTATCTCTAAATATTTGCTCCCATTGCATCAAATAAATTTAAATTCAAATTAAAACCCACAAATAGGTATTAAATCTAATTTACTGTTCTCTCTACTTCTTCACAACTTCAACTCAGCTAAGTAAATTAAACTTCGATAAATTTTTTGAATTCAAAAACTTTATATCATTGTTTTCCCAAACTTATCAACTTTGTTATCACTGTATCCCTATTTTTGACAACATGAAAGAGTTTAGTTTTAGGGGATGAAGAATTCAAATATTTCATACTCTTAAGAAGAAGAATATTTTTGTTAATTATTTAGCAAAACATGTGGCTAATAATGATGTAGTGTACTTATCTTACATGGAAGTTCTTGTTAGAATAATTACTCATACTACGATAGTGTAAGCATCCATACGATAATGTTCCATAAAAAGAATTAAAATGTTGAAAGAAATTATAGGAGAAAATGTGTAAAAATAAAATCGTGTTAGCTAGTCTTGCATGGACACAAGATTAGGCACAGTCACTAAAAATTAAAATTTCATATTCATTTTTTTATGTTTTTATTTTTTTAAAAGTTTAATAAAAAAAGTAAATTTATATTGGAAGAATGTGCTTAAGAGATATATATTTGGTGATGTGACAATGTAAAAATACCTTCTATCTATTAGTAAGGTGCATATTTACCTTCATTGGAAACACTAGAAAACAGAAAGTCCAAATACATATTTTCTACACTATTTACTATTATTTAAGGGGGGAAAATTTGTTATTTCGCAACTCAAAACTATGGTCATCTTATTTCCATTTTCATTAACAAAAGTTAGCTACGGGAGTTTATCTCTAAATATTTGCTCCCATTGCATCAAATAAATTTAAATTCAAATTAAAACCAACAAATAGGTATTAAATCTAATTTACTGTTCTCTCTACTTCTTCACAATTTCAACTCAGCTAAGTAAATAAACTTCGATAAATTTTTTGAATTCAAAAACTTTATATCAATGTTTTGCCAAACTTATCAACTTTGTTATCACTATATCGCTATTTTTCACAACATTAAAGAGTTTTTTTTTAGGAAATGAAGAATTCAAATATTTCATACACTTAAGAAGAAGAATATTTGTGTTAATTATTTAGCAAAACATGTGGCTAATAATGATGTAGTGTACTTATCTTACATGGAATATCTTGTTAGAATAATTACTCATACTACGATAATGTAAGCATCCATACGATAATGTTCCATAAAAAGAATTAAAATGTTGAAAAAAATTATAGGAGAAAATGTGTAAAAAATAAAGTCGTGTTAGCTAGTCTTGCATGGACACAAGATTAGGCACAGTTACTAAAAATTAAAATTTCAAATTCATTTTTTTATTTTTTTATTTTTTAAAAGTATAATAAAAAAAGTAAAATTAATAATGGAAGAGTGTGCTTAAGAGATATATATTTGGTGATGTGACAATGTAAAAATACCTTCTATCTATTAGTAAGGTGCATATTTACCTTCATTGGAAACACTAGAAAACAGAAAGTCCAAATACATATTTTCTACATCTTACTATTATTTAAGGGGGGAAATTAATTCTCAACTCAAAACTATGGTCATCTTATTTCCATTTTCATTAACAATAGTTAGCAACGGAGTTTATCTCTAAATATTTGCTCCCATTGCATCAAATAAATTTCCACCACTTCCATTTCACTACTATCAACTTCTTCATTTTCCTTAAAAATTGACATACTCAAAAATCTTTCGAGAGGCAATTTGGATACACTCTCCACATGATCCCTTTCTCCCACTTGTTCAAACACTTGTATGTTGCTACTTGTGCCAAAGTCCTCTTTATGCCTCATGGTATTACGAACATCGATTTTCAACTCCTCATCATAAACCTTCAAAGTAAGTGTACCCCCTTCCATATCGATCATGACTCTCCCGGTTTCCAAGAATGGTCGGCCCAAAATTAGCGGAATCTCTTCATCTTCCGGCATTTCAAGGATCACGAAATCTACCGGAAACACATACTTATCCACTTTCACAAGAACGCTTGGACAACTCCATAAGGCTTAACCGAATGATCCGCAAATTGAGAGTCATTTGAGTGTCTTGGACGCACTAATACCCAACTTTTTATAGATGGAGAGGCATGAGACTAATACTAGCACCCGATCGATTAAAGCTCTCTTGAAAGATCTATCACCAATAGTGCAAGGTATGGTAATCGCCTCTTTCTTCTTCACTGGAATCTTTAGGCCCCGCAAAATAGCACTACAAGTTTGTTAGAATAATAGGTTCATCTGCAATGGTTCGCTTCTTAGCAATGATATCCTTCATGAATTTAGCATATGTAGGCATCCTCAAGTGCCTCCAATAATGGGATATTCACTCATTTTTGAACACCTCAAGAAACTTCTCAAAATTCTTCTCTTGCCCTTTATCTTATTTCTTTGGGGTAAGGAAGTTTGATCACCGGTTTCGGTTCTCCACTTTTCTTTAGTGATCTGTATTACAACTTCTTCCTCAACTCTCTCATTCTCTTTTATGTCCAGCTCCACTTCAAGTAGTTGATCTTCACTCACCGACGTCTTTTCCACTTCTTCACTTGGTTTCCCTCTCCGTGTAGTGACAGCATTGACTTTATGATTGTCCTTGGGATTAGGCACACTTGCGCTTGGGAGGTCTCCCGGTGTTTGAGGAATTGTAAGATGTTGGGCGATTTGACTCATTTGCACTTCAAGATTCTTTATTGAGGCTCCGGTATTCCTGCATGTCTTCAAGTTCCTCTATTCATGCAATACCAAATTTTTTTCGACTACAACCACGATCTCCAGAATTACCGACGAAGGTTCACACATGCTTGGGGCATGGTAAAGAAGACTGATACCAAGACTTTGGGGCACCAAAACTCCATTCCTTGGGAACCTTGCCTCAAATGGGTTAGAGCTCGAGCTCAAAACCTCATGATGCCATTCACGCCTGTTCTACCAGTAATTATGGAACTTATTGCTATAGGTGACGAGTCCTATACCGTTCTCCATCCTGACATGCCTACTGATTTTGAAGACTTGAAGAGATCCTGGATTCAGCTTAAATAAGAAAGGGATACATTTGAAGCTCAGTGCTATGCGAGCGAGAAGAAAGTGCTAGAGTTGACCAAGCTACTTCACGAGGAGCGGAAGCATCAACGCCTACCTCGACACCAAGAGGAAGCGCCGCCCATGGGAGACTTAGAGCTTTAGGATTTTTTATGTTTTTCTTTTATTGTTTTGAACTATCTTTTGTACTTAAAAAGAAAAAGAATAAAAAGAGAACTAATAAATGTTTGTTCATTGCTTGTTTAACAAATTTAAATCTCTAAGGTCCTTGAAAACATTGCATTGCATTCGCATAAATATTGCATATCATAGCATAACATTGCATCACAGGTACATTGAAGATTGGTTTTCTCATTCTCTCGCTATTTATTTTAGCAGAAATGGCTCTTGAATGATCAAAGATCTTCGTGCTCGAATGCTCCGCCAGAGATGTTCACTAGCTTGGTCCAAGGCCAAGAAGATCTGAAAGAGCTCATCAACATGAAGAAGAAGGTTGTTGGTCTTCTCAACATGGGCAGACGTTACAAGGGTGGTCCAAAAGTGGTCAGTCGAATAGAGCTCTCTGAAGGAAGTATCAAGAATGAGGGGAGTGTCAAGGGTGATGACGGGGCCAAAGATGAGCCCGAAAAGACTATGATAATGGCCAATACTCTGATGAAGATGATAAGAACAAGAAACTTGAAGACCGTCTGAATGCTGTGGAAAATCTGAAAATGTCCGGCTGAATTTTGATGATCTGAGCCTCGTTCCTGGTGTGGTGATTCCTCCCAAATTCAAAGTTCCTACTTTTGCCAAATATGATGGCATGTCCTGTCCAAAGCTGCATTTGAAGTCCTATGTTCAAAAGATCAACCCCAATCGATGACCGAAAGTGTGGATGCATTATTTTCAAAGAGCTTGTCCGAACTCGCTTGGAATGGTATTATCACCAGAGAATGACCATATCCGTACTTGGAGTGATTTAGCGATGCTTTCACGCATATGAGTATAATGTGAATTGACACCCACCGCATGCAACCAAGCATGTCTATGGGTCGTGATGAGAAGTTCAAAGAGTACGAAATGGAGAGATCTAGCAGGAGTTCAACCGCCTTGTCCAATAGGGAGTTGGTTGATATGTTTATAGGAACACCGACAGCCCATTCTTCAATCATTTGATTGGAAACTCTTCACAGATTCACCGAGCTAATATTGACAGGAGAGCGATCAAGTTGGTATCAAGAGCGGAAAGATTCGTGCAGAGTCATCTTCAAATGCCGCAAGAGATCTTGGTGGTAAGAAAGAGACTAATGTCGTATAGTCGAAGGCCGAGCCAAGATCGACCGCACTAACTGGGGGTGTGATCTCCAATCCTACATCAAGACAACCTCACGAGACAACGCGCAGAGCGTAACGCCACAAGACAATTTACGAAGATCAACATGCCATTGTCGCAAGCTTTGCAACACATGTTGAAAGTAGAGTCGATTACTTTGAAGGATCCTCCTCGAGTGTCAACACTCTCCGAGATACAATCCTAATGCTAAGTGTGCTTACCACCCAATAGCCCAGGCACGACAATCGACTATTGTTGGGCTCAAGAACAAGATTCAAGATATGATTGAAGCTAAGCAGATTGAGTTTGATCCTCCTGTTGAGACTCCGAATGTGATCAACGCGCCTATGCCTAACCATGACAAAACTTCCAATGCTATTGGCGAGAACTCTTATGTTTTCAACATAGATGACTTGACCATTCCTCCATGACCGTAAGAAGAATTTGCTACAAGTTTGTCAACCCGTGATGCCCGAGAATTGTCGTTGGTGCCCATCTGCACCTGATGGTTGTGCTTGGTTGAGAAGACGTGTTCAGTGCATGATGGATAATCGTGAATTACTATTCCTGAAACCACCTGTGGAGAGTTTGTGTGAAGACATGTCTAAGAAACTCAAGATCAAGATGTGAGTGAAGTCGTACCATCCGCATGGGATACCTTAACAAGTGGAAAGTATGATTACATGGTGAAGTAATCGCTCTCAGAGCTACAAGATTCCTATTGAAGATGTTAAGGTAACCGGATGGGGGAACGATTTCCCAGAAGACCATGCCGATGTTAACACGATAAGGATTTCCTCTCCTGATCCTATGCCAAGAGTGGCACCTCTCATCATTACTTTCCAAGATCGGTTCCATATTCCTCCGACAAAGCTATTCCTTGGAATTATGGATCCGATGTTTACTATCATGGCATCAAGCAAGACCTCGACCATTGAAGATCTTACCGCTGAAGCTACCATTCCTAACATTGACAACATCACGGATCAAGTAAGGTGACCAACCGTAAGAGTATTCTCTCCAGATATCTCTCCTCCAAAAGACGCGACTCAAACGATCCCACTATTCAATCCATTCCCAAGCTAGAGGGAAAGAACCAAGACTCATCCCACCAAGTACCAAAGGAAGTTGTCAAGACACTCAAGCAAGAAATGGAGGAAATCAAGATTATCAAGAAGAGTGACTACAATATTGTGGAACAAGGACAAACTCCGTCCAAGATCTCTATGCTTGCTCGTTTCTTGTGCTCGAGGCTCATGCTAACGCCGTGAAGTTTCAAGAATGCTCATGTGCCGCAAGACACACTACCTCGACTTTGAAGTTTGTATTGCTAGCTTGGCCGCCAACAACGCCTAGGCTTCTCGATGTCGATTTGACCCACCGAAAGAAACACAACAAAGCCTTGCACAAGTGCAAGGCGTTACATTATCTCATGTTTTGGTGGATACCGGTTCTGCTCTGAATATCCTCCCAAAGACTGCTTTTGATCGACTTAATGTTGAAGGGTTGGTGTGATACGGTGAACTGACTTTGTAGGATTTTTGTATCCAAATGCGGATAGCAAGAGTCGCCACCGACTTTTATTTTTATCCAATTAAGGAAGGTAAAAGTAACAAAAAGACCTTCGTTAGATTCTCGAGTTCGGAGAATGGTTATGAAAAGGAAGGTATTAGCACCCTTTTCATCCGCAGTTTATTCTACGGGCTCTTAGTTGCTCTTAGATAACTTTTTAATATTGCTTTCTGTGTGTTTGACAAAAATGTTTTGAAAAAGGCATTTCGCTTTGACTTTGTAATGACTCATGTAGGAGTGTATACAAAGTGTTCGGAAATGTTTTTGTTTTGAAAAGAATTTGAACTTTGAAAAAGTGTGTGGTGTGAAAAGCATTTGATAGAGCAAGCAACTAAAAGACTTATTTACCCACCGTAATTGGTCGCTTTGTTGTACTTCTACATTCCTTTAGAATAGCGCTAGCCGCACCATTAGTTAGTAGGTAGCTCCATTCGCTGGATGTAAGCGGACATTCAAGGGACATCGGATGGTCATAGAAAGCAACTTGAAGTATCCTAGCACATTCAAGGACTATCATCATTTTCGTAGGCGACAATCGAGGGTCAAGATCGTATTCGAAGCGACATCGTGGGTCTTATGATCTTTGTATCAAGGGACTATGATGATTTGTTTGGAAGGCAACGTGTAGAATACCTCTACGCTCGAGGACATGACCATTTTGAATTTGCAAAGGCAACGAGAGAATTACCCTAAGTGCGTGTGAAAAGTGTGTTGATTTCAGATATTTTATCTTGAAAATTAGTGGGCTATGTTCATTGTTATCTTGCCATACATGCCTAATTACTAGCAATTGATAAGGGTGCGGAAAGTAAAATGCGGAATGTAAAAGCGGAAATGTAAAGGTGCGGAAAGATAAATCCTACGCTATTACAAGGCTTTGGGGCAGATACATAATTTAAAATGCGGAAAATAAAGTCCTAAATTAAACTATTACATCCCATATACAGTTACATTATTGGAAAATAGAATGATAAAATGATAAAGAGAAAATCGTCTGAATCGGATCAACCTGTACAAAAGGAAGAAATCGGAAAATGCAATATGAATCGAACAAGAGAAAAAATGTTAGAAAAATGCAAATTTTAATATGAGAAAAAATTAATATATGCTGGAAATAAGATAAATATGCTAAAATAAATTTTTGGGATTTTTTGGAAAAAGATTTAATAATTAAAATGCAATTAAAAGTGAATTAAATGCAAAATTATAAATAAAAATAAATATGCATGCAAAAATGTATTTTTTTTAATTTATTAAATTAAATAAAGATTTTATGAAAATAAATGCAAAAAGAAAATAATTTTTTTGATGGTTTTTTTAATGCAGAATAAAATATAGAAAAGAATTAAAATGTAATGAAAATATTAAATAATTAGAAAATAGAAAATATGGAAAATAGTGCAAGTTTGAAAAAGAAAGGCAAAATGATTAGTGTTTGAATTTGAAAAGAGTGAATATAAGAGTGAAACGTGTCATGGATATTTGAATTCAAATCGAGTCAAGACACGGGCCCCTTGTTTTGAACGGACGAATCATAGCAAGCCATTGTGCCACGCGTGCGGTCAACCTTCGACCGGAGTCCACGCCGAGCTAGGGTCGGCCATCATCTCCGATTGCCCATCAACCGAAATCCTCGCAAAATGCATCAATCGAAACGAAACAAAAGCCGATCGACTAAATCGACCTTGCGAACACGATGGTGAGGTCCCTTGCCCGAATCGGCTCGATTTTGAGTTTCGAACTCACAACCTTAAAAACCTAACAATGGTGGCTTGGGTTTTTACGGAAAGTCACACGTGATGCATCAAATACACTCCAATGAATGTCCCGAACTCAAAGAAACTCATGAAAACAATTAGCAATGCATGTAATATGGAAATCGAAATTGATAAAAGTGACAAACCGTGAGGTTGGAGGGCTTGATTCGGGAGGAGTTGGTTTGATGCAAGGGATGCTTTGACTTTGAGACCTCGGAAGAGGATTGATACCGAACAGCCGGAATGGCCGGATCCGAAATTGATTTTCAAGAATTCTTGGAAAAATTTGACAACATAAGGACTTTCTCTTGGGCTAGGGTTTCGTGTTTTGTGCTGGCTGCATTGCTGAGTATTTATAGAGGAAAATTGGATGGCAAAAGGAGTGAAAAAAGATTGCTTATTGATTGTGCAAATATTTTCCAATAAAACAAATCAAATTTTGAAGAAAATATGATTTTCTCATCAATGCCATGGCTTGCACGAATTTGGTAAATGTATTGGGCTTTCTTGGACATTAAGAGAGATATAAATCCAACTTATTTGAAAAAGAAACTTAATTTTCATATTTTACATAATTTATTTTTGAATTAAATGTTGTAAAATTCAAATATAAATCATGAAAATAGAAAATCACCAATGCCAAGCATTTATGGGTCAAGAATAACATCATGAACAAGTTTGGATCAAAAGATTATAGGCCCATTTGGAAAATTTTGCATTTTGACCAAAATGTCCTTTTGTGCAATCATTCAAAATCGCCCAACTTCGAATGGTGTATCTTGCTCAATTTTCCACATTTTGAGTGTTCTTGGACTTTTGGAAAGCTCTAAGAGTCCTCTAAACAATGTCTTTGGTTTCATCTCAATTGAGTTACCATGCTCAATATATCTTCAAAACAAAAGTTGACTTTTGTTGACTTTGAAAATGACCAGAATGTTTTGAGCTATACCTCTCAAATGAAGCATTTTTGACATTCTTGTGAGACATGAAGTTGTAGAGAATTGAATTTCCTTCAAAATGAGCTTTGGTGGGAAAATTTCGAGAAAGTATGAGAAAGTTATAATCACCAAAGTTCATTGACTTTTCACCTAGAAACCCTAATTTAGAAAGTTTGACTTTTGAGCAAATCTTGAGTTTTCTTGATGAATCATGATCAACCCTTGATCAAATGATGAATGTAACTTCAAAATGAGGATGTTGACCAAAATCGAAGTTTTGACTGTATGTTGACCACAGCTTGACTTTTTGTCCAATACACCCAATTTTCAACCATCCGAGCAATCGCTTGAGGAAACTTGACTCATGAGGCTTGAAATTTTGACATGGAGAATCTTTGAAGCATATGAGGAGGCATGAAGACCATTGGAGATGTTGGAAATCCATCTTGACTTGAGAGATACCAAACCCTAGTTTGGGTTGATTGTCTAGAGAGAGTTTGTCCGATCAACTCGAGGAATCCTTGAGCATGGATGTATGAAATCTTTGAGAAGATGGAGGAAAATTTTGGGTATGACACTGCCCTGTTCAATCTTCTTGTACTGGAGGTTAGATTGACATGCTTTTTTCGTGACCAAGGTAAGATGATTGAACACCGAGTACACCGAAAATTTGCACTCGCTATTGGTCGACGATGCGGAATGGGCTTACAGATGCCATTTGAGAAGTTGGAGACTTCACTGGGGAACGAGTCGACGCTAGACTCGAGGTTGTTAATAGGAGCGACGGAGATGGGCTTAAGATGCCATCTAGAAAGGTCGATGCCGGGAGTGAGTCGATGTTAGCTCTATAGATGTTCCCGAACGAGAGGAGACGGGCTTAAGATGCCATCCGAGGAGTCGACGTTAGACTTCGTGTTCACTTTGAATGAAGTTATTGGTCCGTATTGATTTTAACCATATATGCAGATTCGAAAGTGAAGAGATGTTGACAAATAGTCGGAGATGGGCTTAAGATGCCATCCAAGGCAACCGAGTCGACGCTAGTCTCAGAGTTGTTGATAATAAGGAATCGAATAAATCTTCGTGCTGATTACTCGAGGGAGATTATAGTTGGCAAGAATGTGGATAGCTTTGTGCATCGGTGTTGATCCATTGCTCGTTATCGGAGGATAACCAGAGGTGGTCTTTCGGATAGTTTTCCGCTTGTCGGGCTTAATCTCGACCACCGTCGGAGGACAACCAAGGGCGGTCTTCAGATAGTTTTCCGCCGATCGGGCTTAATCTCGACCAGGCTCGGAGGACAACCAAAGGCGGTCTTTCGATAGTTTTCCGTCGATTCGGCTTAACTCGGACTGTTTGCGCTGTGGTCATACTGCTTTTGGAAAAACAAGAGAACTTTGATAGAAAATTTGGTTAGTTTTATGCAAAGTATGATGCATGATAGTGTATATGAATGACATATGCATGAATTATGACTTTATGAGAGATGTATGGATGATAGATGTTGTGATATTTCAAAACATATCCATCTTGAAGAAGATGGATATTCTGCTTGAAGATCTCCGATTGGGAATTGTAGGTGAGAACCCTGCTTTTGAAGGAGCAGAAAGATATCCCGGATTCCTCCGATGCACTATCTGACCAAGTCTTGGGCCTAATATTGTTGAGGAAGGTAGAGATTTGAGAAGCTCGTTGTCGGAGATCTCATAGACCGAGGAGAATGGAAGGCGATCTGTGGGGACCTTGGATGTAGATCCGAGGAAATTTAGGAGGCGCCCACTGGGATTCCGAGTGCAGATCTCACGGAGAATATTTGATGGTTAAGAGACCGTTAGAAGAGTCTGAGCCCGTTGTAATCTCCGGCCGGGAATAAAGGTGTTTCCTCCGATGCACTATCTCGACCAAGTTTCGAGTCCGGATACCGCTGGGAAAAAGGGGAGGATCGAGAGATACCCTGGGATAAACACTTGACTGGGGTGAAGTGTTACGCTGAGACGATGTAACATTGCTCGGTTGAGTGGAATTACCGCCGGGACTTAACGATATTCACTGGGAAGGTGTGTTGGGTGACACCTTTGGGGATCATGCTCGTGGGAACTATTTGTTGACTTTCGTCATCTCAATTCCTAGAACCTGTAGTAAGTACTTTTGCATGTTCACTTTTCGTATGTTTGCAAAGAGATTTTTATTGTCGAGCAGATACTCATTCAAAGCAAACGTTGGACTTATTGCAAACGACAAGTAAATTGTAAAGAGAAAGAACTTGTATTCATTCGAAAGGTATGATGGCCAAGTAGTTTTATATAAGAAAGGTAAAAGCTATGGAACAATCTCATTAAGTTCCAACTATGCTAGTACTCATATATTTCAACTATCTCATCTCCTCTTGTCAAGAGAAAGTGAGTAGATCGATCTTTGCCATTTGAATCTTGAATGCCGATAGTAGTCCGAAGGTGATCCGAAGAGACATAGTCGACGCTTAAATCCCTAACTTTTGCCTAGACCGCCCTTTCGGTTTTCACCACCGATACCCTTTTTGCCCAAGCCGCTTTTCGTGTTTTCGACACGGTGTACATGTTTTGTATATATCCTTTACTTTTGCCCGAACCTTTGGTTCGCCAGATGCCCTTATTTTTGCCTAGGCCAACGACCTAGCGGTCTCTTTTATGCGTAGTATTTTTGACTATGTCTACGCTCACGTGGTGAAGTCTTCACCATCCATGGTGCTATCATAGTCCGCCGGAAAATATCGTCTTGACCACAAACGGTCCCTCATGTGGAGTCCATTTGCCCTGGATCACCTTGTGGAAGAATGATGCGCTGACTACTAGATCACCGACTTGGTAGGCTCGATGCTTGACCTTCTTGTTAAATGCTCTATTTTATCTGGATCCATCTTGAAATCAACAAGGTAGTGTGAGTCAACATATACTGCCTTAGTCGGCGAGCACCAAGCCAAAGCGCAAGTTTTCTCGAGTGAGTATCTTGTTTCAGCTTGGTAAACTTTTTGCTAAGGTAGTATATTGCATGCTCTTTTCGACTGACTCGCCATGTTTCCCCACACACACCCCATTGAGTTCTCTAGCAATCGCAAGTACATGATAAGAGGTCTTCCTTCACGGCGGCATCGTATAGGAGGATTCTGTAGGTACCTTGATTTTGTCAAAAGCGATCCGGCAATCGTCGCTCCATTCCACTACCGATCTTTCTTAAGTAACTTGAAGATTGGCTCTGTGTAGCGCTAGGTGTGCAATGAATCGCAATGTAGTTCAATCGCCCAAGAAACCTCGATTTCTTCGTGGGAGTCGCATCTCTTGAATAGCTTTAACCTTCGCAGGTCAACCTCAATACCTTTTCCATCGACTACAAACCCCAGGAGTTTTCCGGATCCGACTCAAAGGTGCACTTGTTAGATTCCCTCAACTGCACTTCTTCAACCTATCAAACAGCTCGCAAGTGATCAAGATGTTCTTCTTCGCTATGATCGAGCTATCATGTCGCCGACGAGACCCTATCTCGTGATGAATCATGTCATGAAACAATGTCACCATAGCACCGATAAGTGGCGCCGCTTCATCGAATGGCATAACCTTGTAGCGTAGTGCCCCACGTAACAAAAGTAGTCTTCCATGTCTTCGGAGCCATTTTGATCCGATTGTAACCGGAGAAACCATCCATGAAGGAGAAAACCTTATGCCGAGCGGTATTGTCAACCGTAACATCAATACGAGGAAGTGGAAATCATCTTCGGACTTGCTTTGTTTAGATCTCTCGTAATCCACACACATTCGTATTTTACCATCCTTCTTGGGCACAGCACCACATTAGCAACCCAATCGTGGATAAGAGGTGATAAGAAACCGCATTGAATCGCTTCATTACTCGCTTTGATTTTCTCTCGACATCTCGTGACGCATGCGATAACCTTCTGCTTCACCGAGAAAACCTTCTTTGTTGGCAATCTGCACTACAATATCAATGTCTAACCCCGCATGTCTTCGTATGACCAAGCAAAAACCTCAATGTAGTCTCGTAGCATCCGAACCAACTTTCTTTGACATCGCTCAAGACCCGCTCCTATCTTGATCTCTTTCGCTCAAGGCCAAATTCACAACCTCAACTCGCTTCTTGGTGGTCAGTATAACTCGCTTCTTCAGACACCGCAAGTTCTCCGCACTTCACAATCTTCCTCACTTTCGCCTTCGCTTGGTAGATCGGATTATCGTCATATTTAGCACTAGCATAGTTATTAACGAGATTCGAGTGATTCGCAGTTGTATCACGGTGTGTGTAAGAAACACATAGCTTTTGAAGTGATAAAGTAAAAGAAAGAAAACAAACAAATGAATGCAAAAGTCCAACTAATTTATTGAATGAAAATACGCAAACGACAGATAATAACCTCTAAACGAGCCATGATGCCCTGTAAGGCACTAGGCTTTCGAGTTTATTGTTCAAAACATAAAGAAATACGAAAAGCAAAACAAAAAACAAGAGCAATTACTCCCGACTAAAGGAGATTGGTATGACGCCTCGCCTTCCAATTGCCGAGCTCATTGTCCGAGTTGAAGATCCACTTGCTGATGTTGAAGCCGTTGTCGCGCCTCTATAGCATGGATTCCACTGGCCGATGCGGAAGGAAGTTGGCCATGCTCGGCGATCATCTTCGACCCTTGATGGTGAAGCCTAAACCGGTCTTGTCAAATTTGAAAGGAAGATCGTGGAGCCGTCCCCAAAGAACTACCTTCTTCAAAGCAGCTGAGCATCTTTCAATGAGGCCATCCTAGGCGAGCTTTAGCATCCTCAAGAGGACCTGAGAGTCACAGCATGACTGGAATTGTTTCAAAAGCTTGACAGGAGTCTCAAAGAATTCTCCTTCCATCTCGAGGTATCGGAATGATCGTAGATGATCGACCATATATTCTTCTTCACCACATCA
Source organism: Vicia sativa (assembly GCA_021764765.1). NCBI lineage: Eukaryota > Viridiplantae > Streptophyta > Magnoliopsida > Fabales > Fabaceae > Vicia > Vicia sativa. The sequence goes on from CM038795.1 coordinate 69,306,937, forward strand.
GAACAACCTTCCTTTCACCGGTATTTCACCGATGTAAGGTAAGGCCGCCCCATGTATCCAAGCGCCCAAGTAGCAAGAATAAGTCGGACGGTGTCCATGACAAAGAAAGTGGAATCAAAGGTCGGGAACCGACTTTAACAGTGAGTGAGCTCTCAAGCATCGCGCTTAGAACCATCAAAAGCTCTCACGATAATGTCACTGGCCTCGAACCAACCCTTCGACATCAAGTCGATCAAAAGTTTCTAAGGATATTCGAGCGTAACCGTATCAACCAAGACATGAGATGGTAACGCTTGCATTCGATGTAGATGTGCAAGGCTTTGTTGTTTCTTCCTAGAGTCAATCAAGATCGAGAAGCCTAGGCCGTTGTTGGCAGCCAAAGAAGCGATACAAACTCGAACGATCTGGTAGTATTCATGTACATGAGCATTCTTCAAACTTCACCAAGGCATTCGCATGAGCCTCGAGCACAAGAGCAAAGCGAGCATGGAAATCTTGGATGGAGTCTGTCCCAATTGTTCCACAACATTGTAGTCACTCTTCTTGATGATCTTCGAATTTCTCCATTTCTTGTTTGAGGTGTCTTGTAACTTCCTTTGGTACTTCTCGTTGAGCGGGATGAGTCAACGGTTCTTTCCTCTAGGGATATTGATTGAGTAGCTGAATGCGGGAGTCGCAGTGTCTTTGGAGGAGATCTCGAGAGAATACCTTCCGCTCGGTCACCTTACTTGATCCTGATGTTGTCAATGTCGAATAGAAACTTCAAAGCAGAAGATCTTCAATAGTCGAGGGTCTTGCTTGACGCCATGATAGTAAACGCCACCCATAGTTCCAAGGGATAGCTTTGTCGAGGAATATGGAACTGGCCTTGAGAAGTGATAATGAGGTGCCACCGCACAGGATCGCAGAGGAAATCCTTATTGTTAATAAGCATAGTCTTCTGGAAATCGTCACCCCATCCGGTCGCTTTAATATCTTCAATAGGAATCTTGTAGCTCTGAAAGGTACTTCACCATGTAATCATACTTTCCTCTTGGCTTCCCAAGGTATCCCACACAAATGGTACAGCTGCTCGCATTGTCAATCTTCAACTTAGACATTTCTTCACACTTCCGCACCGGTGGTTTCGTAAATAGTATCTCACGGTTGTCCATCATGCATCGAACACGTCTCTCAACAACACAATCATCGTGCGATGGGCACCAACGACAATTCCGGGCATCCCGGATTGACACCGCTTGCAACAAATTCTTCTTAATATCATCGAGGAATGGTCAAGTCATCTATGAAACATAAGTATCATCACCAACAAGATTGGAACTCTTGTCATGGTTAGCATAGGCCGTTAATCACATTCGAGTCTCAAGGAGGATCAAATTCAATTTGCTTAGCTTCAATCATATCTTGAATTTGTTCTTCGTGAGCCCAACAATTGTCGCGTCGTGCCTGGCTATTGGAATGGTAACACTTAGCATTAGGATTGTACGGAGAGGAAGTGTTGACATTCGAGGAGGATCCCTGTAATCACCTCAACATGTTGCAAGGCCCGCAACAAAGGCATGATCTTCAGAATCGTCGTCGGCTCGCTACGCCGCTGTCTCACGAGGTGATGTAGGATCGAGATCACAACCGCCACGATTGAGCACGGTCGGTCTTGGCTCGCTTTTCTCGACCATACACAGATTAGCTTCTTTTCTACCACTAAAAGATCTCTTCGCAGATTTGAAGATGACTTCACCGAATCTTCCCACTTTGATACCACCAATGCGCCGTCAATATCACTTGAATCCGGATGAAGAATTTCCAATCGATGATTGAAGAACGGCCTGTCAAGATTCTATAAACATATCAACCAACTCCCTATTGGACAAGGGTGGTTGAACTCACCGCTAGGTCTCTCCATTTCGAGCATACCCTTGAACTTCGTCACGATAGACATACATGTTTGCATGCTGGGTGTCAATTCAGATTGTACCATATTGTCTAGAAAGCATCACTAGGTCACCCAAGCACGGATACGGTCATTCTCTAGTGATAATACCATTCCAATTGGGTTCCGACAAACCTCTTGAAATAAGGCATCCACAACTTTCACATCGGGATTGATCTTCCGACATAGGACTTCAAATGCAATTGGGCAAGACATGCCATCATACTTGTCAAAAGTTGGAACTTTGAACTGGGAGGAATCACAACACCAGAACAAGACTCGATCATCAAAGTTCACCGGACATTTTCAAGTTTTCCACAAGATTCAGATTTCAAGTTGTTTGTACTTGTCATCTTCATCGAGTGTTGGCTATAATCGAGTGGTCCTCTCCTCCTTTCTTTGGCTCACGCGATCACCTTCATCACCCTTGGTACCCCCGGTATGGACACTTCCTTCAGAGAGCTCGATCCGACCACCACTTTTGGACCCTTTTGAAACGCCTTCCCATGTCGAGGAGACCAACAACCTTCTTCTTCGTTGATGAGCTTTTAGATCTTCTTGCCTGGACCAAGTTGGAACAAACTTATTCGAGCCCGGAGATCTTTGACATCTGTTCAAGAGCCATTTCTGCTAAACTAAATAGCGAGCAAATGAGAAAACCAATCTCCAATGTACCTGTGATGCAATGTTATGTTATGCTATGCGATGTTTATGCGAATGCAATGCAATGTTTTCAAGGACCTAAGAGATTTAAATTTGTTAAACAAGCAATGAACAAACATTTATTAGTACTTCTTTTTATTATTCCTCTTTTTTTCTTTTTAAGTACAAAAGATAGTTCAAAACAATAAAAGAAAACATAAACATCCTAAAGCTCTAAGTCTCCCATGGGCGCTTCCTCTTGGTGCCGATGTAAGCGTTGATGTTCCGCTCCTCGTGAAGTAGCTTTGTCAACTCTAGAACTTTCTTCTCGCTTGCATAGCATTGAGCTTCAAAGGTATCCCTTTCTTCTTTAAGCTGAATCCAGGATCTCTTCAAGTCTTCAAAATCAGAGGCATGTCGATGGAGAACAAGATAGGTACGCCACCCATAGCAACAGTTCCATAATTACTGTAAAACAGTGTGAATGGCATCATGAGGTTTTGAGCTCGAGCTCACCCATTCGAGGTAAGGTTCCCAAGGAATGGAGTTCGGTGCCCCAAAGTCTTGGTGTCGGTCTTCTTTACCATGCCCCAAGCATGTATGAACCTTCGCTTAATTATGGAGATCGTGATTGTAGTCGAACACAACATCTTGGAGAAGCATATCATGTGGACCATCTCTTCGAGCAAAACCAAACCGACGAGCTAAGGAAGGGTTATAAGTAATACCTCCCTTATACCAAGGAGTGGTACATTAGGAATTCTCCACAACGCCAATGAATGTGAAGTCCTTTTAAGAGAAAAGATTCCAACTGATATCGAACGAGAGAGTGACATCAATCTTTGAGACCATCTCAACCTTTGTTCGCTCTTCAAGACCGATGGAGGAAGGTGCTAAATAAACCACCGAAAGTAACGGTATACAACACATGAGAGTTCCTTGTCGCTAGTAGTACGAGTGTGGAGAGAATGTAGGATATCTCCAAGTAAGGCAGGCAGATCGGGTAAGAAACAACTTGATGGCATTGACATCTATGAATTGATCCGAGTTAGGAATAGAACCAAACCATAAATTAGCAAGGCCACAATGTTCTCAAATGCATGGAAACTCATAACTTTGAGGAATTCTCGCTCTTGATTAAGAACTTGAAAGTAAACCTTAACTCCACTTCTAGTTTCCCAATTGGCTCGATATCCGAACGCTTAAGGTGTAAGGTCGATGCAATGTCTTCGACTTAGGAACCTTTTCCAAACCGGTAAATGGCATTTGGTCAAGAATAGGTACCCCAAGTAGCTTAGAGAACTCTTCTAAGGTAGGAACCAACTGATAATCGGGAAATGTGAAGCAATGGTGTTTCGGATCAAAGAACTGGAATAGGACATGAAGTATCTTCTTCAAAACTGGAACACACGATCTCCAGAATTACCGACGAAGGTTCACACACGCTTGGGGCATGGTAAAGAAGACTGATACCAAGACTTTGGGGCACCAAAACTCCATTCCTTGGGAACCTTACCTCAAATGGGTTAGAGCTCGAGCTCAAAACCTCATGATGCCATTCACGCCTGTTCTACCAGTAATTATGGAACTTATTGCTATAGGTGACGAGTCCTATACCGTTCTCCATCCCGACATGCCCACCGATTTTGAAGACTTGAAGAGATCCCGGATTCAATTTTAAATAAGAAAGGGATACATTTGAAGCTCTAGCGAGCGAGAAGAAAGTGCTAGAGTTGACCAAGCTACTTCACGAGGAGTGAAGCATCAACGCCACCTCGGCACCAAGAGGAAGCCATGGAGACTTAGAGCTTTAGGATTTTTATGTTTTTCTTTATTGTTTTGAACTATCTTTTGTACTTAAAAAGAAAAGAATAAAAGAGAACTAATAAATGTTTGTTCATTGCTTGTTTAACAAATTTAAATCTCTAAGGTCCTTGAAAACATTGCATTGCATTCGCATAAATATTGCATATCATAGCATAACATTGCATCACTGTACATTGAAGATTGGTTTTCTCATTCTCGCTATTTATTTTAGCGTAAATGGCTCTTGAACAGACCACAAAGATCTTCGTGCTGAATGCCTGGCCCAGAGATGTTCACCACTTGGTCCAAGGCCAAGAAGATCCGAAAGAGCTCATCAACATGAAGAAGGTTGTTGGTTTTCAACATGGGCACGCTACAAGGTGGTCCAAAAGTGGTCATGAATAGAGCTCTCAAGGAAGTATCAAGAATGAGGGAGGTCAAGGGTGATGAAGGCAGCCAAAGATGAGCCCGAAAAGACTATGATAATGGCCAATACCGATGAAGATGATAAGAACAAGCAACTGAAGACCGTCAATGTCGGGAAAATCAAAATGTCCGAGTGAATTTTGATGATCCGAGCCTTGCCTCGTGTGGTGATTCCTCCCAAATTCAAAGTTCCTACTTTTGCCAAATATGATGGCATGTCCTGTCCAAAGCTGCATTTGAAGTCCTATGTTCAAAAGATCAACCCCACACCGATGACGAAAGTCAGGATGCATTATTTTCAAGAGAGCTTGTCGAACTCGCTGAATGGTATTATCGCCAGAGAATGACCATATCCGCATTGGAGTGATTTAGCGATGCTTTCTACGCATAAGATGAGTAATAATGTCGAATTGACACCCACTGCATGCAACTACAGAGCATGTCTACGGGTCGTGATGAGAAGTTCAAAGAGTACGCCGTAAATGGAGAGATCTAGCAGCGAGTTCAACCGCCTTGTCCAATAGGGAGTTGGTTGATATGTTTATAGAACACCGACAGCCCATTCTTCAATCATTTGATTGAAACTCTTCAACGGATTCACCGAGCTAATATTGAGGAGAGCGATCGGTTGGTATCAAGAGCGGAAAGATCTGTAGAGTCATCTTCAAATGTCACAAGAGATCTTTGGTGGTAAGAAGAGACTAATGTTGTGTATAGTCGAAAGGCCGAGCCAAGATCGACCGCGCCAACTGTGGGGCCAGATCTCTAATCCTACATCAAGACAACCTCAACAGACAACGCAGCTTTAACGCGCCACGAAGACAATTTACGAAGATCAACATGCCATTGTCGCAAGCTTTGCAACACATGTTGAAAGCAGAGCTGATATTTTGAAGGATCCTCCTCGAGTGTCAACACTTCTCTCCGAGATACAATCCTAATGCTAAGTGTGCTTACCACTCCAATAGCCCAGGCACGACATCGACAATCGCTGGGCTCAAGAACAAGATTCAAGATATGATTGAAGCTGCAGATTGAGTTTGATCCTCCGCTGAGACCGAATGTGATCAACGCCTATGCCTAACCATGACAAAACTTCCAATGCTATTGGCGAACTCTTATGTTTTCAACATAGATGACTTGACCATTCCTCCGATGACCGTTAAGAAGAATTTGCATAAGTCGTGTCAACCTGTGATGCCCAGAATTGTCGCAGCCCATCCGCACCGATGGTTGTGCTTGGTCGAGAAGACGTGTTCAAAGGCATGATGGATAATCGTGAAATACTATTCCCGAAACCACCGTGGAGAGTTTGTGTGAAGACATGTCTAAGAAATCAAGATCAAGATGTGAGTGAAGCACTATCCGACGGGATACCTTGGGGCAGCCAAGTGGAAAGTATGATTACATGGTGACGTACACTGTTCCTGAGAGCTACAAGATTCCTATTGAAGATGTTAAGGTAATCGGATGGGGGAACGATTTCCCAGAAGACCATGCCGATGTTAACACGATAAGGATTTCCTCTGCTGATCCTATGCCAAGAGTGGCACCTCTCATCATTACTTCTCCAAGATCGGTTCCATATTCCTCTGACAAAGCTATTCCTTGGAATTATGGATCTGATGTTTACTATCATGGCATCAAGCAAGACCCTCTGACCATTGAAGATCTTACCATTGAAGCTACCATTCCTGACATTGACAACATCACCGAATCAAGTAAGGTGACCAGAACCGAAGAGTATTCTCTCCAGATATCTCTCCTCCAAAGACGCGACAAAACATCCCCATTTATTTAATCCATTCCCAAGCTAGAGGAAAGAACCAAAGGACTCATCCCGCCACCTGTATACCAAAGGAAGTTGCTGAAGACACCTCCAAGCAAGAAATGGAGGAAATTCTGAAGATTATCAAGAAGAGTGACTACAATATTGTGGAACAGTTGGGACAAACTCCGTCCAAGATCTCTATGCTTGCTCTGTTCTTGTGCTCTGAGGCTCATGCTAACGCCTTGGTGAAGTTTCAAGAATGCTCACGTGCCGCAAGACACTACTACCGACCTTTGAAGTTTGTAGCTAGCTTGGTCGCCAACAACGCCTAGGCTTCTCCGATGTCGATTTGACTCCACCGGAAGAACATAACAAAGCCTTGCACATCTTTGTCGAGTGCAAGCATGCTACATTATCTCATGTTTTGGTGGATACCGGCTCGCCTCGAATATCCTCCCAAAGACCGCTTTTGATCGACTTAATGTTGAAGGGTTGGTCCCAAACCCAAGGACATAATTGTGAGAGCTTTTGATGGTTCTAAGCGAAAAGATTGAGAGCTCACCTCTGCTTAAAGTTTGACTTTTGATTCCACTTTCTTTGTCATGGACATCCTTCCACTACTTGCCTACTTGGACGCCCTTGATACATGGGGTGCGCTTACCTCTACCCCGCATCGTGTCAAGTACCCAGTGAAGGGAAGGTTGTTAAGATGTAGTGAAGAAGAATATATGGTCACCATCTACAATATTCCGATACCTCGAGATGGAAGGAGAATTCTTCGAGACCCCGCAAGCTTTTGAAACAATCCCGCAGTCATGCCTGACTCTCCCACACCCCGGTTACACAAGCTCCGCCTAGGATGGCCTCACCGAAAGATGCTCAAGCTACTGAAGAAGGAGGTAGTACCATTTGGGGACAGCCCCGATCTTCTTTTCAACCGACAAGACCGGTTTAGGCTTCACCATCAAAGGCTCAAGATGATACGCCAACGTGCCGACCAACTTCCTTCCGCACGAGTGGAATCCATGTTATGAAGACGACGACAACGACTTCGACATCGGCGAGTGGATCTTCCCAACTCAGACAATGTAATGAGCAATTGAAGATCAAGACGCTATACCAATCTCCTTTAGACAGAGTAATTGCTCTTGTTTTGTTTTACTTTTCGATTTTCTATGTTTTGAACAATAAACTCTAAAGCCTAGTGCCTCGCCGGTATCATGGCTCGCTTGTGAGGGTTATTATCGTCATTTGCATATTTTCATTCAATAAAATCGTTGGACTTTTGCATTCTATTGTTGTTTTCTTTATTTTATCACCCTTCAAAAGCTATGTGTTTCTTACACACACCCACGTGATACATCGCGTAATCACTCCGAATCTCATTGATAACATTATGTTATTGCTAAATATGACTTATAATCCGATCTACCAAGCCAAGACGAAAGTGAGGAAGATCATGGCGCAGGAGAACTTTTCCGACGCCTACAAAGAAGAAGAGCGAAGTTGCCAAATACGAAGAGCCAAATGAGGTTGTGGATTTGGGTAATCAATGAACAGAAAAGAGATCAAGATAGGAGCGGGTCTTGAGAAAAGTGTTAAAGAAAGATTGGTTCAGATGCTACGAGACTATATTGAGGTTTTGCTTGGTCATACGAAGACATGCCAGTCCGACATTGATATTGTGGTACACCGTCGACAAAAAGAAGGTTTTCTCCCAAAGGAAACAAAAGGTTCCGTGATGCCCCGAGATGTCGAGAAAATTAAGGTCAAGTTATGAAGCGCCAATGCCGGTTTCTTAGTTACTTTATCCACAAAGGTTAACGTGGTACACGACTCAAGAAGGATGGCAAAATAATGTGTGTGGATTACGTAGATCCGAACAAAGCAAGTCCGAAAGACGATTTTCCACTTCCTCATATTGATGTTCGTTGACAACATCGCCAAGATAAGGTTTTCCTTCATGGACGGTTTCTCCGACATAATCGATCAAAATGTCCTCGAAACCATGGAGAAGACTACTTTTACATGTTGGGGACTTTCGCACAAGGTTATGCCGTCGATCAAGAACGCGGGCGCCACTTATCGCGGTGTTATGGTGACATTATTTCATGACATGATTCATCACAAGATAGAGGTCTACGCCGATGACATGATAGCTCGACCACAAATCAAGAAGAACATCTTGATCATTTGCGTAAACTGCTTGATGTGTCAAGAAGTACTGATCGAGACTTAATCCTAACAAGTGCACATTTGGAGTCGATCCGTAAACCCTAGGATTTGTTGTCGCGGAAAAGGTATTGAGGTTGACCCGCCAAGGTTAAAGCCATTCAAGAAATGTCATCCCCGACCGAGAAGGAAGTCGAGGTTTCGCCGATTGAATTACATTGCCGATTCATCGCACACCAATCGCTACTTGTGAGCCAATCTTCAAGTTACTTAAGAAAGATCAAGTGGTAGAATGGAACGACGATTGCTGTGTCGCTTGACAAAATCAAGGAGCACCCATGTAATCCTCCTATCTCGATGCCGCCACAAGGAAGACCTCTTATCAACTTCGAACTTTTGGCTTGTCTTCATTACTGCTCAACTCTATAGGTTGCCTTAGGTCTTCCCACCTATGTGTTTGGGATCCTTTTAGAACAAAGTTGAATATTCAACATTTCCACCACTTCCATTTCACTACTATCAACTTCTCCATTTTCCTTAAAATTGACATACTCAAAACTCTTTCGAGAGGCAATTTGGATACACTCCACATGATCCTTTCTCCCACTTGTTCAAACACTTGTATGTTGCTACTTGTGCCAAAGTCCTCTTTATGCCTCATGGTATTACTTAACATCGATTTTCAACTCCTCATCATAAACCTTCAAAGTAAGTGTACCCTTCCATATCGATCATGACTCTCCCTGCTTCCAAGAATGGTCGGCCCAAAATTAGCGGAATCTCTTCATCTTCCGGCATTTCAAGGATCACGAAATCACCTAAACACAAACTTATCCACTTTCACAAGAACGCCTTGACAACTCCATAAGGCCGCTTAACCGAATGATCCGCAAATTGAGAGTCATCCGAGTGTCTTGACCGCACCAATACCCAACTTTTGTAGATGGATAGAGGCATGAGACTAATACTAGCACCCATCGATTAAAGCTCTCTTGAAAGATCTATCACCAAAGTGCAAGGTATGGTAACGCTTCCTCTGTCTTTCTTCACCGAATCTTTAGGCCCCGCAAAATAGCACTACAAGTTTCGTTAGAATAATAGGTTCATCTCAATGGTTCGCTTTTAGCAATGATATCCTTCATGAATTTAGCATATGTAGGCATCCGCCATGCTCCAATAACGGATATTCAAACTTTTGAACACCTCAAGAAACTTCTCAAAATTCTTCTCTGCCCTTTATCTTATTTCTTTGGGGTAAGGAAGTTTGATCACGGCTTTCGGTTCTCCCACTTTTCTTTAGTGACTAGGTCGGTATTACAACTTCTTCCTCAACTCTCTCATTCTCTTTTATGTCCAGCTCCACTTCAAGCAGCTTGATCTTCACCACCGACGTCTTTTCCACTTCTTCACTTGGTTTCCTCTCCGTAGTGACAGCATTGACTTTATGATTGTCCTTGGGATTAGGCACACTTGCGCTTGGGAGGTCTCCCGGTGTTTGAGGAATTGTAAGATGTTGGGCGATTTGACTCATTTGCACTTCAAGATTCTTTATTGAGGCTCCAGTATTCATGAAATTGCTTCTTGTCTCCTCTTGGAATTGAGAACTTTGAGCGGCCATCTTCTCAATGGCAATTTCCCAATCAGCCTTTCTTGGACCCTGTGGTTGGTATTGCTGTTGAGACTGTTGGTAAGGTTGTTGTTGCGGACGATATTGTTGTTGCTGGGGTTGGTACTGTTGAGGCTGTTGATACGGCTGCTGGCCTTGGACCGGTTTTTGAACGTTTCCCTCTTGGTCCTTCCATGAGAATTTTGGGTGATTTTTCCAACCTGGATTATATGTGTTGGCATACGGATTGTTCAAAGATATGAATCGCTTCAACTCGCTTCTTGAGTTGCTACACAATGCATAGCAAAGTGCGGTCCACCACATATTTCACAAAGGACCGCTTGAACTGGTTCCACCTGTGCCACTGTCTGAGTTCCAAGATTCATCTTTTTCAACCTTCTCTCTACCTCTGCAGCGATTTGATCCTCCATTTTCACAACCTGCTCTGTCAGCTCCAAATCTATCTTGCCATCCGGTTGGCTCATAGTAGGATCATACAACTCAAGATGCTCGCTATGCTATAGCTCTATGATTCTTTCGATACTAGTGGCTGCTGAGAAATTTGTAGAGCCACCCAATAGTTGTTCATGTCGCTTTTGTCTTGAGTCGTAAGCCATTCACGGTTTGCATCCGCCTTTCATTGGCCCATGTTATGAGTAGACAAGCGCTAGACAACTTTTGAACCTCTTGTACGCATCCCCGTGATTCCCATTCTTTTTGTTTGAAATTGACAATGTCGTATCTTTTGGATGAACACGAAGTGTGGAAATACTCGTTGAGGAATGTTGTTTCCATCTCGCTATGTTGTGATACTCCCACCGGGAGTGAGAACCACTCTTCCGCATCATCGTAGTGTGAATGGAAACATAACAAGTCTCTTTGCCTCCTCGGTGACCTCGATTTTCAACGGTGGTAGTAAGAAATCAAGATGCTTACTTGCATCCTCGTTGATTCTTCCCGAGAAAGGCTTGCTTCTAATCAAGTGATGGTAGATGGCGGAAGTGTGCTACATTCACGGGTTGATTGACAATGGTCATCCGTTTGGTTGAGCATTTTCCTCCATAGTCCCCTAGCAATCTCTCTGCTGGGGGTTGAACTCCTGCCATGTCACCATGGTTCTGAGCCATCTCCGTCGTCAATCCGAGTCGGTGCTCGTAATGCATGCACACTTCGTCTTCCGTTTCTTGATTTATAATACTAGGTCCTGCACTTGATGCTGTCAGTCTTTCAACTCTTAATTGACGGCGTCTCTCGTGCAATGCTCTTTCTGGTTCTGTGTCAAAGGAAAATTTAATGAGGTCGACTCGCATAAACAAATGACAAAAGTTAGAACAGATAACAAGGTTGTGATAAAATAAAATAGCAGAAGAATAAAATTTTGGTCGCAGAGCAACAAAATTTCAATTGAAATAGTTCAAATAAACTTAATTATTAGGCAGTCCCCGGCAACGGCGCCAAAAACTTGATCGGTAAAATAGCAAGTGTATTATTCTATCGATGTAGTAATAGTGGGAAAAAACCCCAAAGTCGATCTCTTGAGGACTGCGTAGTGAATTAAGTTCTTTCGAATGAATATCAATTGAACAAAAGCAATGGTTAATTGTTTGTTTCGAGCTACAATAATACAGAAACTTAAATAGCGAGAAAAAGATATATGAAGATGAGAATAATGCCCTAGCGGTGTATGAATTGCGATACAATGACCAAATCGTCTCGTTGTTTTAAAGAGATATTGAAATTCCTGGCAGCAGATACGTGATGTCACAGAGAATGTTATGACACAGTATCTGACACTATGTTAACAACTCACACAAGAATACAAGTAAAGAAAGAACACAATAAATTGTTTACCCGCTCGGTTCAACAAACCTACATCCGGGGCTACCAAGCTGTGGAGGAAATTCACTATTAGTAGAATTAATTCAGAATAAACCACCGCTATCTCCTTCACTTAAACCTACCCAATGCAACTTCAACCTAAGTCCTACTTAGATCTGAGTACCTACTCACTCTCCTCAATCACGCAGCGATATCAACCTATTGACTAATTGAATTGTGAAGACACACTCAATAAAATATCTTGATCTCGCTCAAAGCTTTCAATCAAGAGACAAACACTGTGCTTTAAAGCTTTGAGTGATAAACTACCCTTACAGAAATCCTAGTCCAATGCACTTATCAATTGATAATTGCTGGCTCACAAGAGAAACTAGAATTACACAATACCAACTTACAAATCCTAACAAGACACAAACACAAACCGCTATCTCTTCAATACATTCAAAGGGCGCAAGACTTGTAAGGGTTCTTTCCTTTTATAGAAGTCCTGAAACTTCGTTTTTCCATAAAGATAAGGGTTCACTTAATTTAATCCTAAAACATGGTCTTTTCAACAACCAATTTAGGTTTAATTAAGATTAACCTAGCAGCCACGTGAGCATGTTCTAACAATGTAAAACAATATTTAGCTTTCAACAAACTTCCCGAAAATCTCAGAACAAAACAGATTCTCGTAGCGAATGTCACATCGAATGTCATAACATCCGTTATGACATCGATCGTCTCAGAATTTCCAGACGCCTTTAGCTTCCAGTTCTGAGCTGTCTTTTAACATCCTTAGCAGGTAGGATTTATCTTCAATCTCTGAATGTCATGACATCCATCATGACATTGCTAAAGCCTAGTTTTACCAAAATTAATGCCAACTTAAAAACACTAACAAACTCCCCCTTTGGCACATTTTTGGCTAAAACTACTTAACCTATCAGAGTACATATGCAGCAGAAGACAAACTAGTTCTAAGCTTAAACTAGAACCTAGAGATAAGATAAATTCTACCCATACAAAAATCCCACAATTCCCACAATTGCCCACATACAGAATATACTGTCACACATACAAGTTCCCCAAGTTCCATATTCACACACAAGAGTTCTTCTCCTTTTAGCCATAAAGGGCCAAAAGAAACCATACAATTGCCCCAAACATTCAAGCAAATAATTAAATGAGGTACCAACAATTGTCAAGAGAACAATGTTGTCAACAATAAGTTACAATCATCCAAACAAAATTGGGAAAGGAAACAACACAAAAATAAGAGAAAAAAAAAATAACAAGAAAATTAACAAAGAATATAGCAATGCATCATTTGTCCTCCTTTCCGATGAAGATCGGAAGCATTATCATTGTCATCATCAGCTATTTTCCACTCGAATCTTGAAGTCGAACCTTGATCGACTTCAGTGTATCTGTTCTCTTCTTGGTACTGTGTCCTCTTGGTTTTGCTTTACCAATGTATTTAACTCTATACTTGAGACAAGCTCAAATTTCTTGGTCATCTTATCTACTCGAGCGAGATACCACCCTTTGCTTTTGACAGAGGAATTAGCACGGCATCGTGAGTCCACATGAGTTGTCTGGACGGATTATCGATGTCATAACATCCTTTGTGACATCCGGATCACCGCTAAACTAGGGCCAGCAGGCCTTTGATTAAGGGAACGAGACCTGTGAACATTGTGATTTCGCCTCAGGATTCGGTGACTATCCTAGCAATGGCATCTTCTACATACATGGTACCTTCCCTATTTCTTATCCTCGTGGGGAACAGATGAGGATGAGCCGTAATCTACCGGAAACCGATGATTCGGGTATTCCGGCATGCCGATGTGCTCTCTCGAGAGTCGCTGCCATTGAACGCTGAGGAGAGGCCTTCACAGGTTCAACATTCATGGCTGGCAATGATTGCCCTAATCTCACCATGGTAGGAGATGGACATGAGTCTTGGGATGAAGATGATGAAGAAGACATATTTCTTTCGATATGAGAAACCGACACCAAGAATCACAAAGAATTTGAGAGTATCTTTTGGTTGAAGAGGATATGACACTTTCAATAGGAGAGGCTATTATATGGAGGTGTCTCTTCATATTCCTAAACCTTAAAATAAGAGGGAAATAATGAGGACCCACTCATGATTATTTGAAATAAAGGTATCTTCCCTCAGCAATCTTAATTGCTACAATTCCTCATATTGACAAATGCCCATGGTTGTCTTTAAATTCTCAAATTGACTAGCATCAAGAGCTTTAGTAAAATGTCATTAAGTTCAAAGACTACATGGTCCAATTTAATCACTTTCTCCTCCACAAGGTCTCCGATGAAGTGATGTCTATGTCAATGTGCTTAGTCCTACTGTGTTGTATAGGATTTTGAAATATTAATAGCACTCAGATTGTCACAGACAATGTCATGACATCCTGTGACATTGTACTCAGACAAGATCCGCTTTCATCCGCACTATTTGAGAACAATCGCTACAATGCTATGTATTCACTTCAAGAGTGACAAGGACACACGCTTTTGTTTTGTGAACCAAGAAACAAGATTGTTTCCTAAGAAGAAGCATCCTCCAGAGGTACTTTTTTCATCATCAAGACTACCAGCCCAATAAGATCACATAACTGCATAAAATGGGTTCACATCCATGGGAATACAGATACCATAACCGCAGGTTCCACTCATACTGTAATTCTTTTCACCCGGTTAATGTGACTCACTTTAGGTTCAGCTTGGTATCTGCACATACCCCAACAGCAAATGCAATGTCAGGCTCATCGGCTGTTAGATACAACAAGCTCCCTATCATGCTTCTATACAAACTTTGGTCTACCTTTTCACCATTTGTGTCCTGGACAACTTCACATGTGGGAGCAGGAGTCCTTTTATGGCGGGTATCTCCATTCCAAACTTTTTGACAATATTCTTGCATATTTGCTCAGGAAAGGAATGTTGAGTCTTCCATCTGTGTGACTTGCACCCAAGAAAGTAGGTCAACTCTCCCATAAGACTCATTTCAAACTCACCTGCATTGATCAAAAATGTTTCACCATCGAGTCTCGACATTCCACCAATACTATGTCATCCACATAAATTTGTGCAACCATTATCTTTCCTCCTTCATTCTTGACAAAGAGAGTGTTATCCAAGCCTCCTTTTCTGTAGCCTTTGTCTGTAGGAACTTGGTTAGCCTTTCATACTGCCAGCCCTAGAGTCATTAGTCCCAGATAGGCTTTCCTTAATTTGTAGACATGATCGTGGAAACTTGGATCCACAAACTTTAGGTCTGTTCTACATATACTTCCTCATTTAAGTAGCCATTTAGGAAGGCACTTTTTCACATCCATCCGAAATAGTTTGAATTTCTTGCAAGCAACCCTCAAGAAGCCCTGATTGATTCCGGCTAGCCACCGTGCAAAAGTCTCATCAAAGTCAATCCTTCAACCCGAGTAACCCCGAGCAACAAGACTAGCTTTATTTCGTGACAGTCCTTCGCATCAGACTTGTTCTTGTAGATCCACTTTGTGCCAATGATGTTTGTTCTTCCGTCTAGGAACTAATTCCCATATCGTCATGTCATTGAATTGGTTCAATTCATCTTGCATTGCTCCAATCTAGAATTCATCACTTAGAGCTTTTTGACATTTTTGGCTCTATTTTGACACAAAACAAGAGTTTGAGACAGATTCGGATCTTGTAACGACACATTTGGTTGGGTCCCCAATGAGATCCTTGATGATCTTTCAATTCTCGATGGAAGGATCTTGTTGACTCTCGTCTGATTTTGGAGGAGAGGGATCAGGTACATCTTCCTTATCAGTACTGAGATAATGTCTCAAACCATGTCTCAACATCATATGGGACATTGTGTTCCCCGATGATGATCATCAACATTGACATTAATATACTCCATCATAACCTCGGGTTCCGGAGTTGAATAACCCTATATGCTCGGCCGTTAGTGGAGTATCCTGTAAAATGCCTTCATCACCTTAGAATCCATTTTTCCTTTGATCACGATCCGTCGAATATAACATTTACCGCCAAATACATGGAAATATTTCATAGTTGGTTTTCCCTTCCATAGTTCATGTTGTGGTGGAGGAAGATCCTTTCTTAGGGTGACCGCTGTGAACACATAGCAGTCGTATTCATAGCTTCAGCCCAAAAATGAATAGGAAGTTTCTTAGCATGAATCATTGCCTCCGGCAGTATCTCGTATAGTCCTATTCTTTCTTCCACCACCCCATTTTTGTTGAGGTGTTATAGAGAAGAAAACTCATGATTAATTCTCCCAGGAGCGTAATTCATCAAATTTGTTGTTCTCAAACCCTTTCCATGATCACTTCTTATT
>CM038795.1:69323582-69345617 GCA_021764765.1 Vicia sativa
TGAATTTTCATCCCCAAAAAACTCTCTTAATGTTGTCAAAAATAGCGATATAGTGATAACAAAGTTGATAAGTTTGGCAAAACATTGATATAAAGTTTTTGAATTCAAAAATTTATCAAGTTTAATTTACTTAATGAGTTGAAGTTAGAAGAAGTAGAGAGAACAAAATTAGATTTAATACCTATTTCTTGGTTTTAATTTGAATTTAAATTTATTTGATGAATTGCTATTTAGAGATAAACCCCGTTGCTAACTTTTTGTTAATGAAATGGAAATAAGATGACCATAGTTTTGAAAGTTGAGAAACAACGATTTCCTTAAATAATAGTAAACAAAGTAGAAAATATGTATTTGGACTTCTTTTCTAGTGTTTCCAATGAAGGTAAATATGCACCTTACTAATAGATGGAAGTTATTTTACATTGTCACATCACCAAATATATATCTCTTAAGCATACTCTCCATTATTAATTTTACTCTTTTTATTAAACTTTAAAAAAAAAAATAAAAAATAAAAATGAATTTGAAATTTTAATTTTAGTGATCAGCTTAATCTTGTGTCCATGCAAGACTAGCTAACACGACTCTTATTTTTTTACACATTTTCTCCTATAATTTTTTTCAATATTTTAATTCTTTATGGAACATTATCGTACGGATGCTTACGTTATCGTAGTACGAGTAATTATTTTAACAAGAAGTTCCATGTAAGATAAGTACACTACATCATTATTAGCACATGTTTTGCTAAATAATTAATACAAATATTCTTCTTAAGAGTATGAAATATTTGAATTCTTCATCCCTAAAAACCTTTAATGTTGTCAAAATAGCGATATAGTGATAACAAAGTTGATAAGTTTGGTAAACATTGATATAAAGTTTTTGAATTCAAAAATTTATCAAGCTTAATTTACTTAATGAGTTAGTTGTGGAAGAAGTAGAGAGAACAAGAATTAGATTTAATACCTATTTCTTTGGTTTTAATTTGAATTTAAATTTATTTGATGCATTGGGAGCAAATATTTAGAGATAAACCCTGCTGCTAACTTTTGTTAATGAAATGGAAATAAGATGACTATAGTTTGAGTTGAGAAATAACTATTTCCCCTTAAATAATAGTAAACAATGTAGAAAATATGTATTTGGACTGCTTTCTAGTGTTTCCAATGAAGGTAAATATGCACCTTACTAATAAGATAGTTATTTACACTGTCACATCACCAAATATATATCTCACACACTCCTCCATTATTAATTTTACTTTTTTATTAAACTTTAAAAAAATAAAAATAAAAATGAATTTGAAATTTTAATTTTTTAGGATCACTTAATCTTTGTGTCCATGCAAGACTAGCAACATTTACTCTTTATATTTTTACACATTTTCTCCTATAATTTTTTTTTCAACATTTTAATTTTTATGGAACATATCGTATGGATGCCACGTTATCGAAGTATGAGTAATTATTCTAATAAGAAGTTCCATAAGATAAGTACACTACATCATTATTAGCCACATGTTCTCGCTAAATAATTAACATAAATATTCTTCTTCTTAAGAGTATGAAATATTTGAATTCTTCATCCCCAAAAACCTTTAATGTTGTCAAAAATAGTGATATAGTGATAACAAAGTTGATAAGTTTAAAACATTGATATAAAGTTTTGAATTCAAAAATTTATCAAGTTTAATTTACTTAATGAGTTAAGTTGTGAAGAAGTAGAGAGAACAAAGAATTAGATTTAATACCATTTCTTGGTTTTAATTTGAATTTAAATTTATTTGATGCAATGGGAGCAAATATTTAGAGATAAACTCTCTGCTAACTTTTGTTAATGAAAATGGAAATAAGATGACCATAGTTTTGAGTTGAGAAATAACAAATTTTCCTTAAATAATAGTAAAATATGTAGAAAATATGTATTTGATTCTTCGCTTTTCTAGGGTTTCCAATAAAGGTAAATATGCACCTTACTAATAGACAGAAGGTATTTTTACATTGTCACATCACCAAATATATGTCTCTTCAGCACACTCTTCCATTATTAATTTTATTTTTTTTTATTAAACTTTTAAAAAAATTAAAAATAAAAAAATTAAATTGAAATTTTAATTTTTAGTGACTGTGCCTAATCTTGTGTCCATGCAAGACTAGCTAACACGACTTTATTTTTTACACATTTTCTCCTATAATTTTTTTCAACATTTTGATTCTTTTTATGGAACATTATCGTATGCTGCTTACATATCGAGTATGAGTAATTATTCTAACAAGAAGTTCCATGTAAGATAAGTACACATCATTATTAGCCACATGTTCTGCTAAATAATTAACACATATTCTTCTTCTTAAGAGTATGAAATATTTGAATTCTTCATCCCTAAAAACTCTTTAATGTTGTCAAAATAGCGATATAGTGATAACAAAGTTGATAAGTTTGGCAAAACATTGATATAAAGTTTTGAATTCAAAAATTTATCAAGTTTAATTTACTTAATGAGTTGAAGTTGTGAAGAAGTAGAGAGAACAGTAAATTAGATTTAATACCTATTTGTTGGTTTTAATTTGAATTTAAATTTATTTGATGCAATGGGAGCAAATATTTAGAGATAAACTCCCGTTGCTAACTTTTGTTAATGAAAATGGAAATAAGATGACCATAGTTTTGAGTTGAGAAATAACGAATTTCCCCCCCTTAAATAATAGTAAACAATGTAGAAAATATGTATTTGGACTTTCTGTTTTCTAGTGTTTCCAATGAAGGTAAATATGCACCTTACTAATAGATAGAAGTTATTTTTACATTGTCACATCACCAAATATATATCTCTTAAGCACACTCTTCCATTATTAATTTTACTTTTTTTATTAAACTTTTAAAAAAATTAAAAAATAAAAAAATGAATTTGAAATTTTAATTTTAGTGACTGTGCCTAATCTTGTATCCATGCAAGACTAGCTAACGCGACTTTATTTTTTACACATTTTCTCCTATAATTTTTTTCAACATTTTAATTCTTTTTATGGAACATTATCGTATGGATGCTTACGTTATCGTAGTATGAGTAATTATTCTAACAAGAAGTTCCATGTAAGATAAGTACACTACATCATTATTAGCCACATGTTTTGCTAAATAATTAACACAAATATTCTTCTTCTTAAGAGTATGAAATATTTGAATTCTTCATCCCCAAAAAAACTCTTTAATGTTGTCAAAAATAGCGATATAGTGATAACAAAGTTGATAAGTTTGTAAAACATTGATATAAAGTTTTGAATTCAAAAATTTATCAAGTTTAATTTACTTAATGAGTTGAAGTTGTGAAGTAAGAGAGAACAGTAAATTAGATTTAATACCTATTTGGTTTTAATTTGAATTTAAATTTATTTGATGCATGGGAGCAAATATTTAGAGATAAACTCCTGCTTAACTTTTGTTAATGAAAATGGAAATAAGATGACCATAGTTTTGAGTTGAGAAATAACGAATTTTCCCCCCTTAAATAATAGTAAACAGTGTAGAAAATATGTATTTGGACTTTCTGTTTTCTAGTGTTTCCAATGAAGGTAAATATGCACCTTACTAATAGATAGAAGTTATTTTTACATTGTCACATCACCAAATATATATCTCTTAAGCACACTCCTCCATTATTAATTTTACTTTTTTTATTAAACTTTAAAAAAATAAAAAAATAAAAAAATGAATTTGAAATTTTAATTTTAGTGATCCTAATCTTGTGTCCATGCAAGACTAGCTAACACGACTTTTTTTTACATTTTCTCCTATAATTTTTTCAACATTTTAATTCTTTTTATGGAACATTATCGTATGGATGCTTACATTATCGTAGTATGAGTAATTATTCTAACAAGAAGTTCCATGTAAGATAAGTACACTACATCATTATTAGCCACATGTTTTGCTAAATAATTAACACAAATATTCTTCTTCTTAAGAGTATGAAATATTTGAATTCTTCATCCCTAAAAAAACTCTTTAATGTTGTCAAAATAGCGATATAGTGATAACAAAGTTGATAAGTTTGTAAAACATTGATATAAAGTTTTTGAATTCAAAAATTTATCAAGTTTAATTTACTTAATGAGTTGAAGTTGTGAAGAAGTAGAGAGAATAAGAATTAGATTTAATACCTATTTGTTGGTTTTAATTTGAATTTAAATTTATTTGATGCAATGGGAGCAAATATTTAGAGATAAACTCCGCTGCTAACTTTTGTTAATGAAAATGGAAATAAGATGACCATAGTTTTGAGTTGAGAAATAACGAATTTTCCCTTAAATAATAGTAAATAGGTAGAAAATATGTATTTGACTTTCTGCTTTAGTGTTTCCAATGAAGGTAAATATGCACCTTACTAATAGATAGAAGTTATTTTACATTGTCACATCACCAAATATATATCTCTTAAGCACACTCTTCCATTATTAATTTTACTTTTTTATTAAACTTTAAAAAATAAAAAATAAAAAATGAATTTGAAATTTTAATTTTAGTGATCTGCCTAATCTTGTGTCCATGCAAGACTAGCTAACACGACTTTATTTTTACACATTTTCTCCTATAATTTTTTCAACATTTTAATTCTTTTTATGGAACATTATCGTATGGATGCTATACATCGTAGTATGAGTAATTATTCTAACAAGAAGTTCCATGTAAGATAAGTACACTACATCATTATTAGCCACATGTTTTGCTAAATAATTAACACAAATATTCTTCTTCTTAAGAGTATGAAATATTTGAATTCTTCATCCCTAAAAAAACTCTTTAATGTTGTCAAAATAGTATATAGTGATAACAAAGTTGATAAGTTTGGCAAAACATTGATATAAAGTTTTGAATTCAAAAATTTATCAAGTTTAATTTACTTAATGAGTTGAAGTTGTGAAGAAGTAGAGAGAACAGAAATTAGATTTAATACCTATTTGTTGGTTTTAATTTGAATTTAAATTTATTTGATGCATTGGGAGCAAATATTTAGAGATAAACTCCTGCTAACTTTTGTTAATGAAAATGGAAATAAGATGACCATAGTTTTGAGTTGAGAAATAACGATTTTCCTTAAATAATAGTAAATGTAGAAAATATGTATTTGACTTTCTGCTTAGTGTTTCCAATGAAGGTAAATATGCACCTTACTAATAGATAGAAGGTATTTTTACATTGTCACATCACCAAATATATATCTCTTAAGCACATCTTCCATTATTAATTTTACTTTTTTATTAAACTTTTAAAAATAAAAAAAAAAAAATGAATTTGAAATTTTAATTTTTAGTGATCTGTTTAATCTTGTGTCCATGCAAGACTAGCTAACACGACTTTATTTTTTACACATTTTCTCCTATAATTTTTTTCAACATTTTAATTTTTTATGGAACATTATCGTATGGATGCTTACATTATCGTAGTATGAGTAATTATTCTAACAAGAAGTTCCATGTAAGATAAGTACACTACATCATTATTAGCCACATGTTTTGCTAAATAATTAACACAAATATTCTTCTTCTTAAGAGTATGAAATATTTGAATTCTTCATCCCCTAAAAAAAAACTCTTTAATGTTGTCAAAAATAGCTATATAGTGATAACAAAGTTGATAAGTTTGTAAAACATTGATATAAAGTTTTGAATTCAAAAATTTATCAAGTTTAATTTACTTAATGAGTTGAAGTTGTGAAGAAGTAGAGAGAAAAAAATTAGATTTAATACCTATTTCTTGGTTTTAATTTGAATTTAAATTTATTTGATGCAATGGGAGCAAATATTTAGAGATAAACTCCTGCTGCTAACTTTTGTTAATGAAAATGGAAATAAGATGACCATAGTTTTGAGTTGAGAAATAACTAATTTTCCCCTTAAATAATAGTAAATAAAGTAGAAAATATGTATTTGACTTTCTGTTTCTAGTGTTTCCAATGAAGGTAAATATGCACCTTACTAATAGATAGAAGTTATTTTTACATTGTCACATCACCAATATATATCTCTTAAGCACACTCCTCCATTATTAATTTTACTTTTTATTAAACTTTTAAAAAATAAAAAATAAAAAATGAATTTGAAATTTTAATTTTTAGTGATGTGTTTAATCTTGTGTCCATGCAAGACTAGCTAACACGACTTTATTTTTTACACATTTTCTCCTATAATTTTTTCAACATTTTAATTTTTTTATGGAACATTATCGTATGGATGCTTACGTTATCGTAGTATGAGTAATTATTCTAACAAGAAGTTCCATGTAAGATAAGTACACTACATCATTATTAGCCACATGTTTTGCTAAATAATTAACACAAATATTCTTCTTCTTAAGAGTATGAAATATTTGAATTCTTCATCCCTAAAAAAACTCTTTAATGTTGTCAAAATAGCGATATAGTGATAACAAAGTTGATAAGTTTGGCAAAACATTGATATAAAGTTTTTGAATTCAAAAATTTATCAAGTTTAATTTACTTAATGAGTTGAAGTTGTGAAGAAGTAGAGAGAACAAGAAATTAGATTTAATACCTATTTCTTGGTTTTAATTTGAATTTAAATTTATTTGATGCATTGGGAGCAAATATTTAGAGATAAACTCCTGCTAACTTTTGTTAATGAAAATGGAAATAAGATGACCATAGTTTTGAGTTGAGAAATAACGAATTTTCCCTAAAATAATAGTAAATGTAGAAAATATGTATTTGGACTTTCGCTTTCTAGTGTTTCCAATGAAGGTAAATATGCACCTTACTAATAGATAGAAGGTATTTTACATTGTCACATCACCAAATATATATCTCTTAAGCACACTCTTCCATTATTAATTTTACTTTTTTATTAAACTTTTAAAAATAAAAAATAAAAAATGAATTTGAAATTTTAATTTTTAGTGACTGTGTTTAATCTTGTGTCCATGCAAGACTAGCTAACACGACTTTATTTTTACACATTTTCTCCTATAATTTTTTCAACATTTTAATTCTTTTATGGAACATTATCGTATGGATGCTTACATTATCGTAGTATGAGTAATTATTCTAACAAGAAGTTCCATGTAAGATAAGTACACTACATCATTATTAGCCACATGTTTTGCTAAATAATTAACACAAATATTCTTCTTCTTAAGAGTATGAAATATTTGAATTCTTCATCCCTAAAAAAACTCTTTAATGTTGTCAAAATAGCGATATAGTGATAACAAAGTTGATAAGTTTGGCAAAACATTGATATAAAGTTTTGAATTCAAAAATTTATCAAGTTTAATTTACTTAATGAGTTGAAGTTGTGAAGAAGTAGAGAGAACAAGAAATTAGATTTAATACCTATTTCTTGGTTTTAATTTGAATTTAAATTTATTTGATGCATTGGGAGCAAATATTTAGAGATAAACTCCGCTAACTTTTGTTAATGAAAATGGAAATAAGATGACCATAGTTTTGAGTTGAGAAATAACTAATTTTCCCCTTAAATAATAGTAAACAATGTAGAAAATATGTATTTGACTTTCTGCTTTCTAGTGTTTCCAATGAAGGTAAATATGCACCTTACTAATAGATAGAAGGTATTTTTACATTGTCACATCACCAAATATATATCTCTTAAGCACACTCTCCATTATTAATTTTACTTTTTTATTAAACTTTAAAAAAATAAAAATAAAAAATGAATTTGAAATTTTAATTTTTAGTGATCTGTGTTTAATCTTGTTTCCATGCAAGACTAGCTAACACGACTTTATTTTTACACATTTTCTCCTATAATTTTTTCAACATTTTAATTTTTTTATGGAACATTATCGTATGGATGCTTACGTTATCGTAGTATGAGTAATTATTCTAACAAGAAGTTCCATGTAAGATAAGTACACTACATCATTATTAGCCACATGTTTTGCTAAATAATTAACACAAATATTCTTCTTCTTAAGAGTATGAAATATTTGAATTCTTCATCCCTAAAAAACTCTTTAATGTTGTCAAAATAGCGATATAGTGATAACAAAGTTGATAAGTTTGGCAAAACATTGATATAAAGTTTTGAATTCAAAAATTTATCAAGTTTAATTTACTTAATGAGTTGAAGTTGTGAAGAAGTAGAGAGAACAAAAATTAGATTTAATACCTATTTCTTGGTTTTAATTTGAATTTAAATTTATTTGATGCAATGGGAGCAAATATTTAGAGATAAACTCCTGCTGCTAACTTTTGTTAATGAAAATGGAAATAAGATGACCATAGTTTTGAGTTGAGAAATAACGAATTTTCCTTAAATAATAGTAAATAAAGTAGAAAATATGTATTTGACTTTCTGCTTTCTAGTGTTTCCAATGAAGGTAAATATGCACCTTACTAATAGATAGAAGTTATTTTTACATTGTCACATCACCAAATATATATCTCTTAAGCACACTCCTCCATTATTAATTTTACTTTTTTTATTAAACTTTTAAAAAATAAAAAAATAAAAAATGAATTTGAAATTTTAATGTTTAGTGACTGTGCCTAATCTTGTGTCCAAGCAAGACTAGCTAACACGAGCTTAATTTTTACAAATTTTCTCCTATAATTTTTTTCAACATTTTAATTCCTTTTATGGAACATTATCGTATGGATGCTTACGTTATCGTAGTATGAGTAATTATTCTAACAAGAAGTTCCATGTAAGATAAGTACACTACATCAATATTAGCCACATGTTTTGCTAAATAATTAACACAAATATTCTTCTTCTTAAGAGTATGAAATATTTGAATTCTTCATCCCCTAAAAAAAAACTCTTTAATGTTGTCAAAAATAGCGATATAGTGATAACAAAGTTGATAAGTTTGGCAAAACATTGATATAAAGTTTTGAATTCAAAAATTTATCAAGTTTAATTTACTTAATGAGTTGAAGTTGTGAAGAAGTAGAGAGAATGAAATTAGATTTAATACCTATTTCTTGGTTTTAATTTGAATTTAAATTTATTTGATGCAATGGGAGCAAATATTTAGAGATAAACTCGCTGCTAACTTTTGTTAATGAAAATGGAAATAAGATGACCATAGTTTTGAGTTGAGAAATAACGAATTTTCCCTTTAAATAATAGTAAATGTGTAGAAAATATGTATTTGACTTTCTGTTTTCTAGTGTTTCCAATGAAGGTAAATATGCACCTTACTAATAGATAGAAGTTATTTTTACATTGTCACATCACCAAATATATATCTCTTAAGCACACTCTCCATTATTAATTTTACTTTTTATTAAACTTTTAAAAAATAAAAAATAAAAATGAATTTGAAATTTTAATTTTAGTGATCTGTTTAATCTTGTGTCCATGCAAGACTAGCTAACACGACTTTATTTTTTACACATTTTCTCCTATAATTTTTTCAACATTTTAATTTTTTTATGGAACATTATCGTATGGATGCTTACGTTATCGTAGTATGAGTAATTATTCTAACAAGAAGTTCCATGTAAGATAAGTACACTACATCATTATTAGCCACATGTTTTGCTAAATAATTAACACAAATATTCTTCTTCTTAAGAGTATGAAATATTTGAATTCTTCATCCCTAAAAAAACTCTTTAATGTTGTCAAAATAGCGATATAGTGATAACAAAGTTGATAAGTTTGGCAAAACATTGATATAAAGTTTTTGAATTCAAAAATTTATCAAGTTTAATTTACTTAATGAGTTGAAGTTGTGAAGAAGTAGAGAGAATAAAAATTAGATTTAATACCTATTTCTTGGTTTTAATTTGAATTTAAATTTATTTGATGCAATGGGAGCAAATATTTAGAGATAAACTCCTGCTAAACTTTTGTTAATGAAAATGGAAATAAGATGACCATAGTTTTGAGTTGAGAAATAACGAATTTTCCCTTAAATAATAGTAAATAATGTAGAAAATATGTATTTGACTTTCTGCTTTCTAGTGTTTCCAATGAAGGTAAATATGCACCTTACTAATAGATAGAAGTTATTTTACATTGTCACATCACCAAATATATATCTCTTAAGCACACTCTCCATTATTAATTTTACTTTTTTATTAAACTTTTAAAAAATAAAAATAAAAATGAATTTGAAATTTTAATTTTTAGTGATGTGCTTAATCTTGTGTCCATGCAAGACTAGCTAACACGACTTTATTTTTTACACATTTTCTCCTATAATTTTTTCAACATTTTAATTCTTTTTATGGAACATTATCGTATGGATGCTTACATTATCGTAGTATGAGTAATTATTCTAACAAGAAGTTCCATGTAAGATAAGTACACTACATCATTATTAGCCACATGTTTTGCTAAATAATTAACACAAATATTCTTCTTCTTAAGAGTATGAAATATTTGAATTCTTCATCCCTAAAAAAACTCTTTAATGTTGTCAAAATAGCGATATAGTGATAACAAAGTTGATAAGTTTGAAAACATTGATATAAAGTTTTGAATTCAAAAATTTATCAAGTTTAATTTACTTAATGAGTTGAAGTTGTGAAGAAGTAGAGAGAACAGAAATTAGATTTAATACCTATTTGGTTTTAATTTGAATTTAAATTTATTTGATGCAATGGGAGCAAATATTTAGAGATAAACTCCTGCTAACTTTTGTTAATGAAAATGGAAATAAGATGACCATAGTTTTGAGTTGAGAAATAACGAATTTTCCCCTTAAATAATAGTAAATGTAGAAAATATGTATTTGACTTTCTGCTTTCTAGTGTTTCCAATGAAGGTAAATATGCACCTTACTAATAGATAGAAGGTTATTTTTACATTGTCACATCACCAAATATATATCTCTTAACACTCTCCATTATTAATTTTACTTTTTTATTAAACTTTTAAAAAATAAAAAATAAAAATGAATTTGAAATTTTAATTTTAGTGATGTGTTTAATCTTGTGTCCATGCAAGACTAGCTAACACGACTTTATTTTTTACACATTTTCTCCTATAATTTTTTCAACATTTTAATTCTTTTATGGAACATTATCGTATGGATGCTTACATTATCGTAGTATGAGTAATTATTCTAACAAGAAGTTCCATGTAAGATAAGTACACTACATCATTATTAGCCACATGTTTTGCTAAATAATTAACACAAATATTCTTCTTCTTAAGAGTATGAAATATTTGAATTCTTCATCCCTAAAAAAACTCTTTAATGTTGTCAAAATAGCTATATAGTGATAACAAAGTTGATAAGTTTGGCAAAACATTGATATAAAGTTTTGAATTCAAAAATTTATCAAGTTTAATTTACTTAATGAGTTGAAGTTGTGAAGAAGTAGAGAGAACAAGAAATTAGATTTAATACCTATTTGTTGGTTTTAATTTGAATTTAAATTTATTTGATGCAATGGGAGCAAATATTTAGAGATAAACTCCTGCTAACTTTTGTTAATGAAAATGGAAATAAGATGACCATAGTTTTGAGTTGAGAAATAACGAATTTTCCCCTTAAATAATAGTAAATGTGTAGAAAATATGTATTTGACTTTCTTTTCTAGTGTTTCCAATGAAGGTAAATATGCACCTTACTAATAGATAGAAGTTATTTTTACATTGTCACATCACCAAATATATATCTCTTAAGCATACTCCTCCATTATTAATTTTACTTTTTTATTAAACTTTTAAAAAAATAAAAAAATAAAAAAATAAAAAAATGAATTTGAAATTTTAATTTTTAGTGATCGGTTTAATCTTGTGTCCATGCAAGACTAGCTAACACGACTTTATTTTTTACACATTTTCTCCTATAAGTTTTTTCAACATTTTAATTCTTTTTATGGAACATTATCGTATGGATGCTTACGTTATCGTAGTATGAGTAATTATTCTAACAAGAAGTTCCATGTAAGATAAGTACACTACATCATTATTAGCCACATGTTTTGCTAAATAATTAACACAAATATTCTTCTTCTTAAGAGTATGAAATATTTGAATTCTTCATCCCCTAAAAAAAAACTCTTTAATGTTGTCAAAAATAGCGATATAGTGATAACAAAGTTGATAAGTTTCAAAACATTGATATAAAGTTTTGAATTCAAAAATTTATCAAGTTTAATTTACTTAATGAGTTGAAGTTGTGAAGAAGTAGAGAGAACAAGAATTAGATTTAATACCTATTTCTTGGTTTTAATTTGAATTTAAATTTATTTGATGCATTGGGAGCAAATATTTAGAGATAAACTCCCGTTGCTAACTTTTGTTAATGAAAATGGAAATAAGATGACCATAGTTTTGAGTTAAGAAATAACGAATTTTCCCCCCTTAAATAATAGTAAACAGTTAAGAAAATATGTATTTCGACTTTCTGTTTTCTAGTGTTTCCAATGAAGGTAAATATGCACCTTACTAATAGATAGAAGTTATTTTTACATTGTCACATCACCAAATATATATCTCTTAAGCACACTCCTCCATTATTAATTTTACTTTTTTTATTAAACTTTATAAAAAATAAAAAAATGAATTTGAAATTTTAATTTTTAGTGACTGTGCCTAATCTTGTTTCCATGCAAGACTAGCAAACACGACTTTATTTTTTACACATTTTTTCCTATAATTTTTTTCAACATTTTAATTCTTTTTATGGAACATTATCGTATGGATGCTTACGTTATCGTAGTATGAGTAATTATTCTAACAAGAAGTTCCATGTAAGATAAGTACACTACATCATTATTAGCCACATGTTTTGCTAAATAATTAACACAAATATTCTTCTTCTTAAGAGTATGAAATATTTGAATTCTTCATCCCTAAAAAAAACTCTTTAATGTTGTCAAAAATAGCGATATAGTGATAACAAAGTTGATAAGTTTGGCAAAACATTGATATAAAGTTTTTGAATTCAAAAATTTATCAAGTTTAATTTACTTAATGAGTTGAAGTTGTGAAGAAGTAGAGAAACAAGAAATTAGATTTAATACCTATTTGTTGGTTTTAATTTGAATTTAAATTTATTTGATGCAATGGGAGCAAATATTTAGAGATAAACTCCCGTTGCTAACTTTTGTTAATGAAAATGGAAATAAGATGACCATAGTTTTGAGTTGAGAAATAACGAATTTTCCCCCCTTAAATAATAGTAAATAATGTAGAAAATATGTATTTGACTTTCTTTTCTAGTGTTTCCAATGAAGGTAAATATGCACCTTACTAATAGATAGAAGTTATTTTTACATTGTCACATCACCAAATATATATCTCTTAAGCACACTCTCCATTATTAATTTTACTTTTTATTAAACTTTTAAAAATAAAAAATAAAAAATGAATTTGAAATTTTAATTTTAGTGATCTGTGCTAATCTTGTTTCCATGCAAGACTAGCTAACACGACTTTATTTTTTACACATTTTCTCCTATAATTTTTTCAACATTTTAATTCTTTTATGGAACATTATCGTATGGATGCTTACGTTATCGTAGTATGAGTAATGATTCTAACAAGAAGTTCCATGTAAGATAAGTACACTACATCATTATTAGCCACATGTTCTGCTAAATAATTAACACAAATATTCTTCTTCTTAAGAGTATGAAATATTTGAATTCTTCATCCCTAAAAAACTCTTTAATGTTGTCAAAATAGCGATATAGTGATAACAAAGTTGATAAGTTTGGCAAAACATTGATATAAAGTTTTGAATTCAAAAATTTATCAAGTTTAATTTACTTAATGAGTTGAAGTTGTGAAGAAGTAGAGAGAATAATAAATTAGATTTAATACCTATTTGTTGGTTTTAATTTGAATTTAAATTTATTTGATGCAATGGGAGCAAATATTTAGAGATAAACTCCCGTTGCTAACTTTTGTTAATGAAAATGGAAATAAGATGACCATAGTTTTGAGTTGAGAAATAACGAATTTTCCCTAAATAATAGTAAATGTGTAGAAAATATGTATTTGACTTTCTTTTCTAGTGTTTCCAATGAAGGTAAATATGCACCTTACTAATAGATAGAAGGTATTTTACATTGTCACATCACCAAATATATATCTCTTAAGCACACTCTCCATTATTAATTTTACTTTTTTATTAAACTTTTAAAAAATAAAAAATAAAAAATGAATTTGAAATTTTAATTTTAGTGATCTGTGTTAATCTTGTGTCCATGCAAGACTAGCTAACACGACTTTATTTTTTACACATTTTCTCCTATAATTTTTTCAACATTTTAATTCTTTTTATGGAACATTATCGTATGGATGCTTACATTATCGTAGTATGAGTAATTATTCTAACAAGAAGTTCCATGTAAGATAAGTACACTACATCATTATTAGCCACATGTTTTGCTAAATAATTAACACAAATATTCTTCTTCTTAAGAGTATGAAATATTTGAATTCTTCATCCCTAAAAAACTCTTTAATGTTGTCAAAAATAGCTTATATAGTGATAACAAAGTTGATAAGTTTGGCAAAACATTGATATAAAGTTTTGAATTCAAAAATTTATCAAGTTTAATTTACTTAATGAGTTGAAGTTGTGAAGAAGAGAGAACAATAAATTAGATTTAATACCTATTTGTTGGTTTTAATTTGAATTTAAATTTATTTGATGCAATGGGAGCAAATATTTAGAGATAAACTCTGCTGCTAACTTTTGTTAATGAAAATGGAAATAAGATGACCATAGTTTTGAGTTGAGAAATAACGAATTTTCCCCTTAAATAATAGTAAACAGTAGAAAATATGTATTTGACTTTCTTAGTGTTTCCAATGAAGGTAAATATGCACCTTACTAATAGATAGAAGTTATTTTTACATTGTCACATCACCAAATATATATCTCTTAAGCACACTCTCCATTATTAATTTTACTTTTTTATTAAACTTTTAAAAAATAAAAAATAAAAAATGAATTTGAAATTTTAATTTTAGTGATCTGTGTTTAATCTTGTGTCCATGCAAGACTAGCTAACACGATTTTATTTTTACACATTTTCTCCTATAATTTTTTCAACATTTTAATTTTTTATGGAACATTATCGTATGGATGCTTACATTATCGTAGTATGAGTAATTATTCTAACAAGAAGTTCCATGTAAGATAAGTACACTACATCATTATTAGCCACATGTTTTGCTAAATAATTAACACAAATATTCTTCTTCTTAAGAGTATGAAATATTTGAATTCTTCATCCCTAAAAAAACTCTTTAATGTTGTCAAAATAGCGATATAGTGATAACAAAGTTGATAAGTTTGGCAAAACATTGATATAAAGTTTTGAATTCAAAAATTTATCAAGTTTAATTTACTTAATGAGTTGAAGTTGTGAAGAAGTAGAGAGAATGAAATTAGATTTAATACCTATTTGTTGGTTTTAATTTGAATTTAAATTTATTTGATGCAATGGGAGCAAATATTTAGAGATAAACTCCTGCTAACTTTTGTTAATGAAAATGGAAATAAGATGACCATAGTTTTGAGTTGAGAAATAACTAATTTTCCCCTTAAATAATAGTAAACAATGTAGAAAATATGTATTTGACTTTCTGTTTTAGTGTTTCCAATGAAGGTAAATATGCACCTTACTAATAGATAGAAGTATTTTTACATTGTCACATCACCAAATATATATCTCTTAAGCACACCTCCATTATTAATTTTACTTTTTTATTAAACTTTTAAAAAAATAAAAAAATGAATTTGAAATTTTAATTTTTAGTGACTGTTTCTAATCTTGTGTCCATGCAAGACTAGCTAACACGACTTTATTTTTTACACATTTTCTCCTATAAGTTTTTTCAACATTTTAATTCTTTTTATGGAACATTATCGTATGGATGCTTACATTATCGTAGTATGAGTAATTATTCTAACAAGAAGTTCCATGTAAGATAAGTACACTACATCATTATTAGCCACATGTTTTGCTAAATAATTAACACAAATATTCTTCTTCTTAAGAGTATGAAATATTTGAATTCTTCATCCCTAAAAAACTCTTTAATGTTGTCAAAAATAGCGATATAGTGATAACAAAGTTGATAAGTTTTGAAAAACATTGATATAATGTTTTTGAATTCAAAAAATTTATCAAGTTTAATTTACTTAGATGAGTTGAAGTTGTGAAGAAGTAGAGAGAACAATAAATTAGATTTAATACCTATTTGTTGGTTTTAATTTGAATTTAAATTTATTTGATGCAATGGGAGCAAATATTTAGAGATAAACTCCCTTTGCTAACTTTTGTTAATGAAAATGGAAATAAGATGACCATAGTTTTGAGTTGAGAAATAACTAATTTTCCCCTTAAATAATAGTAAATAAGTAGAAAATATGTATTTGACTTTTTCTAGTGTTTCCAATGAAGGTAAATATGCACCTTACTAATAGATAGAAGGTATTTTTACATTGTCACATCACCAAATATATATCTCTTAAGCACACTCTCCATTATTAATTTTACTTTTTTATTAAACTTTTAAAAAATAAAAATAAAAATGAATTTGAAATTTTAATTTTTAGTGATCGTGTTTAATCTTGTTCCATGCAAGACTAGCTAACACGACTTTATTTTTTACACATTTTCTCCTATAATTTTTTCAACATTTTAATTCTTTTTATGGAACATTATCGTATGGATGCTTACATTATCGTAGTATGAGTAATTATTCTAACAAGAAGTTCCATGTAAGATAAGTACACTACATCATTATTAGCCACATGTTTTGCTAAATAATTAACACAAATATTCTTCTTCTTAAGAGTATGAAATATTTGAATTCTTCATCCCTAAAAAACTCTTTAATGTTGTCAAAAATAGCGATATAGTGATAACAAAGTTGATAAGTTTGGCAAAACATTGATATAAAGTTTTGAATTCAAAAATTTATCAAGTTTAATTTACTTAATGAGTTGAAGTTGTGAAGAAGTAGAGAATAGAAATTAGATTTAATACCTATTTCTTGGTTTTAATTTGAATTTAAATTTATTTGATGCATGGGAGCAAATATTTAGAGATAAACTCCTGCTGCTAACTTTTGTTAATGAAAATGGAAATAAGATGACCATAGTTTTGAGTTGAGAAATAACTAATTTTCCCTTAAATAATAGTAAATAAGTAGAAAATATGTATTTGGACTTTCTGTTTTCTAGTGTTTCCAATGAAGGTAAATATGCACCTTACTAATAGATAGAAGGTTATTTTACATTGTCACATCACCAAATATATATCTCTTAAGCACACCTCCATTATTAATTTTACTTTTTTATTAAACTTTTAAAAAATAAAAAATAAAAATGAATTTGAAATTTTAATTTTAGTGATGTCCTAATCTTGTGTCCATGCAAGACTAGCTAACACGACTTTATTTTTTACACATTTTCTCCTATAATTTTTTCAACATTTTAATTCTTTTTATGGAACATTATCGTATGGATGCTTACATTATCGTAGTATGAGTAATTATTCTAACAAGAAGTTCCATGTAAGATAAGTACACTACATCATTATTAGCCACATGTTTTGCTAAATAATTAACACAAATATTCTTCTTCTTAAGAGTATGAAATATTTGAATTCTTCATCCCTAAAAAAACTCTTTAATGTTGTCAAAATAGCGATATAGTGATAACAAAGTTGATAAGTTTGGCAAAACATTGATATAAAGTTTTGAATTCAAAAATTTATCAAGTTTAATTTACTTAATGAGTTGAAGTTGTGAAGAAGTAGAGAGAAAAGAAATTAGATTTAATACCTATTTGGTTTTAATTTGAATTTAAATTTATTTGATGCAATGGGAGCAAATATTTAGAGATAAACTCCCTGCTAACTTTTGTTAATGAAAATGGAAATAAGATGACCATAGTTTTGAGTTGAGAAATAACTAATTTTCCCTTAAATAATAGTAAATGTGTAGAAAATATGTATTTGGACTTTCTTCTTCTAGTGTTTCCAATGAAGGTAAATATGCACCTTACTAATAGATAGAAGGTATTTTTACATTGTCACATCACCAAATATATATCTCTTAAGCACACTCTCCATTATTAATTTTACTTTTTTATTAAACTTTAAAAAATAAAAATAAAAAATGAATTTGAAATTTTAATTTTAGTGACTGTGTTTAATCTTGTGTCCATGCATGACTAGCTAACACGATTTTATTTTTTACACATTTTCTCCTATAATTTTTTTCAACATTTTAATTCTTTTTATGGAACATTATCGTATGGATGCTTACATTATCGTAGTATGAGTAATTATTCTAACAAGAAGTTCCATGTAAGATAAGTACACTACATCATTATTAGCCACATGTTTTGCTAAATAATTAACACAAATATTCTTCTTCTTAAGAGTATGAAATATTTGAATTCTTCATCCCCTAAAAAAAACTCTGTAATGTTGTAAAAAATAGCGATATAGTGATAACAAAGTTGATAAGTTTGGCAAAACATTGATATAAAGTTTTTGAATTCAAAAATTTATCAAGTTTAATTTACTTAATGAGTTGAAGTTGAAGAAGTAGAGAGAACAAGAATTAGATTTAATACCTATTTGTTGGTTTTAATTTGAATTTAAATTTATTTGATGCAATGGGAGCAAATATTTAGAGATAAACTCCTGCATAACTTTTGTTAATGAAAATGGAAATAAGATGACCATAGTTTTGAGTTGAGAAATAACGAATTTTCCCTTAAATAATAGTAAATGTGTAGAAAATATGTATTTGACTTTCTTTCTAGTGTTTCCAATGAAGGTAAATATGCACCTTACTAATAGATAGAAGTTATTTTTACATTGTCACATCACCAAATATATATCTCTTACACACTCCTCCATTATTAATTTTACTTTTTTATTAAACTTTAAAAAATAAAAAATAAAAAATGAATTTGAAATTTTAATTTTAGTGATCGTGTTTAATCTTGTGTCCATGCAAGACTAGCTAACACGACTTTATTTTTACACATTTTCTCCTATAATTTTTTCAACATTTTAATTCTTTTTATGGAACATTATCGTATGGATGCTTACGTTATCGTAGTATGAGTAATTATTCTAACAAGAAGTTCCATGTAAGATAAGTACACTACATCATTATTAGCCACATGTTTTGCTAAATAATTAACACAAATATTCTTCTTCTTAAGAGTATGAAATATTTGAATTCTTCATCCCTAAAAAACTCTTTAATGTTGTCAAAATAGCGATATAGTGATAACAAAGTTGATAAGTTTGGCAAAACATTGATATAAAGTTTTGAATTCAAAAATTTATCAAGTTTAATTTACTTAATGAGTTGAAGTTGTGAAGAAGTAGAGAGAATAAGAAATTAGATTTAATACCTATTTGTTGGTTTTAATTTGAATTTAAATTTATTTGATGCAATGGGAGCAAATATTTAGAGATAAACTCCTGCTAACTTTTGTTAATGAAAATGGAAATAAGATGACCATAGTTTTGAGTTGAGAAATAACGAATTTTCCCCTTAAATAATAGTAAATGTGTAGAAAATATGTATTTGGACTTTCTGCTTAGTGTTTCCAATGAAGGTAAATATGCACCTTACTAATAGATAGAAGTTATTTTTACATTGTCACATCACCAAATATATATCTCTTAACACTCCTCCATTATTAATTTTACTTTTTATTAAACTTTAAAAAATAAAAAAATAAAAATGAATTTGAAATTTTAATTTTTAGTGATCAATTTAATCTTGTGTCCATGCAAGACTAGCTAACACGACTTTATTTTTTACACATTTTCTCCTATAATTTTTTCAACATTTTAATTCTTTTTATGGAACATTATCGTATGGATGGTTACGTTATCGTAGTATGAGTAATTATTCTAACAAGAAGTTCCATGTAAGATAAGTACACTACATCATTATTAGCCACATGTTTTGCTAAATAATTAACACAAATATTCTTCTTCTTAAGAGTATGAAATATTTGAATTCTTCATCCCTAAAAAACTCTTTAATGTTGTCAAAAATAGCGATATAGTGATAACAAAGTTGATAAGTTTGGCAAAACATTGATATAAAGTTTTGAATTCAAAAAATTTATCAAGTTTAATTTACTTAATGAGTTGAAGTTGTGAAGAAGTAGAGAGAACAGTAAATTAGATTTAATACCTATTTCTTGGTTTTAATTTGAATTTAAATTTATTTGATGCATTAGGAGCAAATATTTAGAGATAAACTCCCGTTGCTAACTTTTGTTAATGAAAATGGAAATAAGATGACCATAGTTTTGAGTTGAGAAATAACGAATTTTCCCTTAAATAATAGTAAACAGTGTAGAAAATATGTATTTGGACTTTCTGTTTTCTAGAGTTTCCAATGAAGGTAAATATGCACCTTACTAATCGATAGAAGGTATTTTTACATTGTCACATCACCAAATATATATCTCTTAAGCACACTCTTCCATTATTAATTTTACTTTTTTTATTAAACTTTTAAAAAATAAAAATGAATTTGAAATTTTAATTTTAGTGATTGTGCCTAATCTTGTGTCCATGCAAGACTAGCTAACGACTTTATTTTTACACATTTCTCCTATAATTTTTTCAACATTTTAATTCTTTTTATGGAACATTATCGATGGATGCTTACGTTATCGTAGTATGAGTAATTATTCTAACAAGAAGTTCCATGTAAGATAAGTACACTACATCATTATTAGCCAC
Organism: Vicia sativa; assembly: GCA_021764765.1. Lineage (NCBI taxonomy): Eukaryota > Viridiplantae > Streptophyta > Magnoliopsida > Fabales > Fabaceae > Vicia > Vicia sativa. The sequence continues at coordinate 69,344,290 of CM038795.1, forward strand.
ATGTTTTGCTAAATAATTAACACAAATATTCTTCTTCTTAGAGTATGAAATATTTGAATTCTTCATCCCTAAAAAAACTCTTTAATGTTGTCAAAAATAGCGATATAGTGATAACAAAGTTGATAAGTTTGGCAAAACATTGATATAAAGTTTTGAATTCAAAAATTTATCGAGTTTAATTTACTTAATGAGTTGAAGTTGTGAAGAAGTAGAGAAACGTAAATTAGATTTAATACCTATTTTTGGTTTTAATTTGAATTTAAATTTATTTGATGCATTGGGAGCAAATATTTAGAGATAAACTCCGCTGCTAACTTTTGTTAATGAAAATGAAAATAAGATGACCATAGTTTTGAGTTGAGAAAAACTAATTTTCCCCCTTAAATAATAGTAAAGTTAGAAAATATGTATTTGGACTTTCTGCTTTCTAGTGTTTCCAATGAAGGTAAATATGCACCTTACTAATAGATAGAAGTATTTTACATTGTCACATCACCAAATATATATCTCTTAGCACACTCTTCCATTATTAATTTTACTTTTTATTAAACTTTTAAAAAATAAAAAATAAAAAATGAATTTGAAATTTTAATTTTTAGTGACTGTGCCTAATCTTGTTTCCATGCAAGACTAGCTAACACGACTTTATTTTTTACACATTTTCTCCTATAATTTTTTTCAACATTTTAATTCTTTTTATGGAACATTATCGTATGGATGCTTACGTTATCGTAGTATGAGTAATTATTCTAACAAGAAGTTCCATGTAAGATAAGTACACTACATCATTATTAGCCACATGTTTTGCTAAATAATTAACACAAATATTCTTCTTCTTAAGAGTATGAAATATTTGAATTCTTCATCCCCTAAAAAAAAACTCTTTAATGTTGTCAAAAATAGCGATATAGTGATAACAAAGTTGATAAGTTTGGCAAAACATTGATATAAAGTTTTTGAATTCAAAAAATTTATCGAAGTTTAATTTACTTAGATGAGTTGAAGTTGTGAAGAAGTAGAGAACGATAAATTAGATTTAATACCTATTTCTTGGTTTTAATTTGAATTTAAATTTATTTGATGCATTGGGAGCAAATATTTAGAGATAAACTCCCGTTGCTAACTTTTGTTAATGAAAATGAAAATAAGATGGCCATAGTTTTGAGTTGAGAAATAACGAATTTTCCCCCCTTAAATAATAGTAAACGATTATATAGAAAATATGTATTTGGACTTTCACATTTCTAGTGTTTTAATGAAATAAATATGCACCTTACTAATAGATAGAGATTATTTTACATTGTCCATCACCAAATATATATCTCTTA
>CM038795.1:69945717-70141142 GCA_021764765.1 Vicia sativa
TGCATTCATGGACATGTTTTAAAATCTGGTTTTACAGATCGAGACAATTTGGTGTTTCTGAACCACGTAGTTCATGCATATTCAAAATGCATGGATTACGATTCTGCCTGTAAGGTGTTCGATGGTATGCCTAAGAGAAATGTGTTTTCTTGGACTGTCATGATTGTTGCATCGAATGAACATGGCTACTACGGTTACGCGTTGGAACTTTTTTGCATGATGTTGGAACAGGATTTGTTGCTTGATGGGTTTGCATTCTCTGCTGTTTTGCAGTCTTGTGTTGGATTGGGTTCCTTTGAGTTGGGTAAGATGGTTCATGCACAAATTGTTGTCAGGGGTTTTCCAATTCATGCCTTTGTTGGGACAACTCTTCTCAACTTGTATGCAAAGTTAGGAAAGTGTGAGTGTTCTGTTAAGGTGTTTAACAACATGACGGAGGTTAATGAAGTTTCTTGGAATGCAATGATATCTGGTTTTACCTCTAATCGTTTATACCTACAAGCATTTGATTGTTTTCTTAACATGATTGAAGTTGGCGTGTCGCCTAATAAAACCACGTTTTTATGTGTTTCGAAGGCAGTTGGGCTGTTGGATGATGTTCACAAGTGTCGTGAAGTTCATAGGTATGCTTCTGAATGGGGATTGGATTGCAATGCTTCGGTTGGAACAGCTCTTATTGATATGTACTCCAAGTGTGGGTTTCTGTCTGATGCAAAAGTATTTTTTGACTCGAAGTTCATGAGTTGTTTGGTTAGCGCGCCTTGGAATGCAATGATAACAGGCTATTCACAAGCTGGTTGTCACCTAGATGCTTTGAAAACGTTCAGAATAATGCGAGAAAATGGCGTCAATCCAGATCTTTACACATTCTGTTCTGTGTTCAACTCAATTGCTGCTTTAAAGTGCCTAAAACCATTAAAGGAGACACATGCTGTGGCTCTAAAATGTGGACTCAATGTGAGGGAAATTAGCGTATCGAATGCCCTTGCCGATGGTTATGTCAAATGCGAGTCACTTGAAGCTGGAGAGAAAGTATTCTATAGAATGGAAAAGAAAGATATAGTATCTTGGACAACCATGGTGACTGCATATTGTCTATATTCGGAATGGGGGAAAGCCTTGGCTATCTTCTCGCAGATGCGGAATGAAGGCTCTGCCCCCAATCGTTTTACCTTCTCAAGTGTGATTACAGCATGTGGTGGTCTTTGTTTACTGGAATATGGCCAGCAAATTCATGGTCTAATATGCAAGGGCAGCTTGGATACTGACTCATGCGTTGAAAGCGCCCTGATTGACATGTACTCTAAATGTGGCAATCTGAGAGAGGCAAAGAATATATTTGAAAGGATATCCAACCCAGATACTGTTACCTGGACTGCAATTATATCCACTTATGCTCAACATGGTCATGTTGAAGATGCCCTTCAACTCTACAGAAAAATGGAACAATCAGCTGTGAAAGTCAATGCTGTTACATTGTTATGTATACTTTTCGCATGTAGCCATGGAGGAATGGTGGAGGATGGCCTGAAAATTTTCAATCAAATGGAGGATACCTATGGTGTTGTACCAGAAATGGAACATTATGCTTGTGTTGTTGATCTCTTAGGTCGCGTTGGTCGCTTAGATGAAGCAGTGGAATTTATTGACAGAATGCCAGTCGAGCCGGATGAGATGATTTGGCAGACTTTGTTAGGAGCATGTAGGATTCATGGATATGCTGAGCTAGGGGAGACTGCTGCTCAAAAGATTCTATCAACTCAACCGGAACATTCTTCCACCTATGTTCTTCTGTCCAACACTTACATGGAATCAGGGTTACTTGAAGATGGAGTTAGTTTGAGAGATGCCATGAAAGCACGAGGCATTAGAAAGGAACCAGGGTATAGTTGGATTTCTGTGAGAGGTGAGGTTCATAAATTTTATGCCAGAGATCAGCGGCATCCCCATAAAGATAAAATCTACACCATGTTAGAAGAGTTGACTAGGAATATTAAGTACATGCATTATGAACAAGAATTAAGTAAAATATTCTAAATCTTGAACTCAACGTTTTGTTTACAATATTGCTTAAAAGCTAAGGAAAATAAGGAGGGGATAGAGGGGTCATCCAGGCTTGTGACAAAAATAATAGCATGATTGATGTTATGACCAAAAGTGTGAGGTAACAATTGATAGCATGTGGCCAACTATTAGTACAAATATAAAAATCAACTTGAGAGAGTTTGGGTATTGCCATTGGTGTTTTCCAAAGTGGAAAGCAACATGTTTATAATGTTGAATCGATGCGAGGTATCGTTGATTTATATATGACTAATATTTGTTGGGGGAATTACACCATTTTTTGCTAGAATTTCCTCTCTCAACCATGTTTTTCTTCGAAATTTTGTTTAAAAAATCTGAAGTTTCCTAATAGCTACTAGTACTACATAATGTTGGGGCTCTAGGAAGAATATTCAAGTTAACCCACTTCAATGCTTTAAATTATATAATGAAGATTTTCAGTTTTCAATTATAATTCAGTTAAAGTATAAGTTAGTCCCGAATGCTTTAACTTCCTCAATTATTTATCTTTTCCTCTCGTAATTAACACATGTTGAATAACTCCTGTGTCTATTCAATTAATTAAAATTGTTTACAAACAAATGATCAAGGGATATACTTGATCTCTCTCAACTAACTTAATTGAACAGCTTAACTAATTTAAGAAACAACTAATTAACCAAACTAACAGCTAATTGATACTCTAATACCATAAGTTGGAGAATACAGTACAAAGTATGAATACCAAGCTTATGATGAGTGATAATGAAAGGTTATAAATTCAGGGACCATGATCTCTGTAGTTAAAATTTGGCACAATCACTGCATTCAAAGGTCCAATCACCATTGGATATGTTTTGTATTCCTTCTTCACCGTAAATAATAAAGAAAAACTTGTTGAGAGAGATAGACATAGGTGAGAGGAGAGTGACTGCAGAAAATTTATTCAACGACTTTATGAAGATATCTGCTATCTGTTGGGAAGAACAGACAACAGATTGGAAAAGGCTTTGCTGGAGCTTTTCACAGACCAAGTAGCAATCCAAATCCATGTGCTAGATACACTCGTGAAGGAGGAATTGTTAGCAATGTTTCTGTCTGAACATTACAATACACTGAAACTGGTTGAATGAGGGAGATGTGGAGATCTTCGATGATGTGTGTGAGCCATTACAACTCATAGAATATGGAAGCCATGACAATGTGCTCAACTTTAGTGGAACTTCGTGAGACAATGTATTGTTTTTTAATTTTTCAAAATATCAAGGAGTCGCCTAAATAGATGTGAAATCAACTGACAAATTTGGAATTCATAAATTTTAATTGTCTCTTTCTTTTTTCTCACCACCAGGGGTCTGTAAAACATTTGGTTATGATACCTAAATCAATAATCGTATCCAAATATATTTTAAATATCTGAATATAATTAAATGATTATCAACCAAATTATTTATGAATGGTTGGTTATCTATCCATATTTTATTTTTGAATTCGGTTATAATATAAAAGGTCAAAATGTATGTGGCTTCAATTATATTTCAAATTTCAAAAAGCCTATTTTCACTTCTATCATAGCTCTCTTCTTCTTCAACCTCAACAACCTCAAGAAATTGTTGTTCTCCATTGCATCACGTTTTCAGGTAGATCCATCTCCCCTGACTGCAAGTCATCTTTTTTCCTTAAATCAAAACTTATCTTCAGCCATATTTTCACCACAGTTTTAAGACTTAGCTCAAATTTGTGACGAACCCTAATTCCAAATTCCACTACAATTTGCTCTAATATAAGTAAATTCTACTAGCCACTTCATTAGTTACTTTGTTATGTATTATTGGTGGTTTTTTTTTGTTTTTTTGTTGGAATAATATAGCAAGTGTAAGTAAGTAGGAAAATAATCTCACATTGGATAGAAATGTGGAGACTTAAACATATATAAGTGGTAGAACCTACTCCCTTATCACCTTAAGGTTTTAGGTAGACAAGTGGTGTGTCTCTCACAAGGGTATTTGTTTCTCAACTTTATATCAATGCTCCTACTATTAACTCCCTCTAACATCTTTAAGTTTGACTTTGTTTTGTTTGTAACCTGTAAAGATTGAAATGAATTTTATGATATTTGGTCTCTTTTTTTATCTGGTTATTGCATTGTCATAAAGAAGTTTTATCTCTGTAATCTATTTTGAGTTATATGTGTGAAATTTATAGAAATTATAACTTTTTTGATTCATGAGGAGAAATGGATCATGTGAATATTCCTCTTGATGCTCTATTATCCAAATTTTCTAGACTTGCAAAGGTGTGAATTTTGGAAATTTACTATGAATTTTTAGACTTTTGATATTGTAATATTGAATTAGGTACAAGGTATAAATAAGGAAATGTAATATGATAAACCCTTTTAAAAATGTAGAGTGAATAAACTCTACTAGTAAAAAAAGTTATGCACCAATTATTTATGCATAATACAAACTAAGATGTGGTAGGTTTGTGATGATATCTCTTGTTCCTAATTAACCATTATTTTGGTGATATTACACTTTTTTATTTGAAGGCTAATTTGATTAATCTCTTATTGTGAATGCAATATTTGATATTGCCTTAAATAAAAGGAATTTAGAAAAAGAAAAAACAATGTTAGAAAGACCAAATGTTTTTCAACTCTATTTTGACTACTATAATTTTAATTTAGATGCATCATTCAGTATGATTAGTACTCATGAAAAGCATGTCATTTTCTCATTTTTATGCATCATATATTTTAAATAAATCTTCTTATAGTTCCTTTATTTGTATTTTCATTTGCTTGCACATTCATTTTTATCATTCTATTGGTGCCAAATAATTTGTAAAAGAACATTATCACGTAGAATTGGAACATGCATCACATAAGGTATGTTAAATTAATTTCATGGATGTTAAATTAATTATTATGTGCTTTGGATAATTGATATCATAATTGTGTGACCCAATAAAATTAATTATCATACTATTTGATTATATAATTTCCATCACATTCATACACTTTATTTCAAAACCGAGTTAACCAAACAATAAAGGTCTCACCGTTTTCTTCAAATTGCATGAAGTACATAAGTAGCATAACTATGAAGATATTCTAATAGAAAAGATATTGGTACGAGAAATCGTAGTGTTGTCTGGAATGTAGATAATATTGAAAGATATATTGTTAAAGAAGGGTTGAAAGATGTTGACAAGGTATACATTAATAGCGTATTTTATATTTAATTGGACTATTAGTGTAGTATTCAACTAAAACTTAATTCCTTCGTTCTTATTTATATGTAAATTTTGACTTTTTAGGTTCATTGAAAAATGATGTATTTAGACTATATATATATATATATATATATATATATATATATATATATATATATATATATATATATATATATATATATATATATATATATATATATATATATATATATATATATATATATATATATATATATATATATATATATATAGATACACCATTTATTTAATGAACCTAAAAAATAAAATTTATTTATAAATAATTTTATATATTGTTGATTCTAAAAGAACATTAAACATAACATAGGTGTTTCGTCTCATTTTAATCTCTCCATCTAACTAATTGAGAAATACATGTTCTATATTAAACAGATAGATTTGTCTCATAATAGAAAACAACTACAAAATTGTTACTTATTATTCTTTCTTAAGTTGATAAAGCCAATGACTTATTATTGTGTGTTATATTTTATTTTGTAGTTTATATCAAAATTTATGGTGAATCCGAGCCAACAAATTTATTAGTTACTCATTCACCACTTGTCCAGAGTACTGCAAATATGTTACCACCAAAAAATAGATGTCGTAAAATTAATTTGTTGTTTGGAATGACTCCAAGTTAAATCCTAACTCGAAAAAGATAACTATACGCAACCATTATGATAAAAAGCTCAAGTATAATGGACGAGTTCGATGGCAACACATTCCAAGATTTGCAAGAGTAAATCAAATAATGATTATAACAAGAGGAAAAAAAAATTACACCCTTAATGAATGGTGAAGGCCATGCTCTTTCTTCCCCTTAAGCTCCTAGGTTTGATCAAGAGATATTGAGGTATAAGCTTGTGAAAATGTTTGTAGCATTGGATTTATCATTCACAAAAGAGAAGCATCTAAATTTCCATGAATTTATAAGTGGCTCGAACCCAAAATTCAATATTATATCACACACTATACTAGCACATGATACTTTGTTGTTATGGGATGTAGAAAAGGGAAAATTGAAAAAATTTGTAGCCATGCATTGTCAAAGAGTTTATTTCACTTATGATACATGGACTTCTATATGAATCCTCACATATGTGTGTGGCAAGGACCAATTCATTGAAAATAATAGGACCTTGCGAAATAGGGTTCTAAGTTTTGTCCAAATTCTAGGCCACTCAGAAGATATCATAACAAATAATATCGATGTATGTTTGACTGAGTAGGAATTTAATCAAATCTTGACTATCACACTTGATAACGAATTCACAAATGATCTTGCAATAAACATTTGAAGAAAAAATATTATGTTATAAGCGCTTGGTATTGAATGGATAGTACATACATATGCAATGCAATGCTCATATCTTAAACCTTATTGTTAAGGAAGGGTTGAAAGCTGTTGACAAGTCTATTTGAGGATTTGAGGTTAAGTCAAATATGCCATGTCTATTTGAGGATCCGAGGCTATGCTCATAGGTTTGCAAAATTCAAAGAATGTGTAAAATGGTCAAACAACAAGTACAAAGGCCATGTGTGCCTTGATATTGAAACACGGTGGAATTTACCTTATCTAATGTTAAACTCAACTTTGAAACATCAAAAAGCTTTTGAAGTACTTCCGGTATCATGATCCTCCTATGTGGCTTATGATATTTATATGTTAGAGGTCTTTGATATAGGGGAAAAGATAAATAACATGTGTATTTCTAAAGATGCATTCATAAAGAGCATGGCGTTCAAGATGAAAATAAATTATGATAAATATTGGGGAACACCTGAGCAGATAAATATGTTGTCGTTGAATTCTTTTGTCTTAGATCCCAGGTACAAATTAAAATTTGTCTCTTAGTTTATTAATCACAGTTTTGATTCATTATAGAAAAAAGCTAAGGGATTTGTTGGATACTCACTTGAATGAACTATTCATGGAGTATAGTGATATGGGGCACGAGTCCCAAAGTGATTCACAATTGAATAAATTTGATTTAGGTGGTAAGAAAGATCTTTATAGTATAATTTCTTGTTACAACACACTTAATATTTCTTTATAGACAAGAATGGTTTGAAAAGGTATCTGGAAGAATCTTTATATAATCAAGTTACCATTGAATTCGATATTTAAAATGGTGGAGGGAAAATTCCAATCGCCTTTCAATCCTTGCACAAATGGCAAAAGACTTGTTTGCCATACTTATCTCCACTGTAGCATTTGAGTTTACTTTTAATCTTGGAGGACGAGTGATAGAAGAATATTGCAGATGCCACACACCGCAAACAACATAAGCCCTTGTTTGTAGTTACATATTCTTTAAAGTATCGCGTAAATCCTCAATCATTGATTCACTTTTAGTTGAGAATTACAAGGAGCTTGATAAATTAGAAAAAGGTAAAATAGTTATACACGTTTTAAGATAAGTAACCATTAATTAGATTATAACTTGATTATTAATAATTTATAATTCTAATTTCTGTTTTTTTCTTTAGAAACAGCTTCTACAATATGAGGTGGTGCTTGTTCAACCCCGATTGTTTTAGATGAAGATTGGTAATTTTTCGTGTTAAAAATATGATTTTTTGCTGTATGATTTTGAAATCTTAAAGGTTATGGAAACAAAATAGGTTGCATTAGTTTCTTTGTTTGATTATTATCTTTTTGGGGTTCTCTATTAAACAACATGGATAATCTTTATTATTGTAGCTTCCAATGCATGTCTTGGTTCATAGAACTCAAATTTTGAACTACACCATTATAATTAGGCACTAAATATTGCTTCCCATTTAAATTTATTCAACTCCATTATAATTATCATTATAATTATGCAGCAAGTGCAAGTCTTGTTCGCATATTGCTTGACACTTTAATTTATTTAGCACCTTATAATTATGCAATTATGCAGTAATTACAAATTGAGTTACTATAGCACATGACATTTGAATTTATTTAGCACCATTATAACTATTCCCTTCATCTTATATTATAATTAAAATTTACTTTTTAGATTTATCGATTAATTAGTGTATCTGATCTCTATATATAGATCAGGTATACTAATTATTCAATAATTTAAAAAGTGAATTTTACTTATAATATAAAATATAAAACGGAAGGAGTATATAGAAAGTGTAAGTCTTGGGTCCTAAGTTTTTTGACATTTGAATTTATAGAAATATTATTATGACATTGAACAGTACAATTACAAAATATTTTATATACACAATATATACTCTTTAATTTTTAAATAATTTTTTATTACATTTTGATATTTGTGTCACACTTAAACACTTGTGTAGACACGATGTACGTTAGATACAGTGTATTAGGAAATTAGTGTCAACATAGCATGACTCTTAAACTTATTTAACATCATTATAATTATGCAGTAAGTATAAGTCGTATAAGTCTTGGATGATTTATTATTTTGGAATAATAAGATATTAAAAAAATCCAAATAATTACCTTTAAAAAAATATTACACAAATAACCATGCTTTGAAATTTGTTTATATGGTTCAGTCAAGTGGGATGACGCCTCCACCAATAAAATTCAAAGAAGGCACCAAGTGAGGTGACACCTAGGTGCATCTGATTTACCCTAAGCCATCTGAGATGGCGTCTAGGTGTACTTCCTTTTTTTGTTAAACAAATAAAACGCAATTTCGTTGCAAATGGAACTTCGATTTTCAATAATAATGAAATAATAACAAAATGAGAATAAAAGATACACATTATTTAGTTGTCTTCGGGGACTCAATAATGACATGTGGTTTTACACCCGCGTCCTTGCCTTACTCGTGGTGTGTTTCGATGGTTTTCCTGTTGTGGTTGGGTCTAAGGCCCTGCGAATTCAATGCGTTCAGGATCCATAAAATCCATAAGATCACCATATTCAGAAGTCTCACTTTCAAATAGTCGGTTATCCATGGCCTCAAAGTTTGGTCTTGTTGGTGGGAGGTTGATGTGTGTTGGGTTTGTTGTTGGGGTTGGGGTTGGGTGGTGTATGATTGTTGGTAGTGTTGTTTAGAACTTGAGGATGATGCCCATCGTGTGCATGAGTCGATCAAATACCTAGGTTCAATCACAAACATTTCAAGGTTAGTAACCGATCTGTACTAATTGATATATTGATATGTGTCGCATAACATGGTTTGCAGGATAAATAGGGAAATTTAACGCATATCAGTCGTGTCTTTTCACTTCTTACACCATCTCGTTGGTGCGATTGCAAAAAGTTTCAAGTCTTTCGTATGCCTTGCTCTCATGTCATTGCAGCACGTGCATATGCTCATCAAGATGCATTACCACTTCTATCTCTCGCTTACAAGATCGAAACCTTGCTCAACGTATACAACAATGGCTTTCCCGTGGTAGCAAAAGAGGATTATTACTCTCGTACGAAGGGGAAATAGTTTGCCACAACGATCAAATGCGAATGAATAAAAAAGATCGTCCCAAAAGCAAGCGTATTACAACTAAAATGGAAGCGCTTGACAAGTTAGAAAGGAATTGTGGTTTATGTTGTCAGGTCGAATACAACCGAAAAAATTATCTCACTCGTACTACTAGCTCGATAACATAAAAAATGTATTCACCATTCCTGCACTTTTTTAGATCTAAACAAAATATTTTTTCATTACGAACATTTGTTACAACAATAGCAAATGCAAACAACATACAAATACACAGATGAAACAACAACACATACGCCAAATAAAAATAACATCAATAACACGACAAAATATCTAAATAATTACAAGTGTCAAAACAATTTAATCGAGTCCTTGCATAATCATCATTACATCTCTGTCTGTTTTGACTTTTTTCAACCAACTTTGATATTTTCCAGTTACAAATGAGGTTAGGGATGACAACGGGGCGGGGCGGGGGCGAGTTTAAGCACACTCAGACCCACACCCGCAACCGCCCAGACCCACACCCGCAACCGCCCCCGCTCCCAAACTCGTTTGAGGCTAAAATTTGTTCACCCCACCCCCAACAAGAAACGGGTTTCCCCGCACCCGCCCGAATAATTTATTTTTTTTAATTTATTTTTTTTTCAATTAAGTTTAAAATAAATAATTAATTATTTTAAAATTATTTTTTAAGTTTGATATTTTCATTTAAATTTTATTTTCAAAAAAATAAATAATAATTCTAATAAACATGAAAAGTATTAAAAAGTATAAATGAGTAATAAAACTATTAAAAATAAATAAATTTAATTTAATTTAATTGGCGGGTGCGGGACGGGTATTACCATCACCTGTCCCCCCGTAAATAAAAAACGGATATAAATAAAATCGGGTATGAATAAAAAACGGGTATCCAATTTTATAAATAATTGTTTTTAATCCCAAAAATAAACTCTTTTTAACCAAATTTCAAGATAACCAATTTAAAATTAATTTTTTTAAAAAATATTTGAATTAAAATAAATTTGTAAAAAAAATTGATTGTGTTAACAGAATTTATAATCAATTCCATAATCGATTTTGATTAAAATGTCACTATGGTTATAAATCTTAATCTAATTAATATAGTTTTTAAATAGATATAGTTTGATTTATAAAATTAATCAACCATGCACACCTATCTCTTTATCTTAAACACCCTTGTTCTCTCTCTCTAGAAATTCTACTTTTTCATGCCAAGTCAGGCCTTTTCATAGAGCACCCATGCCATCTTTAACATAGTTAAACTCTTACTTGGATTATTAACACCGTACACTCAACACCTATTGCTATTAGTACTTAAGTTTTTCAAAATACCCAAAATCTTTCAAGTAGAAATTTCTTCGTATTGAAAGCTTTCCTCATGATAAATCACAACACCAACACAATCATTCATTGCATAATCTAATATCCCCCTATAACAATCCATAAGAACAACTTGTTCAATATTGTATAAGTTATTAAATTTCCTTTCCAAGTTCAAATAATATAAAAGTAGTTAACTACGTATACGAAAGTTCAGCAGGGAACTAATAAAATTTTGAAGGATCATTCATGACTAGCAGTGTAAGGAAGTCACTAAGAGAAAGTGGAGCTCATGATTTGACGAGGGACAAGTTTGGAGCCACATGATAATTCACTATATGAAGAAACACTTTTTCTAGTGACACCAATGAACTCATTTGTTTCAGTAGTGGAATAAAAAAGTTTCATGGCACAAAAGAAATTTCTTTACGTGCACGAGACATGTGATTGAGGGACAGAAAGTTAACACACTAACCATTCCAATGTTTCGCATACACAAAGATGATTCATCGAAAGGACCGTGGCATAAATCAGAAAATCACATTTTCGAAGATAAGACAAGTTAGGTTATTTATACTTCAGAAATTCTTAAGAGACAATGCTCTTCTATATGGAAAACTTTATTCATCATACAACAATAATATTCCATTCTAAACAAGCACCGAAATTTAACATGCAAACAACTTTGGAGGGTGCACGAATTTAAGGATTTGGTGTAGGGATGACATCGGAGCAGGTTGAGGATAGATTTAAGTACATCTAGATTCGCACCCGCTCTTAAATTTGGTCAGATCTAATACTTGTTCTCCCGCCTCCGCCCCTAACAAAAAATGAATTTTTCCGCACCCGTCCCACATCTGTCCGAATAAAAAAATTTATTTAAAATTTATATATTTTTTAATAAAAATAAAAATCAATAATTAAATTAAATAATTAATTATTTTAAAAATATTTTTTTATGTTTGATATTTTTATTTAAATTATATTTAAAATAAATAAATAATAATTCTAATAAACATGATAATTAAACATTAAAAAGTATAAATGAGTAATAACTATTAAAAATAAGTTAAATAAATTAAATTTATATTAATCCACTTTGTGTGATCAGATATAAAAGTTACCTCACGCAAAATGTAGGGTACACTCTTTTTTATTTTCACTTTTCACTATATTCATCTTGAATATTAAACTAATATGAATATTGAAGTGCTAACTTTGCAAGTTTATCCATGCACAATTGTACGAGAGATCAACACCACTGGTGCGAGATTTCTCATCTTCAGCCTACACCTAATTTCTTGTTCGAGAATGCAATGGTGGCACCCTATGTAGGAATCAACTTATGATTCTCGGAATTCAACGAGCAAATCATCTTCGATCCAAAATCAAATATTTACTATAAGTAGAGGAAGTATAAGCAATAACTTCATTAGTCAAATTAAGGAGATTCATCCCATCCTTCGATTCAGCTCTCCACCAATCATCGATCAATGAAATTTACGATGCAACGACATCCTCTATCCATCCTCCACCATAGTTCCTTTTACTGGTATGTATTGTTGATCTGAGGTGCAAATACTTATTGATGTTAGGATCGTAAAAAGATCAATGGTATTTCGATCTTCGATCTGCATTAGATTCTAGTTGTCACCATTATTGATCGAAATATGACAAGATTCCTCGTGAATGATGGAAGCTCTTGCAATATCCTTTACACTAACACGTTAGGATAGTTAGGCATCCGAAAACCAAATCTGAATTTACATTATGGTGGAGATCTATCTTCCTCCAATGATTTGGCAACTCGCCCTTGTGGAACGATATATCTAGCGTTCACGTTGGGAGAAGAAGTATGTGTGAGAAATGTAATCCTTAACTTCCTTGTAATTTTGTGTAGAATAACCTTAAAATGTATTATGGGGGATCCTTCTTGGTAAAGCTAGATGCAGTAACATCCTAGATTCACCTAAAGGTGGCATATCATGATAGGGAAGGAAAATTAACCATCATTAGTGTTGACTTAGAGGATGCAAAACAGGTCAAAGGGTTCATCTTTAAGAATATTATTGTGTCGACAACAAGACCGGAAGAAGGTCTAGGGGATGCAAATATGTTTGACCTCGATGAGTGCGAGGAAAAATTTAGGCCCAAACGACGAGTTTAAGTCTGTCCACCTTGGTGATAACTATGCCAGGTCAATAAAGATAGGATATGGCATTCCCTTAGAGGTAGGATCCACCCTGATCGATTATCTACATGCCATCACATACCTTTTCTCTATATCACCACATGAGACTCCTAACATCAACCTCATAGTGGCATGCCACCAATTGAACATGGACTCCATTATCTGTTACATCTCCCAATGATGAAGAAGGTAGTCCTCGGAGAAAGCTGAAGCTACCACAAGTATGATGAAATGTCTATTGGATGTCAGGTTCATTTTAGAGGCAAAAAATATATAATGGTTTTCTTACCTTTTTTAGTGAATAAAGCATCGGGAAAGTGGAGGATGTGTGTTGATTACACATATCTTAATAGAGCATGTATGCTCCTAAATATTGACTAGCTTGTATATAGTTTAGTCGGGTACAAGTTACTATCATTCATGGACGCCTACTCTGGGTATAATTCAAATATCTATGTTCAGTCCGGACTAGAAAAATACAACATTCATCACCGAGCATGTTAATTACCAATACAACAATATGCCTTTCGGGTTGAAAAATGTTAGCGTGACATATCAAAGGATGATGATCAATGTATTTCAAGAAGAGATATGGGAGACGCTGAAAGTGTACATGGGTGACGTGATTGCAAAGTTCATTCGAGTGTAGAGGAAGTGAATAGGAGTAGGTATCTTCCTTCTCCGAGTACTTGGATATTGTTGTAGGACTCACTATTTCAGGGCTTGTCTTCCAATTCAAAACACGGTAATTAGACGCGTTTAGTCCGTTCTTTCACAAAACGAAAAAGGATTGATTGGGCGTGGCCTTTTCTCTCCCTGAGCATTTAGATGTTGTTGTAGAGCTAACTGTTTGAATGATTATCTTTTTATAAAGAACGATGAATGTACTCACCTCACATTTTTCATAAAAAACTTTTGGATGAAACAGAGAGTGATTAGGGCCTCTTTGTTTCTCGAGTATTTGGATATTGTTGTAGAGCTCCATGTTCAAATGCTTGTCTCCTTTTAAAATCAATCCAACCAATCAATTTATCTCTCTTCACCTTAGCACGACTCTAAGAACCTTTTCAGAAACAAGTATGCTTAGTCCATTTCAACGCGAAAAAAATAAAATGTTCAACCTCCAAGAACAAGCAACGAACAAAGGTTTAACCGCTCAAATGCCATATAAGCACCACTCTTTGAAATCTTGGCGAGCACAATAATAAAAAACCTAAGAAAATTTTCTTTCTTTTTCTCGCATAATAATTAGAAGATCAAAAAATAATATCGCGCTAACACTCATTCACAAAGCTAACTAAATGAGTCTCATTGAGTACAACAGATGTGAAGGGTGCTAATACATTCCCCTTGCATAATCGACTCCCGAATCCAATCTTGTTGCGACGATCATTTTTGTTTTCTTTCGTAGATTTTATCGATATTTTCCCTTTCTCTTGAAATAAATAATGTTCGATGGAGACTCTGTTGTATTTTGAGTGTTCCTTACGCTTAGGTAATTTTCACGACGCACACAAATATTCAAGATCTTTATTGATATTGATCTAACAACCTTGTTAGACCCAATAAACCAGCTCCAAACATTTGTTTTGCAACAACCTTTACTCGTCTCTATCAATTTTTTTTTAGTGATTACTCTACACAAGAATAATATGATAACTCTCAAATTTTGTTTTGCGACAAGAATGATTAGATCTTGTCCTACGACTTTGCTGTCACCAATCTCTATCACTTAACTTTCGATCAACTAGCTGAACGATGCGCTCTATGGTTTTGACGTCACCGAACTTGTGACCGATTCCATGTTCCACCGACAATTACTTTTGATTTTTGCCATTCCAATATATATATATATATATATTCTTTTCTCTTCATCACTTTAAGTTTTATCTAAAAATACATTAAAAAAATATATCATAAATATATTTATAACTTTTGTCAATCAGTATCACAAAATTTAAATTAGTTCAAATATAGAGAAAAAGCTTTCTAAGATTTATAGCTAGTTTATAAAAAGTCAAACATGATCCTTGTATGGGTCCGGTTGTTTGCCTTGTTCTTGTTTTAGTTTTGGTTAACTAACTAAATCTTACTTTCAACTAACTTGCGGAAAGTTTAAGCAACATGTTCTTAAAAGAAATACCTATATTTTATATAATGACGTCGATGTTATACCTAAGTTCATCTTTCTACCTATAACCTAAACCACCCAAACCCTAACAAAGATGTTGTAATATTTACTTATACTTCTACTACCCTTTCACCCTTGTACTACTTCACAGACTGTGCAGTACAACATTTGACATGGTCTGTGCTCTTAAACCTAATACTAAATTCATTATATCATTTGAAAATCTAATTCACAAAAAAGAATTGTAACAAAAAAATCCATCAGTTATTGAAACAGGATTTTTTGTTTTGTTTTCCACCATTTTATATATTGTAACTTCATTGATGATGCAACATTTTGTGGTCCCATTTTTCCATTTATTTCGTATTGGAGTTATTGTAAATTCAACATGAAAATGGAATTAAAATAATGCAAGTTATTGGATGCGAAGGTCATGGTGAGAAAAAGTTGTTTTTGTGGATACCACATCTCATGTGATTGTCAACAGTATTGTTTTCAGTGGAAGAAACCTTAGATAAGATAGCCCATCGTTTTTTTTAAATTAAATAACACCCTCTCTCCATCATCATACGCAGAATTAATATAAGAAAATATTAATTATTAGTTTATATTTAATGTAATTGTTATAAAAAATACTTTTTAATTATTTAATAGAATTTAATAGAGATGAATTGACATAGAAAAATATTTCATACTGTTATCTAAATAGAAACATACTATTTTGTCATGTTAAATATATTATTTAAAATTATAATTTAATTTAATCTGATTTATGATCGTGATTGATTGATAGTATAATTTTTTTTGACATTTTTAATATATTAATGTATTATCTATTTTTTCTATTTAATATCCTGAAAAAATAGTAATTAAAGGTGAGAATACTTCGAGATTTCAATATTGAGTGGTAGCAAAACAAAGCTTAAATTAGACTTGTAGTATGTTTTAGAATTATCTTTAGGTTTTGGAATGACATTTTTAAAACTCTAATTCACATATTAACCAACTTAAAAAGTTTATTATATTTAAAAATATTTAAATAAGTAATCATTTATGATCAAATAAATTAATAAATAAAAATTAGTGAGAATCAAAATTTATTTAGATTAAATTATTCGAAATATTTATAAATTAGTTTTACTCTTATTTTTATTAAGTTTATTAAAATAATTTAAATATAAAGAAATATTAATGTTACTTTAATAACTTAAATTATTAAAAATGAATAAATTTATAATTTAATTTGTAGATTAAAATATAATATAAGAAAAATAATTATAAAAAATATTGAATTCATGTAAGTAAGTCCATTCGATAGACATATAATATTTAATTTAATTTGTTTTTGTTCAAGTTGATCTCAAGTTTGCGTCAATGCGGTTCCGATGTATTGTATTTTTTTAATGTAAAAATCCTATAATCTTTGTCCTTTAGAAAAGGCGTCTCATATCTTTGAGTTGAGTTGTATGAGTGATGTATATAAATTATTTTTACTCTTAATTTTAAAATTATGTAGAACTATTTTGGTCAGTCCATAACATTTGTCCCCAGTGGAGACTAACATGCATTACGTGAACTTTTAGGGCCGACTCAATCAAACCGGAGACTCTGTTTTAATTTTAAAAAAGGAACTCAATTTAAAAAATATATAATTATAATAAATTAAAAATGATATATAAAAAATATTATTATATATTTTAAAAATTATTTAATTAAAATTATTTTAATTTTGATCAATTTATTTTTATAATGTATTAGATTTTTATCATAATATTTTTTTATTTATTAATTTTTTTATAATATATCTTTATTTTTATTAATATTAATGTAAAAAGAATTGGATTTTTTTTAAAAAATTTTGGGCCCTTAAAATATGAGGCTTTGTGATGTAGAGTATGTTGCTCCTGCACAGGGCCGGCCCTGTGAACTTTGAGTTCTCATAGACGACGTTAATGTTCATGTCGACCTTAAGTCCGTTTCACTGCGACTATTGTCTTCTTCAGATGTGATAACTCGTGACATTTTTCTTTATAAAAGGTGTCTTGTTTGTTTGAGGTATATGAATGTTGTAGATAAGTAATCATTAGCCCCTATTCTTAAATAATGCGAGACTATTTTGGTCAACTCAGAACATTTACCCCCAATTAATAATAAGGGGCACGTACAAACTTCAAATTGCCACATATGGCGTCAATATTTCGATCAATCTCAAGTTTGCGTCAATGCAGCTACAAGGTATTATTGAGAACCCTCACAACTTTATCGTTTAGAAAAGACATATGTCGTGTATATATGTACAAGGGTTATATATAAATTACCTTTAGCCTCGATTCCCAAACAATGTAGGACTAACTTGGCCAGTTTGAAATAATATCACCCCAATCAAGACTAAGTGGCACGGTAAAAAATATGAGTTCCCACATATGGTTTCAATGCTCCGGTATATCTCAAGTATGCACCACAATATCTACGAGGTATTGTCCGCTTTGGATGTGGGAACCCTCACAATTTCGTATTTTAGAAAAGGTGTGTCGTTGAATTGAGGTGTAAGAGTGTTGTATGTAAATTACTCTTAATCTCGATTTCCAAGCAACATGAGACTATTTTAGTCTTCTAAGAATAATTCTCCCTAATTTAGAATAAGGGCCACAATGTGAACTTTGAATTCTCACAGATGATACCATTATTGTGTTACTAGACCAGAAATGTATGGTGAAGTGATGGGGTAGAGTCTTGCAACGGAGCAAGCTTCTCGTATGAAGGAGAATTGACGAATCTATAAGGTTAACACATCAGCACCTAAGTCACTACGTGAATGACAAAAGTGTATATTAAACATGACTCGAATGTACCTCATATCCCACATACAATATCATATATATGAAGAACGATTAAAGATGTCCCATGCTTTCTGGCCTAGAAGGAGTGTCAGATAATATTCAACAGTAAAAAATTGTTTGTGATGTGGATTGAGCACGAGTCTCAAGATCCTGAGTGCGTTGTATCTTCAACACTTTATGACCTTGGACCGATGATTATACCTCATTTTTATTAGACCTTTAGCAAACAGTTTCATATTTAAAAAATGAATTGACAAAAATTTTCCTAATTTATAATTCACAAATTAGAACATGTGATATTTCAATTATTCACCTTTATGATTCACCTTTATGATTTTAAGAAGCCGTCAAATTTTCTAATTCGTGGTTATTAAGAGTGAAAATAAACCCGGAGGTGATATACCTTAACATATCATTATTAATTGTTTTGGTTTACCTCGGTGGAGTGTGTTTTCATCCTATACTATTTTGTGATAAGGGATTTAGTGGAAGAAAATGTCATATTTCCAACAATATTTGTCTCGTACGATAAAAGTATTAGGCTTTAGTTCATCTTTCCCAATTTGACCAAAGTATAAAAGTTTGTTGATTTATTTATTATGATTGTTTCCTTTCAGCAACAATTTCTTTTGTTGATGGAACTTTCAATAAAACTTGAATACGATTTCAAACGAAATGAAATGAAGACCGTTGACGCAAAAGTATAGATTGAAAAAGATATAAAGTTTTTCTTCAAACATAAAGGTTGTTAGATCAAATTTACTTATATTATTTTATTTTTCTTGATAAATGATTTACTATATTAGCCTTCTATGGTAATTATATTATTGTTGAACATGTCAATTTTAATACGAAAATACACACAGCTGTATTGTAGACGCTGCATTATTAACCGGAAATATCTTCACATTTTTTCTACATTTTTGAAAAATTAAAAGTATCATTTATAAGTGCACTTACGAATTTATTTTATTGGATAAATTCGTACGTACACTTACAAATTGACTTTTTTGAGTAAATTTGTAAGTACACTTACGAATTTATTTTATTTTGTACGTTTTATTTTTTTGAATATTGGATTTGAAAAAAAAATAAGATTACTTCGTAAGTACATTTACGAATTCGCCTAGAAATGTCAATTTGTAAGTGCACTTACGAAATCTTTCTTGAATGTGTTAATATATGTTTAAAACTACAATGATTTTTACTATAAGTTTCATTATATTTCCGTTTTCATAAATTCAAATAAATTGTATTCTATATACGCAAACCAATTAAATATTTGTTTGGGGGTAATTCCGAGAAAGGAACGTTACTTTGGGACACACATTTGTGAGAGAATACCACATCTCCACCTAAAACCTTAAGGTGATAGGTATGTGGGTTCTCTCACTTATATAATATTCAATCTTTCCTTTTCTAACCAATGTGGAACTTCTTCCTCACACTTGATTCTCAAGAAATATTACTATGTGATGGAAGAAAAATAGTCATAAATATCAAATTACTTAAATTGTTCCAAAAGTAAATGTAATCAAATTATTACAAAATCAAATAACAAAACATAAGGCTATTGTGTATGCCTAATCCTAATCCATGCGCCCTCCTCTGCATGCGGTAATCCACTGCACGCTCTGCCTCAACAACGATCCTCTGCATCACGACAACGACATGGGACTACCCTCTAATATAATCCTTGCATCCAACGACTCTCATCTAAGTTGGCAGATACGTTGACAGATGGGCACTAGATCAATGACATGGTCATCCTGGGCCTGCTCGTTCTCTAGGAGTTCCTCATGTGTTGGTCTCAGTGGACATACATGACCATCCGGTGTCATGAAAGGGTGTGACACTCTAAAGAACCATGTCACGTAACCCTCTACATAGTGCTACATCTGGGATGCATGCATCATCCGATACTTCTCTAGAACCACATGATTCTCTCAATCCTTGAAGACGTCATCGAGATCTCGTCGTGTCATGGTGTCAGGAGCAGCCTGAAAATGAGATCTAGGTATGATCTGCACATAGCCAAACTGGCGCATACACCGCTCTGGCAGATACTTGACCATCATGTTCGATCCACAAGCTAGTCACCCATAGTATAATGAGATGGGATCGAATGCCATAACTTCCTTGTAATCCGCAAACGACGTCCACTTAATATCGTCATGGTTGGTACGATCAAGGAACACCCGGTAAGGAAGCACATTATGGTTGTCTTTGTTCAGAATAATTAAAATTTAATGTGGTGAAAGTATGATATAATTCAGCTTTGCGTCAACAAAAATTTAATGTGTAAGTACAAATGAATTAAAACTAATTAAAATTTATCGTTAAAATTAATATAAAAAATATTGTGAGGAGTGTGCACGAGCTAGTGAACGCCCTCGCCCTCCATCTGGAAGCTTCATTCAGCTTCTGATAGAGGTAGGTCAGAACAGCGGCACCCCAGTTTCAATCACGAACTATAGGCAGGTCCATAAAATACCTCAAGTAGGTCACATTAGTGTCGTGGCCACTCGTGTCCACAAAGATGGATGTGCCTACCAGGTACATCAGAAAACACTAGATGGCACAACCACATTGAAACTGAACAAAAATATCTTTGTCCACAGGTTCCTCAGTTGCCTATGCAATTCTTTTGCATGTGTTGCTTGACGGATGTGCTCCTCATATATCTCTTTTAGGTAGGAGAACCTCATGTGCGCCCCGTTTATGGAGTCGCAGTCCGCAGTGGCCCTATCCAGATCAGCTCCTAGATGCTCAACCATATAGTCAACCGCCTTAGCTTTGGATATCTTGACATGGTTGAGTAATCTACCTCTGATAGGTAGTTAGAGCAAGCAGACAACATCATCAAGCGTGACAATGCAAAAGGTGAAGCTATCTCTAGTTGTGCCCTTGCCCTTTGCTCTCGCTCTCGACGAGCCGACACAGTCTGACTTGGCCTATCATGTCTCAAAAGCGCTATTTGATTCTGGTTCTCTGCCATTTTCCTGAAATAAACCAATAAACCATTACAATTGTTAGGTTACTAATTTAAAAATAACTCAGGCAACAATTCTCAAGTGCACTTACGAATTCACCCATCCTGGATGAATTCGCAAGTGCACTTGCGAAGTCCCTCCAGGGTCACTTCGCAGATGAACTTGCGAAACTCCTTCGTTCAGAAAATTCCAAAACCAGAAAACTCAGTCCCAAAACACCCAAAATTCCTATTTTTGCATCTAATACAACTACATTTACCTACTATTACTTCATATACTAGTTAATTTCTACAGCCTAACTTAATAATCTTTAAAAAAATTACATTTTGAATATAAAAAAAGTGAAGAAAACTTACATATATTTGACCTTGGAGTTGATTTTTGAGGACTTGAAATGAGTTGAAAAGAGAAGATGAACTTGAATGGAGTGAGTTTGGAGTAGTAGAAATGTTAGGGTTTGAAGTAGAAAATTTGAAATTTTGGTGTTTTGAAATGAAATGGGTATTGAGGGTTATTATGTGTGTTTTTCTAAAACAACAGACAATCTTCGTAAGTGTTACGAATTTCCAAAATAGGTGAATTCGTAAATGCACTTGCGAATTTACCTGATTTTTTTTAAAATAAGCTGAATTCGCAGGTGCACCTGCGAATTCACCTTATTTTTTAAAAATAGTTTATTTCGTAAGTGCACTTACGAAGTTCATTTCTGAAGAAAATTCATAAGAAAACTTGAAAATATTTTTGAGTTTTTACGAGAGATGGAAAAGAAGTCCATTAAATAGATAGAGAAATTTTCTTATTAACATGAAAGAAAACTATATGTACACTATTTTTAACATTTACACCGTAATTTATTACATAATATATTAGTTTCATTTTTAAATAGTAATTTATTTTGCATTGATCTATGTAACAAATGATAGCGTCAAATTAGCAAATTTCTATTAATATTTACTTTATTAACATTTATTCGTTATTTGTTCCATTATTAAAAACATTTTTTAAAGGATTTAATGAGATACTGAGATGGTGTAATTTTTTTATATAGTAATTTAATAAAAATATATTAATTTAGCTAATTAATTAAAATAATAATGACAATTTAATTTGACGGAATACAAAATCATCATCATTCATTTTCTCTTTTTAAATTATTGTTTTGTTAAATGAAACAAATCACAATTACTTTCCTTAAGTCAAAATCTACTTTGGTTCTCCGAAAGTCACATGGGAATTTTTTCTCACATATTTTTTTTCAAAGCTTTTAAAGTTTTAAAATACTCTTTTAAATTTATTTACGAATTCATCTTATTTCAAAGTGTTTCATAAATATATTTACGAATTCGTACAATATTTCAAATTTATTATAATTGTATTTTTAAAAAAAAATTATTTATAATATAATAATAATATATATAAGAAAATAGAATATTATATTTTATTTCATGTACTTTCTAATACATATATACACACGATTTCACGTACTAAAAAATAAATAGAAAAATATATCTATTAAAAACCTAACTTATATTTGACCTATAATAATAAAATCTATTAATACTATTGATATCAATATCAAATTTGACCTATAATAAAAAACCTAGATACAGTTGATTTTTTGTCTTGATATGCATTAATTGTATAATATATTTCAAACAATATATTAAGTTGAATTATTATTAATAAAATATAATTTAAAATAATTTTACATTGTCAATCAATGACAATCATGTATCGTATTATGACCCACTTTTGTTTTAATTTTTTTTAGTAACATGACATATTGTTAAATTTTTTGTAAAAAATGATGTATAATTTATAAACTATACAGATTTTCTATATTAAATAGATATATATCTCATAAGAATAAAAATTAAAATAAATCAAATAAGGTGAATTTGTAAGTGTATTTACGAATTTTGAGTCTCAAAAAGTGAATTCGCAAGTAAATTTACAAAGTAAATCAAAGAATTCACGTTTATGGTGAATTCTGCACTTGCAAATTTTGAAAATATTTTAAATTTTTTACTTGGGATAGAGAAAAACCTCACTAGATCGATGAAGAAATATACAAATTACTTTAATCAAATAGAGACTTATAACTATAATTTGTCCTATTTTCTCTTAGGACAAGTATGCAGCCAAAAAAAATTCAACCAGAGAAACCAAACGAAACGAACCATCCTTTTCTTTGTGAGGAGAATAAAATTAAAATATCCATCTTAATGTTTCACGTTACCGTCATGTGGGTCACAAATCAAAATATATTAACTTAAGAAACATGCATAAATACATGGGTTAAATATGTTATTTTCTTTTAAATATCTTGTATTTTAATTTTAGTTTTTTAAAACAATTCTTTTAGAAAATGTTTTTTCTAAATTTTTTGGAACATTTTAATTTGGTCTCTTGCAATTTAAGAATAATTTTTTATAACTTAACCACAAAAACAGATTAAAATATAACGATTTGTGTTGGGGAGAATTACGTTAGTTTCCGAATAGTGATTATCTACAATTCATCATGTCAGTTCCTGCGCAGTGAACGTCAATTTTGTTACATTGGTCCTTAAGCAGTAACAAATTATCAGTAAACTTATTATGTCAGTCTCTAAGCAGTAATAGGCTACTCATAACCACATCATTCTCCAACAAGGGTTATTTCTTCAAAATCATACACAAGATATTCATCCTCAGCTGAGTATCACACAAGGATTATCACTCTCCAACGACATCAATATCCAGACCCGGAACTTGGCCAGATAGTGCATCGGAGGAATCCACATTTCTCTTATCCCAGTCAGGGTCTCCAACAACCATATTTCTCCATCCTCAAGCAGAAGTCAAAGATATCCAGCAGAACGTTCCCATCTTCTTCAAGATGAATACATTTTGAAATATTCATAAAAAAATCATAACATGTGCATACATAATTCTCATTTATTTCGAGAGCATCATCACATACTCGGATGCATCATGATATGCATAAAACTAACTTTACTCTTTCAGGTTAAATTCTCAAACAGGCGAAAATTATTTACAAACTTCCAAACAAAAAAGTCAAAGATTAATGCCCGAAACAAGACGGGGAAAACTATCTGTACGACCAAAACGGTATAAAGTCCTGAAACCAGACAGGTTTACCAGCAAACAACAGGCTACAGATTAATACCCGAAACAAGACAAAAAAACCATCCAGGTGGCTAGTTAGTATCGATTCCTAAAACAAGACGGGACGATTATCTACATCCTGACGAATACTCATCTTAGATAAAACCAAGACGAAGGTTTATTCTGACTCTCATATCACGAGTATCTCTAGATGACATCTTTAAGTCTATCTCCGATTACACATTATCATCTCTCCGTCTGTAGATTGGTGCATATCTGGTTAAAAATCAATGCATACTAATAACTTCATTCAAAGACGATTGTGGGACGCATCTTCCATATCAAGAAAGCTACCAAGGAGTCTAATGTACGACTCACTCCCCAACATTAGCTTCCCCATATGGCTTCTATAAGCCCATTCTAATACATCGTCAGTCGACGATTTCATTCTATACACTCGCAAGTGCAAATTTCAAGGGTACTCGAGTGTTCAATCATATTTTACCTTCAGGTCACGAAAGGCGAATATATCAATCTAACCCTCCAGGTACAAGAAGATTGAACAAGGGAAAATGTTATACCCCAAAATTTTCCCTACTATTTTCAAGTCAATACCACATCCATACTCAAGAATTCCTCATGAGTTGATCAGACAAACCTTTTCCTAAGCAATCAACCCATAACTATGGTTTTGCTTCTCTCAAGTCAAGGTTGGGTTCTAATGGCTCAAGTGATTATCATGTCTCCTCATATGCATTAAAATGTCACCCTATCAAGTTTCAAGCCTCATAACATAAGTTTGCTCTGTTAGTTGCTCAGATGGTTGAAAATCAGTTGTATTGGACAAGAAGTCAACTGTGGTCAACATACAGTCAAACCTTATCATTTTTGGTCAACATCAAGATTTTGAATTTCATCATTTGATAAAGGGTTGATCATGATTCATCAAGAAAATCCAAGGAATGATCAAAAGTCAAAAGTTTCTAAATTAGTGTTTCTTAAGGGAAAGTCAACATAACTTTGTCCAAGCACAAATTTCACATACTTCATCAAAAAAAATTCCATAAAAGCTCATCTTAAAGGAAATTCAATTCTTTACAACTTTGTCTCTCACAAGCTTTGCCCAAAAATGCTTCATTTGAAAGATATGAGTCAAAACATTATATGTCCTTCTAAAAGTCAACAAAAAGTCATCTTTTTTCAAAGAAGTGTACATGAGCATGGAAGCTTCAATGAAGATGAAACCAAAAGTAGCTCTTAGAGGACATATTAATCTTTCTAAAAAGTCCAAGATCACTCTCAAATGATAAAAAATGAGAAAGTTATGGTTTGAGCAAGTTTGAAAATTTTGAAGAAATGCATGAAGAAAACATTGGTTAATCTTGGAAATTTTCCAAATGGGACTTGGTTTTTATGATCTAAACTTGTTTCCAAGATGGTCCATGACCTCTAAGTCCAGTTACACGCCCTCCTATTATTTTATTTATTTATTTTTTAATTAATTCATTAAAATTGAAATTTAATTAAAATAAAATGCAAGGAAGAAATACAAGGCACATGAGCTGGATATTTGAATGTCTTGAGGTCCAAGAAACACATTGCAAACTGGAGAAAAACGCATGGGACTGATTAGCATGTGATTAAACTAAAAAAGGAAGCTTTTGGTGCAAAATACAAATCAAATATTTTTCATTGGAGGTAATATATTTTCTTCACAAAGTTTGACCTAAATTGTTCCTCTATATATACACAACAACATCAAATGAGAAGAACACGTATTGCTTCTCTCTTACACAAGCCCTAAACTTTAAAAAAAAATTAAATTTTTAGGGCAAGATCAAAAGCAATCCTAGAGCTTGTTTCAATCGATTTCAACCATTCCATCACACTCCTGAAGTTCCCAACAATCGATCTAAGCCCTTACACAAGCCTGAAGCATCCCAGAATCGTGCCACTCGATTGCACCGGTTTGGTAAAAATCTGCATCTCAAAATTTTAGTTCATGTTATTTAAACTATTTTGATTCATATATTCATGTTCATATTGATGTTTGTGATTATTTAGAACCATCATTTGCAAGGTTTGAGGCCAGAATCGTGTTTCACCATTATTAGGGCACGAAGCTTTTGCTTCATCGTATCCATGACTACAAACTGTTTCAGGACAAACGAACCACACCATTAGATTTGCAGGGTCCTAAATATGTGACCTAGGCTATTTGCTTTTATTTTTTGGGTCGATTATTGCAGGTTTTGGATTTCGGTCGATCGGGGAAGAAGGTGGTGCCACCGTTGGTGGTGATGCTGACTTAGGTCAAGGGCTTCACATGCATATGTGGCTTCATATAACCACCTGATTGGTTCATTCAAATCTCAGGGATCCACCTTGGCGCGTTTTGATTTTTTTTATTAATTTTCTGAAATTAATTTTGCTTATATATTTATCAAAGTGTCCAAGTTAATGGATGTATCACCACCCTAGTGGTTAACCATGCGCGCGCTATTCCTTTCACTCTCTCAAGGCGTGGGTTCGATCCTTGTCTTTTGCAACTTTTTTCCATATTTTCTGATTTTTGCAGGTCACACATATATACATCTAGGGGCGAGATCTAAACATTATTGACAAATGGTGTAGTGGTGTACTTTTGGACCTACAACCCTCAGGTCATGAGTTCAAGCCTTCCAAGGACCACCCTAATTTTTTAACACTTGATTTCTTAATATTTTCTTATTTTCTTTTATTTTTCAACCAATTTTAATTTCTTTTCAAATAATTTTTAAACTATTTTCTAAAACACTAAAAAATGTTTTGATTTTAGACTTAGGTTTTAAAAATCTCTATTTAATTTTTGATACAAAAACATTTGATTTTTCTTCATATTTAAATTATTTTTCTTAATTTAATACTAATTAACATAGAACTAAGGTTTTATTCACTAAAATCGATTTCTAAAAAACTCAAAAAATATTTTCTTATAGTAATTAGGTTTCTAACATTTTCCTAACACTTAGAATATTTTTTTCCATTATCTATTTACTTATTTCGCATTTTAAATTTTAGAAATCGATGTATAGGTCGCAAGGATATTTTTGTAATAGCGTAGATTTACTTTTCTCACACATTTACTTTTCTGCACCTCCTATTATGTAACTGCCCCAAAGCCATGTAATAGCGTAGGACCTTTACTTTTCCGCATTTACTTTCCGCACTCTATAACTGTATATAAACTGCTTAGATGTATGGCTAATAGGATTGTATGGCAAGACTAATCAATCAATCTTGGAATAACCTAATCTTCAAGATAATATATCTGAATTAAACACACTCATCACACTTGCACCCCCTAGGATATCCTCTATTGTTGCCTTCGGATAAAAAATGGTCATGTCCCTCGAACGTAGGGGTACCATTAGCAAAATTCCCTTGATTTAAAAATCATCACAGAGATCATAGTCCCTCGATGACCCTCAATTTGCCTATGAATATATGATCTCGTCCCTCGGTTGTTGCCTACGAATAAATGATGATCGTCCCTACGAATTTCTAAGGTATCCTTACAATGTTTCCTTCAATGACTATACAATGACCATACGTTTGTTCCTTCACATCCAACGGATATAGTTACCTACCAACTAATGGTATGAATAACACTATTCTAAAGGAGAAGGAAAATAACAAGAAACGACATTTCTGAGTAGGTAATAAAACTCTAAATTGCTTGCTCAATCTAAAACAAATACTTTTCACACCTCACACTCTTTTCAAAAATACTTTCAAACAAACACTTTGTATACATTCATACGAGAATCATTACAAAGTTACATTTTCAAAGCAAATATTTTCAAACACTTCGTATGCATTCTTGAGGACTGATGCAAGAATCATTACGAAGTCAAAGCAAAATACTTTTCAAATCACACACATAAAAAGCTAGTTTTCAAAAAGTGAGCTAAAGCAATTAAGAGCCCGTAGATAACTACGGATGGAAAGGGTGATAATACATTCCTTTTTCATAATTACCTCCCGAACTCAAAATCTAACAAAGGTTTTTCCTGTTCTTTTCACCTTTCCTTTATTCGATAAAAGAAAAGTCGGTGGCGACTCTTGCTATCCGTAACATTTGCGATAAAACGGAAAACAAATAAGTCAGTTCTCCCACCGTGTTACACATATGTTGTAGGATTATTGTGCATGTTTAATAGTAGACCGTGTAATGAGCATTAGAAATCTATTGAGTGAATCATGAGGTATCTTAAAAATATCGTGAATGTCAATTTGTATTATTAGAGATTTCCATATGTACTTTAAGGATATATTGATGCAAATTACCTTACTATATGATTCCAAAACAACTAGTTGCTATGTATTCAATATAGTCAAATGAGTTGTATCTTGGAAATCAAAGAAATAGACTATCTTGACTCAGTCCATGACGGAGTATGAGATGATAGAATTACTGACTACTAGTGAAGAAGCAATTTGGTTAAGATACTTGCTAGCTGGGATCCCTTTATGGGAAAAACTTATGGCAGTTGTGTTGAGCCATTGCAATAGTACCACGACTATTACAAAAATGAAGAACTGTTATTATAATGGTACATTACCTCAAATTAGAATAAAGCACACCATTATTTAGAGATTTATCTCTACATGAG
Source organism: Vicia sativa (assembly GCA_021764765.1). Classification (NCBI taxonomy): domain Eukaryota; kingdom Viridiplantae; phylum Streptophyta; class Magnoliopsida; order Fabales; family Fabaceae; genus Vicia; species Vicia sativa. The sequence continues at coordinate 69,974,698 of CM038795.1, forward strand.
CTATAAGAGTGGATCATGTATGCACTGATGAAAGTTTAGTAGATCCCTTGACAAAAAGATTATCTAGAGAGAAAATCTACAATACATCTTATAAAATAGGACTAATGCCTATAGAAAAATAATTTTCTCATGATGGTAACCTGGCCTTAACGACTAAAGATCCCAAGAAATAGGTTCATTGAGTAATAATAAGTTATGAGTAATATGAGATGGTCATGCGAGTATAAATAAGCAACACAATAATCCTTAAGCAATAAGAAGATGAGAAAATAAAAGCTCTTAATGAGAACTATACTTTGTATGAGGGAGTACCTATGCTACATGAGTACTTTTGATACACCCACCTATGTGATTGTGGAACTTAGGTCGGTTCCTATGGATTTTAGAGGCAAAATTCCTAGAGCATTCACTAAACTGGGATACACCTTAAGAAAAGTTTGTATGCAAATTTGATGACAAAGATGGAGTTCAAGACAAATATGCACTCTTGTTAGATCAAAATCCTACTTGCTACACAAAGGTTTAAGTCGTAGAAACCTATGATTATGTACACTCTTAGAAACCTTTGACGTTCCTTCTGAAACAATTTTTAAAATTCAAGTGGGGTATTGTTGAAACATGTAAATATTCCAATATAGGGAGATGAATTTAAAAAAAAAGTTTATTAAGTCCCACATAGTGTGTTCGTTGAAAACATTTCGTAGTCCCTTATTGCTTAGATTATAAATCCATGCTAGTTTACTTTATTATATAAGGAAATCACTTATTTTATTCTGAAATACACCAAAACAATTCTGCGTCTTTCGAATTGTCAAAGCACCAATATCTCCTCTCTTTTTTTCTACTCCTTGAATTTTTCGAGTACTCTCTTAAGAAGTTATTATGACCTGTCGATATACTAGATACTACGAGTGGTATTTATATCATATTTGAATGGTCTTCATACCACCAGAAGGTGTATTTTTCGTGCAAATTTGGTAAACTTTGAGATTTTCTAACCCTGGATAATTCAGTTTGCAATACATATCATAGAAAGAAGACACAAAATTTGGCCTATGTAGGCCTATATTTAACCATTTTGGCCTAATATTTTCACTACAAAATTGTTAATATGATTATGCCCTACCAGGTTATTCTGTCGAACATTTCCCAATACTTGGTCAATGTCTTGGTTTCGTTGCACCATGATAATTTTTTGCTCTTCTTGCAATATGGCCCCTTAGATTTCCCCAGGCACGGATATTTCGACTGCCGTCACTTGTTTTCAAAGTTGTGCATCTGACAATTTTTGGGTTGTTAATTGGGGATCGCTAAAGAAATCAACAATCTGACCTATTTGTTGTGCTAATTGTTGGTAACCATGTGTGGTGTTCTAAATCAAAAGATTGAACATTGTGTCCATTTTTTGTTTAAGAAAATTAACCATTCCACGATTACTTTCATCTATACGTTGTTTAAATGATTAGAGAGCAAGGTTGGTCACAATTGGTATTCCAGAGGGAGGGTAACCAGATTCTCTAACTAGTTACATCGTTCAACCAAAGTAAGTCATTGTTGTCCATATGGGTAAATAATAATTCACAAGGGATGTGACATTCATGCGTTGTCTGCAAACATGGACGTATTAGGTGAAGTATTGTCATGATTGGTGTTGACATGCCAAAAGGTTGTTCTCGACCGTTTAAGGGCATTGAAAAATTCATTAGAAAAAAGACCTTTGGTCTACAACCACACTTTAGGGCTCCCTGGGAGTGGTAGGAATTCCCAGCACTCGTGGTGGCATAATTAATGTCACTTGTGAGGATGTCTACTTATTTATTTGACTAATGTTATAAGTATTTTCTCCTCCAATATCCGACGTTCCAACTGCATCTTGCGATGGTACGTTTTCTTGTCCTTTTGTGTCTTGATGGTCATTTTGGGGAGGTGTGGTATTTCTCGATGGTGGACGTGTCATTTCTAACAATTTTTTACCACTCTTTAAGTGCATACAACCAACATCATTTCATAAATGAAGAACCAAAAATATTTTGAAACAATGACACATATTTTGTAACCAACAAGAAAGTGAGCCTAACAACAATGAAGTCTTCTCCTTCTTCAAACCCTAGTCTGAATTTTTCTCCAAACTTCCAATTCCACTTACTATAATCCTTCTTACTTCTCCCCCTTTTTCTATTTATAATAAAACTTAATCCCACATTATCTTACCGATGATCAGAATATGTAATTTGCTGGAATCTATGACTGTAAGGCTGGAATCACAAAGATACTAGAGAGAATATATGGTTTTTAGAAGTGAATATTGAATATATGGCTCTCACAAGTGTGAGTGTTTATATAATCCCCCGACGCTTGACCACTATTTCCTATTTTTGAGCATGGATATTAGGTCCCAAAAAATAGATAACTGTCAGGATTTATGCGTGAAAACAGGAACGGACAGCTAGTGCTCGTCATCTTGGGAGAAATGCCCACAACTAGTCCTTGTAACAGACAAAGATGTCTGAAACTAGTTGTTGTAACGAGCAAGGAAATGGTCACGGGCAAACGTGATATTGTCGTTCTTGGGATCATACGACCACATGGCCAAAGTTGTCGGACAAAAGATAAACGTGTCTTTTGCTAGCCGTAAGATGACCGGACTAACACCTTTGAGCCACTGTAGAGCAGAAGTGGAATGGGTCATGCTTAATCATTAAGCCAGACTGAAACACCACCTATTTAGGTAATTTCCATATCCCACATTGCCCTTTATTCCCCAACCTATATTATTTTATTATTTTTATTTAATTTTATAATTTTAACTATTCTACTCCACTTAAACTAATTAAAATCGAACTAACTTTCTACTATTTCTTAACTCTCACAAACATCTCATCATCGCATAATATCACCAACATGAACAAATAAATCACTAATTAAATAAATAAAACAAATATGAACTCGACTAAATAATTACGAAAACAAGGTGTTACACATAACACACATTTTGCTGACCAATCTTCATATTTAAAAGGGAGATCACACAATTTCTCAAGTATTCATATCTTTTTCATATTTTAGTTTTCACTTTTACTATCTTGAATGTTAGACCCCTCTCCACAATATAAAAAAGTAAATAAATAAATCCTTTGTAACATTTTATGAATCCATTTTTTGATCAATATATAGTTCTAGAGCACAACAATAAATATTAACAATTTATTTACATTAATGAAAAGTAAAATAAGAATGTAGATAGAACTTTGAACCAACAAATCACATCCAACTAATTAATATCAATTTATCAAACATGTTTTTATTAAGATATTATTTAATACATATCGTTAATATATTTAATTTAATAAATTAGATTTGAATGAGTTTCACGTGAGTTATAAATAATAAATAAATTTCAAGATAGATATGGATTTGAAAGTATATGCTTGTTTTAAAGAAATTTTACATTAGATTAATATTATATTAATAAATTTTATATGTTTGATTTATTAAAGTTAAGAGTGAAATTGTGAAGAAATTATATTATGTAGTGAAATATTTTTATTTTTGTTAGTATATTTTTAAGTTCAATTTTAAGTTATAATTAATATGAATTTGATTTGTTAAAATAGATTTAATTAATATATATAATTTAAAATTAAATTATGATTAAATTGATGTTGAAATTATGATTAAACTCAATTATTTAATTGTATGAAAAAGAATGAGATTTTAGAAAATATTTAAATAAAAAGCTATTAATTTGACAGAACAAATATTAAAACTTAATGTTATCTTTTAAATTAAGATTAATTTAACTTTATATCAAATTTAAATTTAAAATTAGTTTTAATTAAATAAAGAAAAATTAAACTATAAATAAATAAATTTAAAAGAAAAATATAAGTGCTTGATGAGCATGCACAATCAATAATGATTTTCAATCTATCAAATCACCCAAGTTGTCTTAAATGTGAATTTAATTTAATGCAATAAAATTATTTTATTCTTTTTTCATTTTAAAATAATTATTGTTTTAATAAATAAAATTTATTTTAAAATAAGTTTTATTATATAGTAATAATTATTATTTTTTAATTATGTTATTTAATATACTTTTCAATTGTGTCATTTACTAATTATTATATATATTATTAGTTTAATAAAAATATAATATCACATGCATTCCTTAATTCGTACTAAATTTAAAAAAAGAATCATTTTAAAATAGCTATTAGAGCATCTTCTATTTTCTCTAAATATAATTAAAAGCAAAAATTATACAAAATTTGTGTTTGTTCCAAGTTTAGAAACATCTTTCTTTAAAATTTTGTTTCCACCATTACTATTGTTTAGAATAATATTTTTATTCAAATATTTGATAAAAATTAAATGTTTCAGAAATATTTATTTAATTTAAAATTATTTAAATTAAAAATATATATAAATAATAATAGTAATAAAGAGTTATAAGTAATTAAATGTAATTCACATGAAAATATTAGATTTCTACCATTTATATCTTGAAATAAACATAGCAAAAATCGAGTATAAATAAAATTTCAAGAAATAAAATATAGTCTTAAGTAAATTTTTAAAAATTAAATGGAACATGATAATGTTATTTTCCCATGATGATATTCCAAAATACTCTTTGCAACCTTGAAACAAACACAAAAATTTGACCCTGCATGACCAGCCGAAACCTTTCAAAAGAAAAGACGTAATTCCACACGCATTTCATATTTTCATCCAGAACAAGTCAGACAAACGCAATACGCCACGTCAGCCAGAAAACGAAAAACGCGTCCGCTGGCTAACCAAACACGACCTCCATGGCATGGCAGTACAATTTCACACCTTATGAAGTACAACGAACTATTTAGTCATTTCCATCAATACTTATAAGGGTATAATTGGAAATACATTACAATAAATCTCCCTCCAACCCCAATGATCCAATCTATTGCACCTTCCACTTTGGTTAAAAAATTGCTGTCTCCACCAAATACAATAAAAATTAATTCAAAATTAAATATATTTTTCTCACCTTCTTCACGAAAATTGTGTTCCTTTTTCCTTCACCTTCTTCTTCTTCCTTTTTAATTTTCTCACATTTGTTTCGTTTTTCCCCTCTTTATATATAACTTTCGTTTTTCTTTTTCTCTTATTCATTCACCTCGCAACATTCCTTATTATTCTCTCTTTCTCTCTCTAATAATGGCGCCGAGTATTCAACTAACTTCCGCCGGCGCCGGTGAAGACTCCGACTCCGGCGACCTCGAAGATGTTCGCCTCCTAGACTCCTACGATAAACACGAGATTGACGACGAAACACGGCGGATTCAGGTTAGAATCACCGGCATGACCTGCGCCGCTTGTTCTAACTCCGTTGAGGCGGCTCTCAAGTCCGTCGACGGAGTAATCCAGGCTTCCGTTGCTTTACTTCAGAATAAAGCCGACGTCGTTTTTAACAGAAACCTCGCCAAGGTTTATCTCCTTTTTTTTTTTTGTAATTTTGTTTTCAGCTTGTTCGTGATGATTCTTTGATTGAAAGTGTTTAGCAACTGATTTTAGAAAGTGGTGTATGTTTGTGAACCCTAGGAGGAAGACATTAAGAATGCGATTGAAGATGCAGGTTTTGAAGCTGAGATCTTACATGAACCGGGTCCGACCGGGGCGAAACCGGTTGGGGACAATACGGTGGTTGGACAGTTTACGATTGGTGGTATGACGTGTGCGGCGTGTGTGAATTCTGTGGAGGGAATTTTGAAGAATATCACCGGAGTGAAAAAAGCGGTGGTGGCTTTAGCTACTTCATTGGGTGAAGTTGAGTTTGATCCGAACGTGATTACCAAAGAAGATATTGTTAGTGCAATTGAAGATGCTGGTTTTGAAGCTGCGTTTGTGCAGAGTTATAGTCAAGATGAGATTGTTTTAGGGGTTGTTGGAGCGTGTTCTTTGGTGGATGCTCGGCTTTTGGAAACCATGCTTAGTGGTATGAAAGGGGTGAGGCAGTTTCGGTTTGATCCTTTGTTGAGTGAACTTAATGTTGTTTTTGATCCTCAAGTTCTCAATTCTAGATCGGTGGTGGATGGGATCCGTGTTGTTAGTAATGGAAAATTTAAGTTGCATGTTAGAAGCCCTTATGCGAGAATGGCTTCTAAAGATGTCTCCGAGAGTTCAACTATGTTCCGACTTTTTATTTCCAGCTTGTTTCTTAGTGTAAGTATCTCTTTATTTTTTTGGTTTCATTTTGTTTCTTTATTTGTTTGATCACATTATTTGGCTTCTTAGTTGAAGGATCTCTTAAATGGCATGTGTAGTTATAGAGAGATAGTTAGTGAGGCTAAATGGCATGTGTAGATATAGAGAGATAGTTAGTGAGGGTAAGAAATTATGTAGTTAGGGTGTTAGTGTAGAATGAGCCATCCTTTCAGATTCTGCTGGTATCAGATCCCCATTAATGTATGCCGCATAAAGGTTGCATTAGTCTATACAGAAATTTCATCCAAAGGAAGTGGCATCCTTTTCTTCATAGAAGCATGTAACCGAATCAAAACAAGACTCTTGATATTGGTACAGAAACAGATCATATTTAGAATTGGAGTGCCTGTGTAATATTGTCACCACTTATTTTTGTTTAGATTCCTGTTTATTCTTTTCAAGCTTTTGCATTGATTTTTGCTTGATGCATTTGTTTCAGATTCCTCTTTTCTTCATGGGGGTAATTTGTCCCCATATCCCATTCATATACTCCTTATTACTTTGGAGATGTGGGCCCTTCCTCATGGATGATTGGTTGAAGTGGGCATTGGTGAGTGTCATCCAATTTGTGATTGGAAAGCGCTTCTACATTGCAGCTATCAGAGCTCTTAGAAATGGTTCAACAAACATGGATGTCCTGGTTGCTTTGGGAACTACAGCATCATATGTTTATTCTGTCTGTGCTCTTCTGTATGGTGCTCTTACTGGATTTTGGTCTACAACATACTTTGAAACAAGTGCTATGCTTATAACATTTGTATTGTTGGGCAAGTATTTGGAATGTCTTGCCAAGGGAAAGACATCTGATGCCATTAAGAAGTTAGTAGAACTCACTCCTCCAACAGCTTTATTGGTTGTTAAAGACAAAGGTACATGACACTTTGATTTTATGTGCTTTGTTTTTTTAAGAAAATGGAGGTGAAACAGCTAATGAAATGATTATCTTATATTTAGGTTGAAATTAGTGATTATAATTTCATTTATCATCTAGATTTCATCATAACATCAAATTATAACTTGTCAATAATTGTTTTCTTTTCTAGATGGTAGATCTATTGAAGAAAGAGAAATAGATTCCTTGCTCATCCAACCTAGTGATATATTAAAAGTTCTTCCTGGTACAAAGATCCCTGCTGATGGTATTGTGTCCTGGGGCTCAAGTTATGTGAATGAGAGTATGGTGACTGGTGAATCTCTACCTGTTTTGAAGGAAATCAATGCAACTGTTATAGGAGGTACAATCAATTTTCATGGTGTCCTTCACATCCAAGCTACAAAAGTAGGATCTGATACGGTTTTGAGTCAGATAATTAACTTGGTGGAGACAGCCCAGATGTCTAAAGCTCCTATTCAAAAGTTTGCTGATTATGTAAGTATTCTGGCTGCAATCTTGGATAGTTTTTATGTTCTGTAAGTGTTCAATGATAGTGTAAGCATTTTTATGCGCTGCCTGCATCACATTACATATCCAATCCAATGCTTGGAGAAAGAGGAGGGCTGTGGTCAAGTCTGCGTCCAATATTAAACTGTTGAACACTTGTGATTGTAAAGTTCTTGTAAATAAAAGACACAAGTGAGTAGCAAGGAGTCAGCATTTAGTTTTCCTGAGCCGCTGCTCTGGAAAATGAAAATCTGAGTAATCCCGTAGAGTCTGAATTATATTTTGACACCATACCCATCTGGTCACTGTAGCTTCTTGTATAAAATTATTCATAAAATTATATTGTTATATTGATTCCAGTTATTTAGGTTTATGCTTCAATCAAAATTCAAACTTGTGTTTACTTGCTTTCACATGATATTCTAATAGTAGTCGGTATTTAAACTTTATAACCTTGCTAGTTGATTGTCACAAATGACTGAAGATTTATTAATGAACTCATGCACCATTCTTTTGGTTTGCAGGTAGCAAGCATATTTGTTCCTACAATTGTAGCTCTATCAATATTGACACTATTGTGTTGGTAAGGTTACCTTGATTAGTTTTGCATATTGATCAAATTTGATTTCTACTGCGTGGTTGAAATGCTTATCCTTTCTTTTCTGTACATATATTGTATAACTTTAGGTATACTGCCGGGGCTCTTGGAGCTTACCCAGATGAATGGCTGCCAAAAAATGGAAATCACTTTGTTTTTGCCCTTATGTTTTCTATATCTGTTGTGGTGATTGCATGCCCATGTGCACTTGGTTTGGCAACACCAACTGCTGTCATGGTGGCCACAGGAGTTGGGGCTAACAATGGTGTGTTAATTAAAGGGGGAGATTCCTTAGAAAGAGCTCAGATGGTGAAATATGTTATATTTGATAAAACAGGAACTCTAACTCAGGGGAAAGCCAATGTCTCTGTTGCCAAGGTGTTTGCAGGAATGGATCGTGGAGAATTTCTTAAATTGGTGGCTTCTGCTGAGGTGACTCTCATTGTCTGTCTTTGGTATTGTCATATACACATAGTTTGAACCTTTTGGCATTCTGAAATAGGATCAAGATTAATTATTTTTTCCTTTTCAACCTTCCTATTCTTATGATGCATATTAGAGGAATCAATTGGATTTTTGTCAATTATTTTTTTAACTTATTTAATTTATTTTAATTCAGGCTAGCAGTGAACACCCGCTAGCAAAAGCAATATTACAATACGCACGCCATTTTCACTTCTTTGATGAGTCCTCTCTTACCAATGGTCCCCGAAATGATGCCAATGAATTAAAATCAGGGTGGCTTTATGATGCCTCAGATTTCTCTGCTATTCCAGGAAAGGGTGTGCAGTGCATTATAGATGGACAGCGTGTTTTGGTAATTTTTTCTTTACCATTCTTGTATGAATGTTATATCTTAAATGAATGGAACTTGCTGTGAACCGTACAAAACACGGTTCTTGTGAACACAAAAGTGCAGGAATGTGTTTTGTGGAGAGGGGCACATGTCTCATTAGGAGAAGATTTTTCTTAGAACAGATAAATGTGTTCTATATTTGTCCAAATAGTTGCTTATTTGAGGCAGTATATTCTGATCAGGTTGGTAACAGGAAGCTGTTGGTGGAAAGTGGTATAAGCATTTCTACTGAAGTGGAGAATTTTGTTGTTGAGCTTGAAGAAAGTGCCAAGACAGGGATCCTGGTAGCATGTGACGGTATATTGATTGGAGTTTTGGGGGTTGCAGACTCACTTAAACGAGAAGCTTCTGTTGTTATAGAGGGCCTCAAGAAAATGGGAATCACGCCTGTAATGGTTACAGGAGATAACTGGAGAACAGCCCGAGCTGTTGCCAAGGAGGTTTGTATATATTTCTATAAAGTTTTCTTTTTGGTTCAAAAGCTTGGTATTGTGATAACTTTGAGTGCGGATCCAAGGATATGTTTTCTAGAATATGCATATTTAACCTATGGAATTTTACTAGTACCAAGAAAACCAACGTCTTTTACATGGAACATGGTAGTGTTATAATGTGTAATATGAAAAACTTAATTGAACTGTGGATAAGAATAGTCGTAAATTATGAATGAAAGAAAAGTATGATTTAAACAATAATTGATCTTGTTTTCTAGCTGGCTGTTGCTTTTCTTCTGCTACTTCATGACAGTTATAATGTGAACTTTGGGCAGAAATTGATGTTATAGCCGAACTTGAATAAAAAAAAATCTGTTTGTGACAGGTTGGCATTCAAGATGTTAGAGCAGAGGTTATGCCTGCAGGAAAGGCTGATGTTGTTCGTTCATTCCAAAAAGATGGAAGTATAGTTGCAATGGTGGGCGATGGTATAAATGACTCTCCTGCATTAGCTGCTGCAGATGTTGGCATGGCAATTGGGGCTGGGACAGATATTGCCATAGAAGCTGCTAACTATGTTTTGATGAGAGATAATTTGGAAGACGTGATCACAGCAATTGATCTTTCTAAAAAGACCTTTTCACGTATTCGATTGAACTATGTATTTGCGATGGCCTACAATATTATAGCCGTACCAGTTGCTGCCGGTGTTTTATTTCCTTCACTGGGAATCAGGCTTCCACCATGGGTTGCTGGTGCATGCATGGCTCTCTCGTCCGTGAGTGTTGTATGTTCTTCTTTGCTTCTTAGAAGATATAGAAAACCCAGACTTACTACAATACTTGAAATAGTTGTAAATTAAAGAGAAAAAAAATGAGTTGGACCCTTGTAATTCCAATTTTGTGCATTTTCCTTAGGATCTTCTCACCTGCGCTCATTGTGCATTGTAATTGTAGATGCCAATTAATTGTAAATGTATTTGTAATTGCATAGCACTCTCGAGCTCTCTCCAAAAACAGGTTCACGCCTCTCTTCATGACTTCAAAATAACTATCCATGAGTGTCTCACTCTGCAAATACATGCGAGACTTGGGTTTACATATTTTAACTCCCTTGTAGGTTCTTGCAATTCTTAAATTTAATAATGAGTTTTTCGAGGAAGGACCTGCTTTGTGAATTGCGAGTGGAAAGATACTTGTTGATCATTACTCATCAAGGGGTGGCAAAACTCCGGCCCATTGGGCATATGCTTGTTTTGCCTACACTTTAGTTTAGGCGGGTCAAGAATTTAGGCCAAAAATCTAATGTGACCGTTCTGTCCCGCTTTGTCTTTCGCGAATTTTTGCGGGTACGAGCATTAACAAAATTTTGTATTTTTAGGCCTAAAAGGTGCAGCGCCCTCGGGCTTTCCCTGCGCTGCCCTCACTTTTTTACGGGACAAATTTAGGTTTTAGGCCTTTATTCTCAACTATGTCCGCCTTGCTCCGCATGTTTTTTTGTCGGCTTTTGCGGGGTAGGTCTAAACGGGTGGACATGCCCGTTTGTCACTCCTACTCATCATAGGGTAGAATGAGTAAGGTGGTGTGTAGGGGGGTGTTTACGGTGCTTTTTGGACGGTTTTGAAACAAAAAATCATCTAAACCACAAGAGAATAAGTGTGCTTTTATAAATAAAATTAAACCAAACTAAATCAACGTCGTTTAGTTCGGTTCAGTTGGTTTGATTTTTTATAATTTTTTTTAGTCATACATGCACATATAGATGACAACATAATTTTGTGTTTAGTCATTCATACATTATCAAATAACAACAAAATTCATCATATTTAGACAATAACTTCTCATTTAATATATATAGAAATTAGATCAGATAAAAGTAGAATAATAAGCATAAGTTAATATCAAATACAATATTAAAAATATTATAATGAAAAAAAACATAGAGAAGATAAAAGATTAGTGAATATGAAAAAGAAAGAACATAAGAGACGAGAGATTAGAGAAGAAGGCACGCGATAAAAACAAAATTCGAAGAGAGAATAGTAGTATAAAAATGAAAAAAAGATGTAGACGAAAGAATATAATAAAGTAGAAATTAGAGAAGAAAATGTGAGATGCATCTAGCGAAGAAGACACAATATTGCTAGGAGAGATTTAAGAAGGTTAAAACTGAGATCCTAAGTGTGAAAAAGATAAATCGTTCGCAATCGTAAGGATAAGGCATAATAATCTTGGTGTAGGTTGAATGTGGGTTAAATGAAGTTTGGGCTATCACATAATGCGGTTTGATTCGGTTTGTAAAATACAAACTACAAACCGAACTGATCCGTGCAATTTTGTTAAAAATAGCTTAAACACAATCGAATCAGATGTGATTTTTTGTGATTTACAATTTGGTTCAGTTCAAATTATGATTTTCTATTGAATTAGTTTAGTTTTGAACACTTCTAATAGTGTGTAAAACGTCTAGATGAAAGTTTGGATTTGTCTTTAAAAGGTAACAAACACATGATATCGAAGCTACGTTGCAGCTCCAGCTTCAAGCATATTTGTACGCGTGTTTCAAACAGGCTGTAAATTCTTAAAAAGAGAAGTTGAATAATAGGAGTTTTTTAATGTATCCCATCAGAAAAATATCAAAATTCTTCCAGCTTTTGAAGATGTATCTCCAGACGTACAAAAAAATTATTAAATCATAAGTTTTTACAGGATATATATATAGGTAAAACGGACCACCTGCCCCGTCCCACGCCCGCTTTGTATTATGTCCGCTAAAAAGAGGTAGGACGAGCAATCCCGACAAGTGAAATTTGGTTTAAAAATCTAGCCTACCCGTCAAGATGACGGGTTAGCGGGCGACAACCTTACTCGCCAAATTTTTAACTTTTTATATTTTTAATAAATTAATAAGTTTTTTTTTATATATTTCAATTAGATATTTTACTTATTTTTTAATTAGATAGTTCCATGTTAAGCTTTAAAAAACATAAGAATAAGAATAAATATATAAAGCATTTCAACAATTACTTTTTATATAACGTAGTGTAATAATTTTTTCACTTATTTATTGTGATTACGTTTAATACTTGTATTTCTTAATAAAGCATTTGTACTTTTTTTATTCAAAGAAATTAATTCATATCATTCAACAATTGTTGTTTAATATAAGTTGTAATCAAATCAACAACGCTAAATCAAGTTTAAGAATTGACCGCTGTATCTAATAAATGAGCAATCGAATTCGCTTGACGCCTAATAAATTTTATCTCAAAGATGGAAAAAATAAATTCTTAATAAATTGAATAATTAAGCAAAATTCCGAGCTTCCACTTTTATTAACATGGATAACTTGAACAACAATTGAGCATTACTCCCAAATTGAACACGATCCATCTGCATATGAATTATCGTCTAGACTGTTTCCTTCAATGCCATGGCTTCGACCTCTACGGTTGAGAGAAGTTTGTAGTCCCAAGTTGTACCTGCACATACAAAATTATTGAAACTGTCTCTAAAGCACCATCCCTAGTTTGTCATATTCCTTTAAATATTGAAAGCGACATCCACATTGCACTTCAATCCCCCATTATTCGGGGTATTCCACACCTAATGATGATTGATTCCGCAATTATCATTCTTATTTTTCTCTTGGGCCAAAAACAATTCTTGCCAATTATGAAAAACCCAGGTACCTAATTGTATAAAACCATCTATTTCGTCATTCCATATAAAGTTGTTCATATTATTCTACAACATCCCCGCCATAACCACAATCTCCCTACGACCTGCCTATCTTCCTTACCACAAACATCCCTGATAAGAGATTTAGCATTATTAAACATATTTAACCTAGGTTCTATAATACATGATAATCTCATCAATCTCCAACACTGACTGGTATAGGAACATCCAAATAAGATATGTCAATCATCTTTCTCACCATTGTCACATAATTGACAATGCGAAGACAAAGAATAAAGTGTTGTCGGAGTTTCATCTGAGTTGGAAGACAAACTCTACAAATATGCCATAATAAGTATTTAGCTCTAGGAGGGGCTTTTACATTCCATAAACTACCCCAATCATCTTCCACACTATAATTAATCCGGCACAAACGAAACTTCCTGGCTATACGATACCCAGATTTGAAGCTATAGTCACCATCATTTTCTTCCCTCCATAATATCGTATCTAATAATGGAAAATTAAGGATTTCCTTGGCCACCTCATGTGAGAACAAATGTCTAACTTGTAGAGTATCCCCTCTCTTCGCATTTCTCTTCGCATTCTCCAACGTAAAATTCTTAACATACAACTCATACAATTCTTGGCTTTGAGGCGTTTCTAGCCAACCATGTCTTTCGTCCCTAATCCATGGCTTTGTCATCACCTTGATCTTACTCCCATCCCCTATGTTTCAGGCATGGCAACAAAATTCATACCCACGGATACCCACCCGAACCCGCTCCGAAGTTGACGGGGAAAACCCGCTTTGAATGGGTTTGGGTTTGGGTTTAGGTTTTCCTCGATTACAAAATACGGGGACGAGTCGGGTAATGGGGACACTAGTACCCACCCCGAACCCATCCCTGAATCCTCCCCGAAGTTGACGGGGAAAACCCGCTTTGACTGAGTTTGGATTCGGGTTTGGGTTTTCCCTGATTACAAAATACGGTGTCAGGTCGGGTAATGAGGACACTAGTACCCCACCCCGAATCCATCCCTGAACCCGCCCCGTTTATTTGATTATGTACATTATTATTTATTTTTGATAATTTAGAATATTAAATATGTGGCCAATGTTTTGATAATTTGATTTGTATTTATTATTTAAAATATTTAAAATGTATACATGAAATTTTTTGATATTGTTTTATTTTATTATTTATAATGTAATTTGATCTTGTAAAAAGTAAATATTTTTATTAAAAAAATAATTTTACTAAATAGATGATGGTGGGACGTGGATACCCGAACCTAACCCGAACCCGTTTGGGACGGGTTTGGGTTTTAATTATCCATCCCTCTTGGATTTGGGGAGGAGAACGAGAATCATTTAAGGATTCAGATTTGGGTTTAGGGGAGGTAAAAACCGTCCCCGACCCGCCCCGTTGCCACCTACAACCCATGTTCAAAACATTCTTAACTTTTCATAAACTCCTCCATCTCGGATTATTATCACACATGTTTTTTGTTGGTATAAGATCCTCCGAATATGTTTTATAAATTTTATAATTTTATTAGATTGGTTAAGAAACTCTTAAATCGAGATTGAATCGTTGATTTGATTCACACACTCAAGAAAGACATTTTACTATTAATTATTTTACTAAGTTAAATGTTAAAAGTGATGAGAAAATAATGATTTTAGATAAATTCCTCCTGATCTATCTTCTGTGTTGTTTGTTTATGTTTTGATATAGAGAACTTTTACTATGCTTTAACACACTTTTTGTTGCTAAAGGTCTTTTATCTTTTACATTTGTAACAAAACAAAATACAATAAATTATACACACGTAATTCACACATCTATCTAAATAGACACATTGAAAAGTCAAATTAAATCTTAAGTATATAAAATTGAAAATAGAAATTTAAATTAGATTTCATACCTTTGAAATCAATTGATATCAGTGAGCACAATTATATTTCTTAATGATAAAAGACCTAAAAAGAGATCGAAGTTTATACGAGGAATAATAACCCCTAAAACATCATTAGAGATCAAAGTAATCAATTATGTACGACAATCTTCGTAGTAACGTGATCCTGGGTTATGATTTAGAGTCAGATTCACAAAGACATCAACAGAAGGATTTGTTTCCCAATACACATGCATAACTCGCACATCCAAATCCCTACTAATTGAATGTTTGATTTGCTGCATGATGCTTTACCCAACATCAAAATTAGCCTTTTTATCATCTATGCCATTTATAACTTAAGTGATTATCTTGCTATCTGATTGAAATTTCACCCGTTTACACCTATTTCAAACGCAGTGCGTCATTGTAGATTCTAATATATTTGAAGAAGCCTCAACAATCACAGCTTAAAGAACTAAACTAAAATGCAAATATATTAATGTATACTCTAGAATGGAATACAAAATCAAGAAAAATCATACTCTAACATGTTTATTTTAAATTATAAAAATTTATTTATTTTAATTTTTAACTTGTAAAAATGCATATAGTTTATGAAGAAAATTCTAAACATATACTCTTATATTATAAATAATCAATATTAATATAATACTCACATACACTTCTTCTTTGTACTTTCATTTTGTAGTGATTTTGTGTACTTCATTCTCCTCTTCTCCTCTTCACTTGGGTTTTCTCTCTTTTCTCGATTCCATTTCAGACTTGTGATTATTCCTTCCATCTGATCCAAGGATCAATTCTCGATTGTAGGTTTAGGGAATTGATCCATACTCCCAATCCGATTCCTGCGATGCTCTTACTTCCCCAAATATGAAGTTGAGAAGAAAGCGAACACTCGAAGTGGTTAGTTTTTTTTTTTCTTCCACCCACGCATATTTCAATTCCCGATCAATTTTTTTCATCAATTTTCCCCTTTTTATTTTTTCAATTGTGTTTTTTCTCTACTGTTATGGGGTTTATGTGTTTTTCTTCCGATTTTATTGGGGTTTGCAAGTTGTAATTGTTATAGAAAATGATTTTTGTGGTTGATGAAGTTGTAATATGATGATCAATCGCCAATTTGTGTGAAGATTCTCGCTTTGGGACTTGCTCTGTTGTTCCTTATGTTGCACGGATTCATGGTCTCTTTTCTGTTCTTTTCTGTTGCATTCTATGAAGTACCGCACGTATCTGGGATTGGGCTTGTTCTTTTCCGAATCAGTATAAGACAAGTATCCCAAAAACACCTTAAAACACTTATTGGGTATCTACTGGTTTAAATATGTATGCTGATCGATGAGGGGTTATCGATATTAAATTTGATTACATCGCTTTTACCTTTTTTCGGAATTTGTGAATGAACCTGAATGACTATCCTATTGTTTTAGAATTTTTGTATTGAATTTGAAACATATTGTTCAACTTGAATGCGCCCGCCCACAGACATTAATAATGATAAAGTAATGTTCAGATTTTGTAAATTGTAATAAATAAAAATATATTAATCAGTATATTATGTTTTTTTTTTACGTCAGCAGTGTGTCCGTGTCGTGCCAGGTGTATGACAAGGAGTATGTGCTTTATTGTTGTATTGGAGTAAGGCTTGGTTGTTATTGACGTATCATGTTATTGTAGTATTTAACTCAACATTGAATGATTTTGTTTTTTGCGTTTCAATATCGCAGAATATTAGGCATTTGTTGTATTGTGAGCTGGAAGTCGGTTTCAGTTGTTTGTAGATGGTTACTAGTTTAATTTATTGTTTTATGTACTCTTTCGTCTTTTAATCTGTATGCGGTTTAAGTTAGTCATTTGCTCTTTTACTTCACCTGCTGTGTATTTTTAGCTGGTTATCGTAATGTTACTGCAATATAAGAGATTTTAGCTGATTGATCAATCTATGTTTGATTTGTTGCAGCCTCCAAAAATTAGATGCGCCATCAACTGTGTTATTGCAGTTCCACTAGAGAACATACAAGAACCTTTAAAAAGCTTCACATGGGAGTTTGATAAGGTGGCTTTATGGTCCTTTTCTTTTTACCTTAGTAACTCGTGTTTTTTTGTATGTGTTTGATTCATTGGTATTTCTGTTCTCTGAACAGGGAGACTTTCATCACTGGGTTGATCTTTTTAACCATTTCGATTCATTCTTTGAGAAGTATGTAAAACCAAGGAAGGATCTGCAAATTGATGGCGATTTTCTAGACTCAGATCCTCCTTTTCCAAGAGAAGCCATTCTTCAAATTCTTCGTGTCATTAGAATAATTTTGGATAATTGCACAAATAAGCATTTCTACAGTTCATATGAGGTATGACATCTTTCCTAAAATCATCTTTTTCCACCATGGTCAACTTAATAAGACGAGAGCCGACAATTTTTGATGCCTTTTTGTGTATGGGTGTTTCTAATTTCCCTTTTCTCTTCTATTTTGTGACTTGGGGTATTTATTAATTTTAAAGTTTAACACGTCTTACTATTAGGCCTGTATATTTTGCTTATTTATCCTTTGGTGACCCGCATTGATACTTATAATGGTTTCTTTGAATCCGCAGCAACATCTTTCATCATTGCTTGCTTCTACTGATCCGGATGTGGTTGAGGCTACCCTGGACACTTTGGCTACTTTTTTGAAGAAAACAATTGGAAAGTACTCCATAAGAGACACTTCTTTGAATTCAAAACTGTTTGCTCTTGCACAAGGATGGGGTGGAAAGGAAGAGGGACTCGGACTAATTACATCAGCTGTGCCTAATGATTGCGACCCTATTGCGAATGAATTGGGTTGTTCCCTTCATTTTGAGTTTTATGCAGTAACTGAGTCAGAAAGTGACATGAAAGGGGCTGAACCCCTGGTCGAAGGGTTGCAAATCATTCACTTAAGTGACGTCCACAAATGTGTGGAAACTGATCTTGAACTTTTGCACAAGTTGGTTACAGAATATAAAGTACCTTCCAGTTTACGATTTTCTTTGTTGACAAGATTGCGGTTCGCCAGGGCTTTTGGTTCTTTCAGTTCTAGACAGCAATACACATGCATTCGCTTGTATGCTTTCATAGTTCTGATTCAAACAAGCGGTGATGCTGATGACCTGGTTTCATTCTTCAATGCCGAGCCTGGATTTATCAACGAATTGGTCTCATTACTGAGCTATGAAGATGCAGTTTTGGAAAAAATCAGGGTTTTGTGTTTGCATTCATTAGCTGCTCTCTGCCAAGATCGTTCCCGTCAACCTTCAGTATTGACTGCTCTTACATCTGGAGGGCACCGTGGCATTTTACCTAGCCTGATGCAAAAATCAGTTGACTTTGTTATTAGTGATACATCTAAGTGGTCAGTTCATTTTGCTGAAGCTCTTATATCTCTTGTAACCGTGTTGGTTTCGTCCTCATCAGGATGTTCCGCCATGCGTGAAGCAGGATTCATTCCTACTCTTCTACCTCTACTAAAAGATACAAATCCGCAGCACTTGCATCTGGTTGAAAAAGCTGTGCGCATTTTAGAAGCCTTTATGGATTTCAGTAATCCAGCTGCTGCGTTGTTCAGAGATTTGGGAGGTTTAGATGATACCATCTCTCGTCTGAAGATCGAAGTCTCTCATGTTGAAAATGGTGGAAAGCAGCCAGATGAAAATTTTGAATCTAGTACAAGTGCACATATGGTTGGAGGTTCTTCAGTTTGTCTAGATGACATGCAGCCATTGTATTCTGAACCACTAATTTCTTATCACCGGAGATTGCTGCTGAAAGCTTTATTGCGTGCTATATCCCTTGGAACCTATGCCCCTGGAAATACTTTTCGTATATTTGGATCTGAAGAGAACGTGTTGCCTCAGTGCTTATGTATCATTTTCAGAAGGGCAAAAGTTTTTGGTGGTGGAGTTTTCTCGCTTGCTGCTACTGTCCTGAGTGATTTAATACAAAAAGATCCTACTTGTTTTCCTATTTTAGATGCAGCTGGTCTTCCGTCTGCCTTCTTGGATGCTATAATGGATGATGTTCTCAACTCTTCAGAAGCCATTGCATGCATTCCCCAGTGTTTGGATGCTTTATGCTTAAACAGTAATGGCCTTCAGGCCGTGAAAGAGAGAAATTCATTGAGATGTTTTGTGAAAGTGTTTACTTCTAAAACATATCTGCGTGCTCTGACAGGGGACACACCTGCATCTTTATCTAGTGGACTGGATGAATTAATGCGACACGCTTCTTCGTTACGTGGACCTGGAGTGGATATGTTAGTTGAGATTCTGGAAACCATCTCAAAAATTGGTTCTGCCATAGATCCCCTATCATTGTCTCCCGATCCTTGCTCTTCAAGCTCTGCTCCTATGGAAATGGATGGCGGGGACAAGAATTTAGTCTTGCCCGATAGTAAGGAGTCATCAAAGCCAGATAACACTGAGCAGATCGATGAGCCATCTCCTGATGCGTCAACAATGAATATTGAATCTTATCTTCCAGATTGTGTGAACAATGTTGCTCGTCTGCTTGAGACAGTTCTTCAGAATGCCGACACATGTCGAATATTTGTTGAGAAAAAGGGGATTGAAGCTATTCTCCAGTTATTTACACTGTCTTTAATGCCTCCTTCTATTTCTGTTGGTCAGACCATCTCTGTTGCCTTCAAGAACTTTTCCCCACAACATTATGTTTCTCTTGCCCGAGATGTATGCTCGTTCTTAAGGGAATATTTGAAATCTACCAACGAGGTCTTAGATTCTGTTGGGGGGATTCAGATTGCTCTAGTTGAATCTGCTAAACAGTCAAAGGTGTTGAAGTACCTCTCTAGTCTTGAAGGTATCTTGGCTCTCTCTGTATTCTTGTTGAAGGGAACAACTGCTGTAGTCTCTGAACTAAGCACTTCTGATGCTGATGTGTTAAAAGATATTGGGAGAACATACAAAGAAATAATTTGGCAAATATCTTTGTGTAATGACTCCAAGACAGATGAAAAGAAGAATAATGATCAAGAACCTGATATTTCACAAGCACCTTCATCTACTGTTGTTGAAAGAGAGAGTGATGATGACACAAACATGCAGACAGTAAGATACACAAACCCAGTTTTTGCTAGGACTGGTTCACATTCTCTGTGGAGTGGAGAGCGTGATTTTGCTTCTGTAGTTCGTTCTGGAGAAGGTTTGCACCGCCGTACTCGGCAAGGGATATCTCGCATGAGAGGTGGAAGAACTGCTCGTCGCTTGGAAGCTTTAAACATTGATTCTGAACCAACTTCTAGTGCACCGGAAGCGTCTTCGTCCCAAGATTTGAAAAAGAAAAGCCCGGACGATCTTGCCTTAGAGATTCTTAACAAGCTGGCTTCAACAATGCGCTCTTTCTTCACTGCTCTTGTGAAAGGGTTCACTTCACCAAATCGTCGTCGAGCTGACTCAGGTTCACTTGGCTCAGCTTCAAAGGCCCTTGGAACTGTGTTGGCTACAAATTTTCTCGAGGCCCTGAGTTTTTCTGGACATTCTACTTATGCTGGACTTGAAACTTCACTTTCTGTAAAATGTAGATATCTTGGGAAGGTTGTTGACGATATGGCAGCTCTCATATTTGACAGCAGGCGCAGAAGTTGTTATACAGCCATGGTTAATAACTTTTATGTACACGGAACTTTTAAAGAGCTACTGACAACATACGAAGCTACTAGTCAGTTGCTATGGACTCTTCCGTACTCTTTCCCCTCATCAGATATTGATCTGGGAAAGAAAGGAGAAGGAGTCAAATTGTCCCACAACACATGGCTACTTTACACATTACAAAGCTATTGTCGCTTGCTTGAGTACTTTGTAAACTCTTCTATGCTTTTGTCCCCAACGTCAGCATCTCAGGCAGAACTTCTTGTTCAACCAGTTGCTGTTGGCCTGTCAATTGGTCTCTTTCCAGTTCCTAGAGATCCAGAAGTTTTTGTGCGCATGCTACAATCTCAGGTTCTGGATGTGATCCTACCAGTCTGGAATCATCCCATGTTCTATAGTTGTAGTCCCGGTTTCATTGCATCAATTATTTCACTTGTTACACATGTATATTCTGGTGTTGGAGATGTGAAGCGAAATCGAAATAACATTTTGGGAAGCACAAATCAACGATTCATGCCCCCTCCACCTGATGAGGCAACCATTGCAACTATTGTTGAGATGGGTTTTTCAAGGGCAAGGGCTGAAGAAGCACTGCGAAGAGTGGAAACAAATAGTGTTGAAATGGCTATGGAATGGCTGTTTAGTCATGCTGATGATCCTGTCCAGGAGGATGATGAACTCGCACAAGCCCTCGCCCTTTCCCTAGGAAGTAGTTCCGAAACTACTAAAGTTGACAATGTCGAGAAGACTATTGACGTGCCAACTGAAGAGGGACACATGAAGAAACCTCCAGTTGATGATATACTTGCTGCATCTGTGCGGTTGTTTCAGAGTAGTGATTCAGTGGCATTTCAGCTGTCAGATTTGCTCGTAACACTTTGCAACCGAAACAAAGGTGAAGATCGTCCAAAAGTAATATCTTATCTTCTGCAGCAACTTAAACTTTGTCCATTGGACTTTTCCACAGATAACTGTGCCTTAGGAATGTTAGCACATGTTATAACATTACTTCTTTTTGAGGATGGCAGTACAAGGGATGTTGCAGCTCAGAATGGAATTATATCTACCATCATAGATATCTTGACAAACTTGAAAGGCAGGTCCGAGTTGGGGAAAGAATTACCGCTGTCTAAATGCATGAGTGCTTTGCTACTTATATTGGATCAGATGTTGCAGTCAAGGCCAAAGACTGAAAATATGGAAGCCGGAACCCAAACTGGTTTCATGCCTGACTCATCCGGGGAACATGGTTCCCTGCTATTTCCTGACACAGTTGAACAGGAGGAAAAAGAAATAGATGGAAGGGAAAAAGAACCTGGCATGGCTTTTGAAAATGCACTAGGGAAATCGACCGGCTTTGCAACTATTGATGAGAGTCATAAGTTGTTGGATATTACATGTGATTTGATAAAACAGCATGTCCCGGCTGTGGTCATGCAGGCTGTTCTACAGTTATGTGCTCGGTTAACAAAAACACATGCTTTGGCTATGAAGTTTCTTGAAAATGGAGGTCTGACTGCTCTTTTTAGTCTTCCAAGGAATTCTTTTTTCCCTGGATATGACACTGTTGTCTCGGCTATAGTTAGGCATCTTCTTGAAGATCCTCAAACATTACAATCAGCCATGGAGTTGGAGATACGACAAACTTTAAGTGGGAATCGTCACTCAGGGCGTGTTTCTCCCCGATCGTTTTTGACTTCTTTGGCACCTGTTATATCTAGAGATCCTACTGTTTTCTTGAAAGCTGCAGCTGCAGCTTGTCAGTTAGAGACATCAGGGGGAAGGACAATAGTTGTGTTATCAAAGGAGAAAGAAAAGGAAAAGTCTAAATCATCGAGTATTGATGCTACAAATGAATGTCTCCGAATATCTGAAAGCCGGCCACAAGATGGAACAGGAAAATATATGAAAAGCCACAAAAAGGTTCCAGCAAATCTCACTCTAGTAGTTGATCAACTTCTTGAGATTGTGCTTAAGTACCCACCGATGAAAGACCGGGAAGATTTTGAGGGCGACTCTACTTTAATGGATATAGATGAACCTACTATGAAGGTAAAGGGAAAATCAAAGGTTGCAGAGACAGTGATATTAGGGTCTGAGTCTCAAAGGTCTGCAGAATTGGTGAAGGTGACTTTTGTCCTTAAGTTATTGAGTGACATTGTTCTAATGTATGGACATGCAGTTGGTGTCATACTCAGACGCGACTCTGAAATGTGTCAATTTCGTGGATCTAATCCACCATCTGGACATAATGGAATTATCCATCATGTATTACACTGCTTGCTACCGCTTTCTGCTGACAATTCTGCAGGACCTGATGATTGGAGAGGTAAGTTGTCTGAAAAGGCTTCATGGTTCCTGGTAGTTTTGTGTGGTCGGTCTAGTGAAGGTCGTAAGCGAGTGACAAATGAACTTGTTAAAGAAGTGACGTCCTTTTCAAACTTCGAGAGCAATTCTATGAAAAGCAGCTTAGCACCAGATAAAAGGCTTTTTACTTTTGTTGATCTTGTATATTCTATTTTATCGAAAAATTCGTCATCTGGTAGCTTACCTGGGTCTGGATATTCACTTGATATTGCAAAAAGCTTGATCGATGGTGGAATAATTAAATGTTTAACTAGCATCCTGCAAGTGGTTGATTTGGATCATCCCGATGCACCCAAATTTGCGACTCTTGTACTCAAAGGTTTAGAATGTCTATCAAGAGCTGCTAATGCTAGTGAACAAATCTTTAAATCTGATGGGGCTGAAAAGAGAAGATCTACTAGTTTGAATGAAAGATCTGATGATCAAATGACAACACCTTCTGTAGTTGAAACCGTGGCCCATGATCCGAATGCGGGAAGTCAAGAAGCAATCAGAGAAACAATTGATAATGCACATCATCAAAGAACCTCTGAAGGTGATCATCATGCTGATAATCCAAATCAGTCAGGACAGCAAGATATGAGAGTAGAAGAGGCAGAAATAGCCCAAAATCCACAAGTGGAACTAGGAATGGACTTTATGCATGAAGAGATGGGTGAGGGTAGTGTCTTGCGCAACCCAGAGCAAATCGAGATGACTTTTCATGTTGAGAATAGGTTAGATGATGATATGGGTGATGAAGATGATGGTATGGGTGATGATCGTGACAACGGTGACGATGATGAAGATGATGACGGGGATGGAGTGGATGAAGATGAGGATATAGCAGAAGATGGCGGGGGCATGATGTCTATGGCTGATACTGACGCAGAGGATCATGATGACACTGATTTGGGAGATGAATACAATGATGAAATGATTGATGAAGACGACGATGATTTTCATGAGAATCGCGTCATAGAGGTGAGATGGAGGGAAGCTCTAGATGGATTGGATCACTTGCAAATACTTGGGCAACCTGGAACAGCTGGTGTTATAGATGTGGCTTCTGACCCTTTTGATGGGGTTAATGTGGATGACCTTTTTCGTCTTCAGAGCTTTGAACGTCGCCGCCAAACAGGTAGATCATCCTTTGAGAGGCCTGCTTCTGAAGTAAATGGTTTTCAACATCCTCTTTTTGTAAGGCCACCACAGTCTGGCGATTTTGTCTCTATGTGGTCAACGGGTGGTAATTCTGCATCCCGGGATTCAGAAACCCTGTCATCTGGGAATCTTGACGTGTCCCATTTCTACATGTTTGATGGACCTACTCTTCCATATGATCACATGCCAAGTAGTCTGTTTGGAGAACATCTGGGTAGTGTAGCGCCACCTCCTCTCACAGATTATTCTCTGGGTATGAGCTCGTCACACTTACATGGAAGAAGAGCGTTAGGCAATGGTAGATGGACTGATGATGGTCAACCACAAGGAGGCGCTCAAGCAGCTGCCATTGCACAAGCAGTGGAGGCACACTTTTTAGCTCAGATGGTTACCATAGATCCTGCAAGCAATCCTACAGATCGACAAATACATAATTCTGAAGAACAAGAGAAACAGTCGGATGCTCTTCCATCACACGATGATCCATCATTGAATGTTGGGGCTGACTCTACTTCTCAGCAGTTTGCAGGTCTGGAGCAGGAAAACGGTGCTGAAACCATAGTTCAGCAAATAAACCTTTCAGTTGATGGTGCTACTTGTGATGAAGTGAGAAATGTAGACTTTGGTGGTCAAGATACTGGTGAAGAAAGCCTGCATACTAATGAGCCTATGTCTGTTCAACCACTTTCACTGAACATCATGCCAAATGGTCTTGATTGCACTGTAAATGAAGTAAATGTTACTCCCAGTGATAATGTAGCAATACCCCAGGAATTGGTAAACTCATCTATTGTGTCTAGTGCTGATGTACAATGCGGAAGGGCTGATAATGAACTTACTAACAACCAAAATGTGCCAGTTATACCATTGGTTTGCAATGGAACATCAAATGTTGCTGGACAGCCTACTAATCTTGAGTTACCGGGCTCTGGTTTGGAGACTCCTACTCCAAGTGATTGCCCTGCATCATCAATAAATACTAATGTTGATGTTGATATGGGTGGTGTTGATGCTGAAAGAAATCAGTCTGGGCAACCAACAGTTTTCGAAGACAGGAGGGATCCGTTGTTATCAACTCAGAACACAGAGGTTACTCCTGATGATACTCAGGCTGACCAAACTAGTGCAAATAATGAAGCTTCTGGAACTAGTACGATTGACCCTACATTTTTGGAGGCTCTTCCTGAAGATCTACGGGCAGAAGTTTTGGCATCCCAACAAGCTCAATCTATTCAACCTCCAGTTTATGCCCCACCTTCTGGAGAAGATATTGATCCTGAATTTTTAGCTGCTCTTCCTCCTGATATTCAAGCAGAGGTTTTGGCCCAACAAAGAGCTCAAAGGGTTGCCCAGCAGGCTGAAGGACATCCAGTTGATATGGATAATGCATCTATAATTGCTACTTTTCCTGCTGATTTGCGTGAAGAGGTTTAAATGTTTGCTTTTCTGTTATGCAACATATTGAGTGATTTCTATTTAGTGGAAATCTGACATGATTGTAATGCTTGTACTTCGCTCTATACTAGGTGCTTTTAACTTCTTCTGAAGCAGTTTTGTCTGCACTACCCGCTCCGTTGCTTGCTGAAGCTCAAATATTGAGGGACCGAGCAATGAGTCATTATCAAGCTCGCAGCCTTTTTGGGAGCAGTCACAGGCTTAACAATAGGAGAAATGGCCTGGGATTTGTTCGAAGGCCTGTGATGGACCGGGGGGTTGGTGTTACGATAGACAGGAGGTCTGCCCTTACCGATACCTTGAAGGTGAAAGAGATTGAAGGTGAGCCACTACTTGATGCAAATGCATTAAAAGCTTTGATCCGGCTTCTACGTTTGGCACAAGTAAGTTTGACTCTCTTCATGATGGTAGTCTTAGTTAAACAAGCCTTTCTTGCTTAGTGTGAAGGCAGATTCCTAATTTTCCTAATTGTTTGGGCATTGAATACTATCTAGTTTTTCATGTAATAAGATTCACATTGTGTTTTAGTACATACTCTCTCTTTTCAAAATGAGTATTGTTTAAAGTGTTTGCATACAAATTAAGAAAAGCAATGAAGTTTTCAAAAGGCATGATATTTTTGCCAAACAAACCCTATTAACTTTTGGCGCATTCTCACCATCACAATGTAAAGTGGAATATAATGCTTTGGAAGTAGTGTTCATATTATTAATTAGCAGACTCAATTGGGAAAAAAATTGATTTTTCATTGAAACGTGAAAATGAAATTCATTTTGAAACTACTTTTTTTGTTGCTAAAATGACATTTATTATGAAAGCAAAAGAGTATATATTTTATTGAAATGTGTATGGTATCTTTCTGATTATAATAACATGCTCTGTTTTTGGATCATCATGTCAGCCCCTTGGAAAAGGCCTTCTGCAGAGACTCCTTTTAAACTTATGTGCACATAGTGTAACAAGGGCCACTCTTATTTATATTTTGCTTGATATGATTAAGCCGGAAACTGAAGTTTCTGTAAGCAGAGCAGTGACATTAAATTCCCAGAGGCTTTATGGTTGTCATTCAAACACAGTATATGGCCGATCTCAATTGTTGGACGGTAATTGTTTGCACTTAAGACTTAACATAATTTTCGTGTTTATCTCAATATTATAGTATATTGCTTGCTGATCCCGCCTTTCATTTTCTCATAGCAGGACTTCCTCCCCTAGTGTTCCGCCGAATCCTTGAGATCCTGACTTACTTGGCCACAAATCATTCGGCCGTTTCCAAAATGTTGTTTCACTTTGACCAATCAATTGCAGATTCTTCAAATTCATCTATCACACATGTGAATGGGAAAGGGAAGGAAAAGGTTATTGAAGGGGGACCTTCATCAAAACCCTCTGAAACTCATGTCGGGGATGTCCCCCTTGTTCTCTTTTTAAAGCTCTTGAACCGACCCTTATTTTTACGTAGCACTGCTCATCTTGAGCAGGTCATGGGTCTCATTCAAGTTGTAGTTGAAACTGCTGCAGCAAAATTAGCAAGTCTATCTCCATCTGAAAAAGAAATAGCAGATCCACAAAATTTGTCTGTTAATGAAGCTGAGAAGGATCCTCCTTTAGTGGAGTTAGACTCTAATAAACAAGATAAGCACGCCGATTCTAAACCATGTCATTCCAATGAAAAGAAGAATGTTGATATGTACAATATCTTCTTGCAGTTGCCTCAATCTGATTTGCGGAATGTGTGCAGTATTCTTGGCCGTGAAGGGTACTGTTCATAAAATTCTTGTATCTCTTTTCTTTTTTTTATAAGTATGCTAATTATGAACATGTGGTTTGAAAGTTTGTTTGAGTACTGTCTGAATCGTTAATTTTTATTTTCCTGTCTGCATTTTTGTAACCTTTTCAGCTGTGATGTAACAAAAGTGACTAATCTGATATTTTTAGGCTTTCGGATAAAATGTACATGCTTGCTGGTGAAGTGCTGAAGAAGTTGGCCTTCATTGTTCCCTCTCATAGGAAGTTCTTTATTTTAGAGCTGTCGGAATCATCTCATGCATTGACAGGTTCAGCTGTCAGTGAGCTTGTTACCCTGCAGCAAACAAATATGCTTGGCTTGAGTGCTGGTTCAATGGCTGGTGCAGCCATTCTACGAGTGCTGCAGGCTCTAAGTTCCCTCATTTCACTTGATACTTCAGAAAATATGGATATGGAAAGTGATGTAGATCTAGATCAGCATGGCGACAAAGCAATTATTTGGAATTTGAATACTGCACTCGAGCCACTGTGGCAAGAACTGAGTAATTGTATTAGTGCAGCTGAGATGCAACTTGGCCAGAGCTCTTTATCTTCTAACTTGTCAAACATAAATGTCGCTGAGAATTTACATGGTTCCTCTACTTCACCACCACTTCCTCCTGGGACACAAAGACTCCTGCCTTTCATTGAGGCTTTCTTTGTTTTGTGTGAAAAGCTACAAGCAAATGAATCTATCTTGCCGCATGACCATGATAATGCAACTGCTAGAGAAGTCAAGGAGTCTGCTGGTTGTTCAGCTTCAGTAAGTGGAAAATTTTGTGGAGACTCACAGCGAAAGCTGGATGGTGCTGTTACATTTACAAGGTTTGCTGAGAAGCATCGCCGACTTGCGAATGCTTTCATTCGACAGAATCCTGGTCTGTTGGAGAAATCTCTGTCCATGATGCTTAAGGCACCAAGATTGATTGACTTTGATAACAAGCGAGCCCATTTTCGCTCAAGAATCAGGCAACAACATGACCACCACTTGTCTGGGCCGCTGCGTATAAGTGTAAGGCGAGCTTACATTTTGGAGGACTCGTATAATCAATTAAGGATGCGTCCTACTCAGGATCTTAAGGGGCGATTAAATGTGCAATTTCAAGGTGAAGAGGGTATTGATGCTGGTGGTCTGACCAGAGAATGGTATCAGCTACTATCAAGAGTCGTATTTGACAAGGGTGCTTTACTTTTCACAACAGTGGGTAACAATGCAACGTTCCAACCAAACCCTAACTCCGTTTACCAAACTGAACACCTCTCATACTTCAAGTTTGTGGGCCGAGTGGTATGCACTTTAACTATTGTTGTTTGTATTTAGACCCAAGGGGTGGTTGTTAGATTCAGAAATATAATTGAAACAATCTTGCAGTTTAATTACATCTTGTTTTCAGGTTTAGTTGTTCTTTCTTTGACAGTTGTCATTATCATCTCACATGCAGGTGGGAAAGGCGTTGTTTGATGGACAACTATTGGATGTTTACTTTACCCGGTCTTTCTATAAGCATATACTTGGTGTTAAGGTTACATACCATGACATTGAAGCGGTTGATCCTGATTACTATAAGAATTTGAAGTGGATGTTGGAGGTGAGTACTGATATACAATTTTGACCCCTTATTCTCATTTCACCTTAAGCACTGTTTGGTGCACTTTATATAGTTTTAGGCTGTATAGGATATAAGGCTTTATATGGTAAAAATAACTACGGTATTGGATAATCGTTTTGGTGCAGTCTGTCTTGCTGCATCAATCTATAACCTTCTGAATCGTATAGCCCTATCCTATGCTGTATCTTTCGAAAGACTTTATTAGATTGTTTAATATAAAATTAAAATTCCACTGTTAAGAGGCCAATATACCCTGGCATAAAAAGCAATACAAAATTTATTTAAAATAGTTGTTTTTTTTAAATGCATTTTGCTAAAAATTGAAACACCCAAATGTATCAAACCTCCCTTATCCCTGAAAATTTTCATTAACCTCCATAGTTTCCCCTCTTCGACACACCAACAATTTTCACCATATAGGTTCTAAACGAGTCCATTCAATCAGAGATCTATCTTCCCTTTGCTGCTTCTCAGGGATCTGTAGCGTTTTCCAAACCTCGCTGTTTCTTTCTAACTTATTTCCAGAACTCAATCATTCTTAACATTATATTATTTTAT
Organism: Vicia sativa; assembly: GCA_021764765.1. NCBI lineage: Eukaryota > Viridiplantae > Streptophyta > Magnoliopsida > Fabales > Fabaceae > Vicia > Vicia sativa. Next base: position 70,004,365 of record CM038795.1, read on the forward strand.
GACCTTTCATTCTGTGTTTTAATGATTTTCTGTCATATTATATCCCTTTTTTTGATGTTGTAGATCTATTTAAGTAGGAAGAGGAATCATGAGAAAATAATTAAAATTAATGTTAGAATTATTAGGACTTACTTGAAATGAAACATATTATCTGTATAAGCGAAGATGTGTTTGTGAGTGGAGAGAGCTTTGGAGCAGACTGACATAAGGGGAGGGCTGTGTGCACTTGTGGTATGGCAACATGGGTTTGTTTCATTTGTTTAACCTGCTCTTTATACTGCCCCAGCGTTATGCACTGCTTTGGAGCAGATTGACTTAAGGGGAAGGGTGTGTGCACTTGTGTTATGACAACATGGGTTTGTTTCATTTGTTTAACCTGATCTTTGTATTGCCCAAGCTTATGCACTTACCTTGAATTCACCCGTAGTATAGAATTATATCACAATCGCTGTATTGAGCGGTGACACCTAAACTGTTATCCTCTCTGGTATGGATTAGTTTATTCATTACTATAAGCAGTATAAACTCTGTTTGGTACTCTCTTCAGTGGTGTGCTGAAAATGGCCATAAAATTTTATTTGTGAGTTCACGGTGTACTTATTTTCTGTATCTATTGTTTTTGGTCTAATTTTTTTAATTTTTATGTACCAGAATGATGTGAGTGATATTCCTGACTTGACATTTAGCATGGACGCAGATGAAGAAAAACTCATACTGTATGAGAAAACTGAGGTAAGTGAACATTTTATTTTGGTCTGTCTTGTTTTTGCGTAAAAGCAAAACTTACAACAAAAAGTTCTGAAAACTTTAATATGCGACCATTTAGTTGTTTTTTTGAGGTGATTGAAATGTATTTGCCCATGGTAAATTCTTATGATTATCCTTACACTTTTTCCATCCCTCCTTGAATTGTTAAATAGGTCACTGATTATGAGCTTAAACCTGGAGGAAGGAATATAAGAGTTACTGAAGAAACAAAGCACGAGTATGTTGACCTTGTTGCTGAACATCTCTTGACTAATGCCATCCGTCCTCAAATAAATTCGTTTCTAGAAGGTTTTAATGAAATGGTACCACGAGAACTAATATCAATCTTTAATGACAAAGAGCTTGAGCTACTCATAAGTGGTCTTCCAGAAATTGATTGTGAGTTAGTTTCTTAATTAGTTGAAGTAAGTTCTGATTTTCTATGAAACATCTGAATAATGTTATTATCCTTTTAGTGGACGATTTGAAGGCAAACACCGAGTATACAGGCTACACTGTGGCATCAAATGTTGTTCAATGGTTTTGGGAGGTGGTCAAATCTTTCAACAAGGAAGACATGGCCAGATTACTGCAATTTGTGACCGGAACGTCAAAGGTAGTTTTCTCAGAGATTAGTAGTCATTCGAATTTGACTTAATTTTTTTAAGCTTCTAATTTTGCAGTTCAACCATTTTTTTTCTTTCATAATTTTTTAAATTTATATTTAAGTCGTGTAATTATTATGGTTTGACATATATTCCTGTAATTGTATTGTATGAAGCAATGCTGTTAAAACTAGACCAGAGATCAAGCCTGCGTGACTTCTGGTCATGGTTCAATTGGTTCAACTACGATTGAACCTGATGACTATAAAAATAAATAAAATATTTTAAAGTTTTTTGAAAGAAAAGAAAAATGGTGGAACTGCAGTTCAAGCCAATTCTAAAGAACAATGAATCAACTTCCATCAAACTAATTGGAAAACTGGCTAGTTTTTGGGTCAACTGATTGAACCAATTGGTCTGGTTTTCGCAACATTGGAATGACGAGTTGAAGTAAATGGGTGAATATTAAGTTACTCAGTCTAGACTGAACTATTGGCCTAATTACTCTACTTAATAACTCACTCTAGGCATTGGTTTTCAACAATCAAACAGTTGAAAATAGACAAATTGTCATATAGTCAATATTTGTTTTTATAAAATGTATTATATGTTCAGTTGTAGTTGTTTAATGAAGTACGAAATAGTTTTAAAATTCTATGAAAAATTGTAGAATACACCAATTATTGATGAGGATAATTTGGTAAAATTACTATTATCGCCTTTTCATTTATCATTATCACATTTTTTTAATCTGTGTGAAAGTGTGTATGACACTTATTTTGGGGCGGAGGGAGTAATTTATATTGACCTTGATTGGGGAATTTTTGTTTCCTCTTGCTTTGAAGTAGTTATTGAGTCCTTAAAGCCCCGATAAAATTAGTATTGTTCTTGATGTGATGACTCATGAAATTCATTAATGATATATGTGATGTGCTACATACATCCTCATATGCGTGAAATGTATCATTTAGTTAGCAGTAAATTTGTCATGTTGCATCTTGAGGGTTTTTTTTTTCCATTAATTTTTGCTAACTCGTTTTAGAGTTATGTTGGTCAGTTTTCTGGTAAAAATACAAGCCTTGTTGAGTATGTAATATCTTTTGAATGCACTTGGTAACAACTGTGGCCCTCTTAATTTGTTTTTTCAGGTTCCTTTGGAGGGTTTTAAAGCCTTGCAAGGTATCTCTGGTCCCCAGAGGTTTCAGATTCACAAGGCATATGGGGCTCCTGATCGACTTCCATCAGCTCATACTTGGTGAGAAACCATATTTCCATGTTAAAATGGTTACTTACTACAAAACTACATTAGCTCGGCGCATTGAATTTCATTCATCCTAATACCTTATCTCGTTTTATTGCTCATCAGCTTCAATCAACTAGATCTTCCTGAGTACACCTCTAAGGAACAGCTTCAAGACCGTTTGTTACTTGCCATCCATGAGGCTAGTGAAGGGTTTGGTTTTGGCTGACACATACTTTTATATAATAATTTTGTACAGCAGTTCTGCCCTCATGACTTCGGCGTGTCATCTATAGGTCAGCCATGCCTTTCCTCATAAATCTATGCTTTTGTTCAAATAATCTTAGCCCTTAAAAATCTCACTTAGTCTTCTCTTTGTTTGTTTAGAAGATGGGAAATCATCCGGGCTGTTATCCTGTCGAGGAAAGGCTCTATTGGTAGCATAGCATTAGAATGAGACATTCTCTGATGCAGGAGGTTGATTTATTCAGATGCTCCAACAGTAAAAATGGCTAGATTTTTGTTTTGTTCCTGTATTATTCTGCCATGCTAAGATTTGAGAGCTTTTGAATTGACAATGGAGCACAGCGGCGAGCTGTTGAAATATGCACCCATATTTATTTATATGTAATTTGTAGGGCCAAATAACCTTCAGTAGGTCTACAATTTTCCAATAAGATTAAGAATGTACATATTCTGGAGTACATAATTGATATCTTTCTCCGGAAAGAAATGGTTTCTATAACCAAAGATGAGTTTAAAAGATGGCGTATTTAGTGCATAGAACCAGTGATGGCTTTGATGGAACAGTCACAGTTATTGCATCGCTGCAATACAGTCGTAATAATATTCAAATAACTTGATTCATTATTTATTATGTGCTCATAATACTCAATTTTTCTTCTGTTGTATGAATCTATGTCAACAAGTAAGGCTCGCAATTATATCGCGGTTCCATCAAGTAATTACTAGCATCACGGACAATTTTGATGCGCCAATTAACATGCCATTTTCCCCTTGGAGTGATAAAACACGCAGAATTTTTCCTTGCCACCCCCATTTGTACTTGGCACCCCCCATTTTGTGAAAAGTCAATTTTGTTCAAGTCTTCTTCATTATTGAAATTTCTGATGCACCCTGCATTTTTTAAAAATTTGGACGATACCGAAAATTTGAGAGCGGTATCGTATTTTTCGCAATTACAAGTAAGTTTTCGGTACTTTTGTTAAAATTTATGGTATTTTATACCGGATTTTTCGAAAATTCTAGTATCACATACAGTAGATTCCAAAATATTCGATATTTTTGTCCGGAAATTTTGAAATTTACGGTATTTTTTATTGATGCTCATACCGGAAATTGCGAAATTTCTGGTATGCCAAAAATATCGGAAATTTTGAAATTTACGGTATGATATATTTTTTTTTAAAATTCTTATTTTTCATGTTTCTTAACTTTGTTTACAGTGAGGACTAGAGGCAGAGACGATTCTATTTCAGACAGGACTATTAATCGAGCAGATGTCGTGACTCGAGTAGTAGATGAGGCACAGGCCTTTGAGGTGCAGGGTGATCGCCGTCGTCCGACCGGTTCTCACCAGAAACTGATGGCTGAGCAGGCCGCGACGGGGTTTCGTACACCTCGTCGACGGATTGTCAGACCTTCTATGACAATTATGGAGCAGCAGGTAGTTGTACCGAAGTCGGTGGTTCAGGCGCCAGTTGCTGAGGAGCGGGTTACGGAGGTGGTGTAGGAGCCTGTACAGGAGGTGGTGCAGGAGGTTGTGCCGGAGGTGGTGTCGGAGATTGTGCCGGAGGTGGTTCTGGCGGTGGTGCAGGATCTGGTACAGGATACAGACATCACGACAGGTCCATCTGAGCCATCAGTGTGTACTGATGGTGGTTTTCTTGGAGGACCTTCTGACAGGTCCGTCTTGACGGGTTATATTGATCATGTCGCGTATAAGATATGGCAGGGTGATGTAAGTATTATTGGTTTGGTTTAACGCTTAATGTTTTATTTGTATTACACTGTTTTATGTATACTAATTTGTTGTAATTGTGTTGTTTTGTTTTAGGAGCGTCCTACTTTGAAGGTTGCTTCTCATGGGTCGAAGTTGAAGAACTTTCCCGAGACTCCGATGCCAGAGCAGGTGAGGAGAATAGTTGAGGAGTTCATACTTGAGGACTTTGCTAGATACTCATTGACAATGTTGGACGCCCCCTACTATTAGCTTTTATTGAGAGGTAGCACCCAAAGACATCTTCCTTCCATTTTCCATTTGAGGAGATGACAGTCACTTTGGATGACGTGGATGCTCTGTTCCACCTATCGATAGCTGATACGTTTTTCACACTAGTTCATAGGGATCAAGCGACAGCGGTGCACATGGTTGTGGATGCGTTGGAGGTGGATGATGCGGAGGTCCTACAAGTTTGGCGAGACTCGGAGATTTCACCTCCGCATGTCTTGGTTGAGGACTACGTATAAGGCGTTGGTGGAGGCACGTAGGTTTTAGGCTGCCGCTATGGCGTACATGCTACATATGATGACATGTACTCTCTTTGCGACAAGTCTAAAGTGTACATTGATGTCTGTTACCTGTCTCTATTCATCGCCCTGGACAGTCCCACTTGGGCTTGGGGAGTGGCGGCACTGACGATGTTGTACACGACGCTTGATGTTGCTTCCCGTCATGATTCCAGACAGCTTGTTGGTTATCTTAGCCTGTTGCAGGTATGTTATAAATTATTAGATGTTTTTTTTTAATAATTATTAAATTTTCATATAATAATTTATTTATCCTTATTTATGTAGTGTTGGATATACGAGCACTTCCCTAACATCTGTGATAGGAGTATCCAACAAGTGGCAACTAGAGATCCACGTGCGAAGAGGTGGAAGGTCAGAAAGACCCATCTGGAGCTGTGATAGAGTACAAGAGGAGGCTGAATGCTCTGACCTTGGACGATGTCATCTGGACACCATACATGGCTCATCGCCCTCACCATCCTTTTGAGGTATCCACTTTATATTCAGGGCATATCACGTGGGAGGGCTATGTGGGTAGGCACTTGCCTGAGCGGTGTCTACGATAGTATGGTTATGTCCAGGGCTTCCCACGACCGGTACCACGTGCCCCAGATGGTGGCATTGATTGGTGGTTTAGAACCACATCATCACCTTCCCCCCGGAAGATCATGGATGCAACCGTCAGGGTTCAGGAGTCCGGGAAGTGCGATGATGGATATCTGGAGTGGTTCCTTAGTGTGTCACACCCTCGGGTCACACCACCGGCTCCAACATCTGATGTCCCGGAGCCTTCAAGTACTAGAGATTCTTCCGATCCACCACCACCACCATCTCCTCCTCCAGTATCTGACCAAGACACCCGCCTACAGCTCATTGCAGTTACATTAGATAACATCATGGTGTTGGTGAACCCCGATGGTGAGGTTTATCAGGGGTTAGCTAGGTTGGCTGACATTGCCTGTGGAGGGCGTATGTAGATTTTTATTTGTATTATTATATTATATGTATATATTGTGACACACTGATATCTAGTTTATTGCATAATATTTTTTAGCTAATACTTCTTCTTTCGATTACATAAAGAAAACAAAATAACACAAATAAGAAACTCGAATAAGTTAAGAAACATCAGATGACACACACACACAAAAATAAACAGTACTTTGATACATGAAAACTTAGGAACTACCGGATTCAGATTCATCTGGACGCTTTAGACACTTCATTATGTCGTCAACAGATCTTCGGATCTCCGCGTTTAACTCGATCAGACCTTTGGTTATCCTACGACGAAATAATTTTCACATGGCCTTCACATCTTCATCATTCTTGAGCTCGATTAGGTTGTATTTCACCCAACCATCTGTATCAATGTAATCTTCTCGAAACTCGATCTTTGTCACCCTTCTGTTCTCGAAATTAGGCAGCAAATTGTTCAACGTTTCATTCAATGCGGCGAAGGACTCAGATCCATCTGGGAGCTTGAACTCACCGGCAGGTTTGTGGTCGTTGTAATACACTTCTGCCTTAATTAGATATTGAGAAAGAGACGTGTTGTTGAGATGTGATACCTTATAACTCTAAAACTCATATTTATACAAATTGTTATGCATTCTAGACCACACAAAAGTGTCAGTGTAATCTGGACCCTTCAAAAGTGTCGGCAAAATCTCAACCGTTGAAAAAGCAAGATAATGAAGCATACCGAAAATTTTAGACTTTTGCGAAATTTCCGGTATACCGGTAATTTCAAAAACACTTGCGTACTTTTGGCACATACAGTAAATTTTGACCAATTTGAAATTTCTGGTATACCGGGTTTTTTGAAATAATCCTTCGGAAAGATGGCATAAACCGGAAATATACCCGAAATTTTAAAATTTTCAGTATATCGAAAATTTCGTCTGAGAATTTCTTTATAAATTGTCAAGGGTAAAGTCGAAATTTAAAAAATTAGGAGTTCTAAGAATAATTTTAAGAGTGTCAAGAAAAATTCTCTACGCTAGTATTCCAAATTTGGCGTAAAACGGTTGCCTGATTTTATTTAATATTATTTTATAGTATTGATTAAACTCTTTGGACTAAAATAGGCAATAACGTAGGTGTTTTTCTTTATCTTGAATTTTTACGTTGCATTCTGTACTTATTGATTCAGCTCAATGTAGTTTTAAAAGTTTTCGTGAAAGATTGTAATTAATGGGGATATTAATTAGAAAGCACTCATTAAAAATACGAACTGCAGTGTTTATCAATGGAAAAAAAATGAAGATATTTCCATCCTTAATAGTTCTCTTAAACCACATGAAATCTAGAAAATATCTTTGTATATCATCCAGGTTTGAAATTCGGACCTAGTACAGGCTACAAGAAACTATATTTATCATAAACGTACCCAATACAAAAAATGTTCGGATTCCATTTTCGGATACCCTTTCGAAAATTAAATAAACACTCTTTAGAATCAAAACAAATTATGTTTTTCCAAACTCTTGATCTCGTGATCATAAACATTTTTGAGGAATTAATATCTCATACTCCCAATTATACATCCCATCCTCAAAAGGATATGGAAGACAAAATTATCCAAACCTAAAAATTCTCAAAAATCTTAAATATGTGGTATCACACCGAAAATTTGGAATTCTCAGGATGATACCGGAAATTTACTGAACAAGAAATTTATGGTAGATTTGTAAAATTTCCAGTATATTATATTGAAATTTTTAAAATATCCGGTATATTTAGATATTCTACCACCGACCAGGTACATACTCCAACTCCTTCTCTTGTGCCTGTGATTGAGTCGACAACTAAGCAACATATTAAGGAGACTGTGCATGTTGTGGAGGACGCAACTGAGTCGACAAACAAGTAGGTTATGGAGCCGACAACTGAGGAGATTGTAGAACAGGTTGAAGAGGTTGTTGCTGAGCGAGTTGACGATGTGTCCCCACTGATATAGGCACCACGACTCGTGCATATACGGAGCCATCAATTCACACTGACGGAACCTTTTTAGGAGGACCTTCAGACAGGTCCGTGCTGACAGAATTTGCTGACCACGTCGCTTACAGGATATGGCATGTCGAGGTATATATTTTATTTCCTGTAATTGCATGGCGATGATTTTCATTAAGTGTTTCAAAGTTGATGTATTTTATTTTTTATTCTTACAAGAGCGCTTGATGCTAAAGGTCACTTTTCATGGTTCGAAATTGAAGAACTTCCTAGAGAGTCTCATGCCTGGGGAGGTTAATAGTATTGTTAGATATTTTCAATTGTTAAAGTTCGCGTAGTGCTCCTTGACCATGTTGGACGTCCCTCTATTGTCTGTTTTGTTGAGCGGTGACACCCAAAGACATCATCATTTCATCTTCTATTTGGGGAAATGACAGTCACATTGGATGATGTCGATGCCCTGTTTCACATGCCGGCCATTGGTACATTATTTACACCTTCTCATATTAACCATGCGACAACAGTCCTCATATCAAAGTGTGTGACACCCTCGAGTCTTACCATCGGCTGCAACATCTGATGTTCTAGGGCTTTCAGGCGTCAGGGTTTCTGCCGAGCCTCTACCACCACCTCCCGTAGGTGATCAGGATAACCGTCTACATTTTATTTTACTTCATTTAGATAACCTCATGGGTTTGGTAAATCCTGATGGTGGGATCTATACCGGTTTAGCTAAGGTTAGCCGACATATCCTGTGGAGGGCCTATGTAAATCTATTTTATTTTGATTGTATTATATGCATACTTGTGACGCACAAACCTTTCATTTATTGCATAACATTTTGGCGATTACATGTTCTGAATCGATGATAAACATAAACTAAAATAGTACAACAAACATATACAACACAAAATTAAACATGAAAACAAAGGCACTGCTGGATGTTTCTGGACATTTTATCATCTTGATTATGTCATCGCGATGGATCTTCGGATCTCCGCATCCAACTCGATCAGACCTTTAGTTATCCTACGATGAAATGATTTTCACGTGGCTGTCACATCTTTATCATTCTTCAACTCGATCAAGTTGTATTTCACTCTTCCATTTGTATCAATCCAATCCTCCTAAAACTCGATCTTTGTCACCCTTATGTTATTAGAATCATGCAGCAGTTCATTCAACTTATCTTTCAAGTTGTCGAAGGATGTGGTGTCATCTAGAAGCTTGAATTCAATAGCAGGGTTATTTCCGTGGAAATATACTTCTGTCTTAATAAGAAATTGAGGAAGAGACATTGTTTGAGATGTTTTTCTTTGTAGCATTTATCCTTATTTATACAAATAGTGATGTATTCTGGACCATACAAATTCCCGATACAATCTGAACCCATCAAAGATGCCGTCAAAATCGCAACTGTTAAAAAAACTTGATTAATTAAACTATCGGAAATTTCAGTATAACTAAAATTTTCGGTACTACATGGGAAATTTGAAATTTCTAAAGTACCGAAAATTCCAAATACACTACCGAAAATTTACATATACCAGAAATTTTGTAGGAGTGTACCAAAAATTTCAATAAGTCTACCAAAAATTCTGTCTGAAAATTTGTTTGTAACTCAACAAGGGTAATTCTGAAATAAAAAAATCAGGGGAGGGGGTGGCATGTATAATTTGGGGGTATTAATTCCTCAACATTTTTCCATGTACTCTCCTAAAATTTCTTGTATCCTTATTCATTAATTTCAGGGTGTTACTTTATCCACCCTATGGGATGAATGATCGCACTTAAAAAAACACCCTTGCCAAATTTTAGAAGTATATATCCGGATGCACCTTAATTACACATCGACACTTCATAAGTGAGTCATTCATCTCATTTTAGTCAAAAAATAGTTCGGAGATACATCTCAGTACTTTTTACACAGTGAGTGCGTAAGTACATCTCTAAACTAATCATGGGTATTCAAAAGTGCATCTCCGAAAAACTCAAAACATATAAAATCAGTCTTAAGCAACAAGTTTGTCTTGAAATTGATATTTTTTTAGGCCAATTTATATTTTAGGATATTTATACTAAGGATATCATAACACCGTACAAATAATATAATTTAAAGATGTTATCTATAAAATCAAACAATAATACAAATCTAAAGATTGATCAATTAATCAAAAACATTACCATGATACATAATTTGTTTAGAAAATACAAATAATATAAATGTTATCGAAACATAAATAAAAGTGAACTACTATGTATAGCTAAACTCCATATTTTTACTTTGCTTCATGTATTGCAAGACATTTAGTGTCTTAACTAAGATGAATCGTAAGACGACCATACCAGAGCTTCCTTCCTTAAAATATCCTATCTCTAGGACATCTCTCGCAAGTGTCACAATACGTCGACAAGTCGGCAACACATCTTGAGCGCGGTCTTCCCTAGTTTTCTCCTTTTCCAATATTTTATGATGAGTTAACATAGGTGGTACTCCGACATCATATTATGACATGTAAGGATGTTTCATATTACATAACCATTAGATGTACCCAAATGCAACAATCAATGGATTAATAGCTAGTACCTTGCGTGCATAATATGGTACGAGATGAATATAGAAATTATCGAGTATGACATTAAGATCTCTACGTCAGACTATTAGAGGAGCAAACACAAAGGGATGTCTTGGAATAAACTGAGAAACTCAAACTGGTGCATGACCCACTCAGGAATATGAGGATACAACATGGACGACCCAAAAGATAACCATCTAGAGTAGAAGGTTATGTCGTCCAAGGGACGCGTTTGAAAATGATCGTCATACAGGCAATAGCATGTGTCATATAATATATCGATCAATAAAAACCCAAAACAACTCTATCGCTTGATTCCCTATGATCAGGATATAAGAGTAAGTACACAGTCAATCCTCAATGTAGTTATCATCTAGTGCCCAACCAGATATGCAAGGAAAGTGAGAGAAGATTTGTGCCTGAAAATTATTCGGATAAAATATTAATAATTAAGTTGCACAAGTGTTAAGACATATATATTACCGTAAGAAACATGCAACTATTTGTCAATGTCTTGTCTTTCAAAGACAAGCTTTACGTAGCTTCGAGTACATATAAAACAAACAGGAGACCCCTCAATTGTATTCATGGATCCCCTATACGTCGATGAAGTAAGACATGTATAACACATCGAAGTAGGTTGCACTTTTGACCACAAATATCGTTGTACCAACCAAGTACATTAGGTATGACCTCAATGCACATTTTTCGCGGTGTAAAACTTGTTCATTATCACCTCTGGCCTCGACTTCCATAACTAGGTACCATGAGAGAGGCACCATTCCTCTTACCTAAGGGCTCTCGACTGCGGGGTAAGCTAGACCCATAGCTTGGAGGCCAAGTAACCTCGCTTGAGCCTTTGAATCCCTTAATATCCTAAATATAGTTTTTTAGCAAGAATATATATATATATATATATATATATATATATATATATATATATATATATATATATATATATATATATATATATATATATATATATATATATAGTACCACTCGTGGCATCTATCTCTATTTGGGCTTCACCCGGGTCAACTCCGAAATAGGTCACCATCATATCCATATCCTCAACTTTGGAGATTCTAGGGTGACTTAGTAAACTTACCTTAACTAGAAGATGTAGGAGGCATGAGACATTATTAAGGGCGATGCACATATTCACCAATAGGAATATGAAAAGATGATGTATCCATGTGTCGTCTCTTTAAAAAAGTTGCCAACATGTCATGGTTAATGGTCTTGTACCCAATCACACACAAACCTTGCAGCTCCAAAATTCTGAAACCGTGCTTTTTCATGTTGTGGTAGATTCAAAGTATTCTTGCAGTGGTTTATGCTTTTTAGAGTTTCACGAAACTATAAAAATACTACAACATCACTTACCTCAATTAGTATAAAATAGATGTAGTTCATAAGTAATTAAATATTTATATTGCCTCTCATTTCCACACATGCCAGAAAACCTAGTATGAATAGAAAGGAAGTAAGGAGGTGTCATATGGGCCTCCTAGAAAACCATAAGAAATGATACAACATCAATAGGTTCCTAATGTTAGGCTTTAAGGACTTTAGGGGCGTTCCATTATGGAACCAGAAATGAGGATTTGAACGGAGATGTCGGTGGATTGCAGCCCCCAATGTAGTGGAGTGGGGGGATACTCAAACGCTCAAGTTAGTATATGGAGAAGAAGTGTGGTACCCAATTTTGTCCAAAAAATTAGAACTATTTCAAAAAATCTTAAGAATATTTCTTCAATAGTTATGACCTTCATGTCAAATCTCCTAGGCAAAGTCCTAAGAATCTTTCTCACCAGCTTTACTTTTGACATCTTTTCTCCTAATGGAAAAGTGAAATTTCAAGAATCTTCATTTGATATTCCTTAATTATCTCATTATCATCCATCTTTAAGTTTTCAACTTTGGAGGTAAGAAGCTGAAGTATTGAAATATTCATCTTAGAGGTACCTTAATAAGTTGTCTTGAGAATTTCCCAAGCTTCCTTAGCTATAATACAACTGTTAATCAAACTGAACAAATTTTTCCAACTCCATTAAATAGAGCATTCAAAGCTTTGGATATTCTAATAGCCTCTTTATGATCAACTTCATCCCAGTATTCTTCAGGTTTGATCGATTATTTCCCATCTTTATTGTTCACAACTGGATGCTCACAACCTTTTAAAACAACCTTCCTTGCCGTCCATAGATTTCAGAAAGGCTATCATTATGACTTTCCACCAATCATAGTTAAAACCATCCAACATGGATGGTCTGTTGTAATATCCTCATTCATTCTCCATAGTGGCAAAAAATACATCCCTGAATCTCACCCAGTAACCAGAATCGGGTGCCTGCTCTTGATGTCAATTGAAATTCTAGCATGCACAAATATCAAAAGTTAAGACTTATGTCTCAATAGCACACAATGACACAACAAATGTTACGACATCTGCTGGCAAAACAACAAACAATATAACAACACAACAAAAATATAACTTGCAGAAAGTAAAAGAACACAACAATATGTTAACCCAGTTAAATGCAAGTCACCTACTCTACGGGATACCAAGCCATGAAGGAAATCCACTATCAGCAATATTAATTTGAATCTAAACTTCATCATTTATAACTTCTCACTTAATCCCTACCCAGTGTAACTTCTACCTAGACACCTCCTAGATATGAGAACCCACTCATTTTCAATAAGTGCATTAATAAATAGACCAACCTCAATCCTAGAGGGAGTTGATAATCAAGTTAAAATCACAACAACTTGGAATTAACATAGAAAGAACACACTTCCAAATTACAAACACTAAGAGTTGCTTAAAATCTTCCTCCAAGAACAATACTTAACTCTTGCTTCACAGCTTCGAGTGAGAACAATCTCTCGACAAGCAAGTTACAATCACTCAACTTAAATGCATCCTAAGACACATGAGAACGTATAGAAAAACACACAGATACCCTAAGGACTACCAAAACCTAAACCCTTATTTTTCACAAGGTCTTACAATAAAAACTATGCTTAAAAACTAGGTCTTGGATGACTCTTTATATAAAATTGTGCAGCAGACTTGGACTCTTCAATTAAATCCCAGCAGTAGCTCCTAAAACCTGCAAAATCTTCTCCACAAAAATAGAAACAATCTCCATAATATGTTTCCTAAAAAGTCTCAATCAATCCTTTTTAGGAAACCAATCAAACCTACCATTGTTTCTAACAGAATCCTTGATTGACCTTCATCTATAATGAGTACAAAATATTCCAGATACTCAATCTTTAAATTAAATCTTCAAGAATAAATATCTAGCGCACTGTCAAGATGTTCTATTGAAACATGTTACAACATCTGCTGGAACATCTATCAAATAAAATACCTCCAGAATTTGTTGTACCTACTGGTACATATGTTATGATATCGTCTTCAACATCTACTAGAAAAACTTATAACAATAACAATGTTATGGATGTTGATAAAGTTGTTGGAATATCTTACTCAACATCAACATAGAACTATGTTCAGAACCATGCTTAGTCAAAATTTAGCCAACTATAAAAACATGAAACTAACAATCTTCCCCTTTGCCAAATTTTGGCTAAAACAACCAAAAACAAAATCATCTTGGAGAGAGGAATAAAACCATAACCCAAGCTACATGCTTATCGTGTAAACTTTATAAAAACCAACATATCACGAAAGCTTGTACAATCAGACAAGTAAATAACTCCCCTTGTCACAGATAAACAATCCTCCTCCTCAAGGTAAAACCCCACATCAAAACACCTGCAGTGGAACAACAGAAGCAACAACAACAACTTGAGCACACTCAATCATGAACACTCATGCTCCCCCTCATTGATTTCATAAGCACCTATAAACACAACTATTACTACAAAAGCAGTAGCATACAATCCTATCATAATGCTAAATCAGTAAGTCAAAACATGTGAGGTAATATCAGGATACACAACACTTTACTCCCCCTTTTTAGCCAAAATGTTGACAAAAAGAAACAGATTACATGTACACATTGGAAACACAATGCACATTAAAAAACATATTGCACAAATGCAATACCATAGATGGAAGCACACAATTGGAAATATGTTGCACAAAAGCAACAACAAATAATAGTCAAACCTGCACACATGCAAAATACAGATGAAATTATAGATGGAAACACACAAATAGAAACATAACTTCTTGACTAACTTCAGTTAGTTTGCCATCTTTTTCCCCTGTCAAAGAGCCTTATGCAATCCTTGGTGTTGTATCCAGCCCCATTATCTTGTTGGCCATCTATTTTCCAGTCCTTCTCAATAGCAACTAATCCAGACATGTCATGCCTCCGATTATATAGGAGAGATGCAGTGACTGGTGCACTCCTCCACTTATGTAATTCATATAACTCCTTAATAGTACAAGTTCCAATCCAAATATTTTTGATAACAAAAAGTTGTTCCTTGTTGTCCATATGCTCTAAAGTGTCTTCCTTCCCTTCAATAAGAATCTTGACTTATATAGAACTTTACACAAAACTATTCTACACAATCTTTACTCGACCGAGGCTTCTAAATCTTCCAATATCACCAATTTTTCTCCAAGCCTTTGTCTGTAGCAATCAACAATTTGATCCTATTAATTTATTGAGCATTGATTTATTTGAAGATTCGAGAATAACTCCGTCCCATCCGTAGAATTCCACACAATCACTACTAAGGCAACTTGGAGAGAAGAACCTCATTCTTTTCTCCAAAGTTTATCAGCACCAGTGACAACTCCTCAATCTTGCAACAACCTGAAAATATTTTAACTAATCTCCAATAACAGTTAGTTTTAAGACAAAGTCTCCCCCATTCAATCATAAATCTCTCATGTTCAAGATCTAAAACATAAATTGAGGCTGAAGAAGAAAAAGATTCGAATGCAATAAGTTTGAACTTTTCAAAGTGAGAGAGTTGATTTCACAGAAAATCACAAATGAATATGAATCCCACACATGAAATAGTGTTATTTTATATGTGCTTGGGTTTAAGCACAAAAATGAGTGGTATAAGTTGGTTAGATTCGAATCAAGAACAATGTATGTATTGAGTCAAGTGAGCAAGTGAATGAAATAAAAAAATTCTAAATTTTGAGCCATTTTTTCCACTTGATTCAACAAGTACAATGTATGATTTGAGTCAAAGACCCAGTGATTAGAATCATGTACAATTTGTGATTCGAATCAACTGCTCCAGCTAAAACCTTAAGAAAAATGCTGAAAAATTGTGTGATTCGAATCATATGCAAATTGTGTTTCGAATTAAATTGAGCATTGGTGACATAAAAATAGCTTGAGTTGAATCATATACAATAACCGATTCAAATCAAATTATTTTGAAGTTCACCCCTGTTGAATTTTATTCGAATCATAACGAGTGTGTATCTTGATTGATTCGAATCAAACACTAAAAAACTCAATTTTTAATGTTTCAAAAAGTACTTTGAGATGTTTCTTTGCACTTAACTTGAATCAAGCACATATATTTTTTATTCCACAAACTCATGCAATTGACTAAAAACATCTTGATCAAATTCAAATGTAACCATTGTTTTATGCATGATAAATGATATCGAATCAATTTCAAAGTTGATTCAAAAGATACATAATCACGAGGGAGACTCAATAAACAAAAGCAATAAGGCAAGCAACAAAATAGCAGTATCCGAGATGCTCCCTTTGCATATGATATGGACATGCAACAAACTCTCCCTAAGGATGTGCAACTACAAGTATAACAAAACTAATCAATATTACCTTAAAATACGAGTAGAACCTATGATTGTTGAGTATTTGCGGAGGCACATTCCAGAAGGTTGTTTTAAAATTTTTCATTCCACCATCAAATCATTAGTACTCCATGAAAATAACGACTAACAGGTTCACTGAAGCGTCTAAAAAGAAGGACATCACACGTTTAAGTCCACCTCTTGTTACTCAATGAACACTCTTTCCGTATATGTAAGTCCACCTCTATCTTGTAATAAGGTGCACAAGTTTAAGAAAGCTTTGAAATTCATATAATTGATATCATTAATATTGTCCACTTCCTACAATATGTTTCCTCGTTTTTAACTTTCTATATTTGCTCCATGATTCTAGAAGATATTTGAAATCTTTTATGCTTGTTTTTTAGTGAATTTAATGATAGATACTTGAACAATCATCATTTGAATCGTTTTCTTTTGGATACAAGAAGGGCTGAAGCCTCGAAAGAAATTATTACTGACAAAGACGAAGACTCTCAAAGAAGACCTTACAAAAATTGAACATTCTTCGAAGCTATAGAATTTCTACTTCTAATGAATACCATTCTTCGCTAGCACGTTTCCAAAAGAATTAACCTTGATTTTTACGTTTTCATTAATCATCTATTACAAATTAGATGATAAGTTTAACTTCATATACACACATAAAGTAAATTGAAAAATTATATGTATATTTTTAAATCCAATATACTACCCCTCAAATAAATTGTGTATATAATTATTTTAAATTTCCACCCTCTCATTGTCACCGGTTCCATTTACCGACCAATTCTCCCCTTCTCGTGGTGGTGGACGATATCACTCACTCTTACCGGTACTCTGCTCGCACATTCACATACAATATTTCTTTCTATTCAATCGAAAAAAGCTTTGATTTTGAGTAATGGGTGGTGGCAAAAACAACAAGAGAAAGAGACAAGAAAACCGACCCACCATTCACCCCAACAACAAGTACTCCGAAAACCCACCTGATTTTACTCATTTAGCTTCTCTCTACCCATCCTTCCAACCCTTTCTCCAATACTCCCACAACGGCTACCCTAGAATCGATTGGACCGATTTCAATGCCACCCGCGAACTCACCCGTATCCTACTCCTCCATGATCACTCTCTCAACTGGTGGATTCCTGATGGGCAGCTTTGTCCCACTGTACCCAATAGGTCTAACTACATTCATTGGCTTCAAGATCTTCTCTCATCTAACATCATTGTTCCTAATACCATTTCATCTGGTGATGATAATTGTAATAAGGTTAGAGGATTTGATATAGGAACTGGAGCCAATTGTATTTATCCACTTCTTGCTTCATCCCTTTTGGGATGGACTTTTGTAGGATCAGGTGTGTATGTTTTTTCTAGTTTTTCTCTTGTGGATGCTGTGAAAATGTAATAAAAATTTGATTTTTTTTGAAGTTTGATTAATTGGGTGCTGTGAAAATGTAATAAAAATTTGATTTTTTTGAAGTTTGATTAATTGGGTGCTGTGAAAATGTAATAAAAATTTGATTTTTTCAAGTTTGATTAATTGGGCCCTGTGAAAATGTAATAAAAATTTGATTTTTTGAAGTTTGATTAATTGGGTGCAGATGTAACTGATGTTGCGATTGAGTGGGCCGAGAGAAATGTTAATAGTAATCCACATGTTTCTGAGTTGATTGAAATTAGGAGGGTACGAAGCAATGCAACTACTTCCGGGTTGTTCCAGGATGAAGAGTTGGTCCTTAGTGGCACAGAGGTAGAGAATTTACAGAAATTGCGGCTTGATTTGAATGCGTGTGAGGATAAGAGTTATCGTGGACCTCCTATACTTGTTGGTGTAGTCAGGGAGGATGAGAAGTTTGATTTTTGTATGTGTAATCCACCGTTTTTTGAAAGCTTGGAGGAAGCGGGACTTAATCCCAAAACGGCTTGTGGTGGCACTTCGGAAGAAATGGTTTGCTTTGGCGGTGAGAAGGCCTTCATTACTCGTATTATTGAAGATAGTACTCAACTGAAGCATAATTTTAGGTATCATTTTTTTAGCATTTCTGCTTCTCATGTTTATGTGTTGGATATTGACTTGTATTATTTCAATGTGTTCATAGATGGTTCACTTCGATGATAGGTAGAAAATCAAACCTCAAGTGCCTTACAGCAAAACTTTGGGAAGTTGGAGTCACTGTAGTGAAGACAACTGAATTTGTCCAGGGTAGGACATCCCGATGGGGGCTTGCTTGGTCTTTCTTGCCTATTGTGCAACAAAAGTCATTGATTTCCTTGCCGAATAAGAATAACATGTCCTTCATGCTTGAGGTTTAGTATCTAGCAGCTGTACTGCCTTAATTTGACTTGATACAATTCTTTTTTTCTTAAAAAACGTACTCTTATCTCACATCTGTGAAAATCGGTGTGTTATTCTCGGAGAAATCCTGGTTCCTAGCACATTATGTCTCATACTAAGATATTGTGCCCTAATAAAATTGTTGAAATCATAATCTATATATTTATTTTTTATACTAAGGCTTGAAGTAGGCATGACGAATCGTGATGACTAAGAACCTTTAGTTCAAAACGCTATCATTGATCCCATTGATTAATGTTATTATACAAATTTACTTTGCAGGGTCTTCAACGCAAAGACGGGGCCATTAATGTGTTGGAAGATGTCAAGTCTTACTTTTCCTTGCATGGTCTCTCCTGCACAATGAACACCTCCTCTTTCACAGTGGATGTAAGGCTAGTTTCTCACATACTTATCTAATTTCGCTATGATGGCTGTTAAGCGTGATTGCAATTTTAATAGGTTGTGGCAACAAAAGATGACTGCAATTCAATTTTGAAGAATGAAATGCCCATAATCAATCCATCCACTGATTATCAACCGACAGAGAAGAAGACATCTAATGGATCAAGTGTTAATCTCTCTTGTGATAGATCAGGCCTACGTATATCGGTATGCTTGCACTTTTTGCCAGTTTGAAAAATAATTTTAATCAGCAGATACATGTTGATATTAGGTGATTTTCTTTCCAAGCTGCAGGTTTTTCAGCAAATCCCTGGGACACTGTTGGTGAAAGGTTCAGTACAAGATAAGAATAGCCCATTATCAGGTTTTCTCCAAACTGCTTTTCGCAACTGTTTTTTTTGTCATTATTTTAGTAGCATTTTAGAGCAGAAGTAATTCTAGACATAGGTTTGGAGGAATGTGTTTATACCATGTGTTTGCTGAATTGTTTTTCTTGGCTAAGTGAAATGATTAAGCTTTCGAAAGGATGGAAGGTTAAGTTCAAAAGGCAATGCATTCTCTGGAAAGAGTGAATAAATTATTTGCTGCGTGTTGTTCTCTTTGCAGGAGCATTCTCAGCGATTTTCCGCAAACTGGAAGAAGTGTTAAGGAGTAAATTTTGTACCAGATCAGTATAGGGTTCTTGATTATTTGATTTATCATTTGGAATGGTGACTGAATATGTTACATGGTTCTGAGTTGTTCATAAGTGTGCTAATTTCCGGGGTCAGTATTTACAGAAATCAAGTGAAGGTGTTGGTGTAGAAGGCAAAAATAATTTCTGCAGCACTTGTTCCAGAAATTCTGTATGGTACTAACTACTACACCTTAAGTGAACATTTTTAGTTGGTCTGAGAATTGTACTAAACAGGATTTGCATTTTAAAATGTCACACGTATCTTCATTTTCTACTTAATGCACAATACTACATGCTTAACAGGTTTAGTATTTGCTGCTACAATGGCCTAGTTTTGTGGTAATGGATAAAAAAGGAATAGCCTGGTGTCCACCATCATATGCATAGAGTCCAACGGTTTTGTGGAGCTGCCATCTAAATATGGTAGCTCAATAACCTATCCCACTTGATACTTTTACGCATAATCACTTTTTTAATGAAATGTCTGTCAATTTCAATGTGTTTTATTTTGTCATGCTGAACATAATACATACAATGTTGATGACTGATTTATTGTTAAAAAATAGTTTTATAGGGCATTCACACTGGATACTCAAATTGTCTAGCAATTGTTTCATCTATAATAGTTTACAAATATCTAGTGTCATAACCCTCAATTTTGCTTCCTCGTTTGATCATGCTACTTCACTTTTGTCTATTTAAAAGATGTACAATAATCTGAAGTACATGTTTTATCAATCATCGAACTTACATAATCAGCATTAGTGTAATCCTTTATAATTAGACCTTTGACTTCTTTTATATAAGAGTCCTCGCTTATAGGTTTGCACTAGATAAGAGGTCAAACACGTAATTTTTATGTGATAAAAATGATTTTATTTGAATGGGTTATCTCAATCTTTTAAACCACACTTGAAGATAGAATATACGCATAAATAGACTCTCAGACTTAATAACTTGACTTAATTACACTTTTCATCATTGCATTTTGACCAACTAACGAAATTAGTCATATATTTTACAAATCGAACAAAGGACTCTATATATCATGTTTTTTTTTTTTTTAGTCTCAATCTCTATTTTCCCCCTCTAAAAACACATAGATGGCAAATGAAAGCCTATGTGGCCGTGCCAATCTAAAAAATGACATTTACATGTTATTAAAATCATAATTTTTATTTAAAAATACAAAGAGTAGAATCTAAATATTATTTATTTATTTTTAAGTAAATATTAAAATTAAAAATTAAATAACTATAACTTTGTAGCTAAAATCTTTTTTTAACTGAACTTCATCCTTTTTCGAGAACTTCATTCTTTTTCATCTTCCATATCTTTCTTCAATTCATCACCGTCTTCATCATACTCTACTCTATAAAAACATATCCCAAAAATCATAAATATTATTTTATCTGGAACATCATCCTTTTCATTCAAACACAAAATCTGAATTCATATTCTCCATTAATCTTAGCATTAACTTTCAATTTTTACAATGAAAATATTATCTGAAGAGACCCATTGAACACTTCATATTTTATTGATGAGACCTTTTTTTCCACTGTAAAGCAAGATATCAGGAGAAGATAAAAGTTCAGATGAAGGTAGAAGATCAACAAACCTATTTTTTCTTCCAAATATGAGTTTTCAATCAACAAAACAAAGCATTAAAACTCAAAATTCAACTATTTAATTTTTAATTTTAATATTTATTTAAAAAACAAATAAAATAAAATTCAAATTCTACTCTTTGTACTTTTAAATAAAAAGTTATGGTTTTAATGACATGTAAATGTCATTTTCTAGATTGGCACTGCCACATAGGCGTTCATTTGCCACCTGCGCGTTTTTGGAGGGAAAATGAGGGTTAGGATTAAAATTGTAAAAAAAATGATATATAAGGACTACTATGTTCGATTTGTAAAAGTCAGCACCAATTTCGTGAGTTGGTCAAATTGCGAGGACCAAAAGTGTAATAAAGCCTAATAACTTCTAAGAGTATATAATTGTTAAGAAAGTTAAGCATATGCAATAGATTTGCCAGAGTAACAACTCTTTGTTTGTCAAGGTGTCGTATTGTGTATTTTTCTCCAAGACTTCAGCTTCTTTTATAGAGAACCATAAAATAGACGTTGGAGAAACCTTCTTGCATAAGAGAGTCTCTAAGAAAAGCATTATAAGATCTATTGGAAAACTTCCTGATATGATTAATGTCACTGAAAGGCCATTTGAAACTTTTTTGCTCAAAGAGGAATGATCAGTTGCATTTCATCAGTCTTCTGCATAATTCTGCTAAGTTTTCACGTGATTAGAAGAAAACAAATTGACCTCAGAGTTTAATAGTGACATGTCCGACTTTTCTTAGTTTTTGCGTTTTGACTAACTTCAGGTTCTCATCCTTCAGACTCTGAGTCTTACCTTTAGATCCTTCTAACTCTGAGTCTTCAGAGGTTGACTTGATCTTCAAATGTTGACTTGATTAGAGTTAGAAATCTTCAGGGTCTGATCCATTAGAGGTTGACTTTTTTTTCCAGACTCTAGTCTTCAGAAGTTGACTTCTTTAGAGGCTGATTCTTCAGAGTATGATCTTGATAATCTGCAACTTAGGGCGTCTCTTTGGATGTTCAATGTAGTATTTGAACTAACTTTGTATTAGAATTTTAATCTATGTTCCTGCACACTTGAACAAACACCAATATACCCAATTGTTTTTTAAATAATTTGTTATCATCAAAATCGTAGGGATGTGGTACACACCAATTTTGTCCAACTCGCGCGACTTTGTTTAAAAATGGTCCAAACACATCCAAATCAAATGCAGTTTCTTGCGATTTTAGTTTGGTTTGGTACGGTTAATGATTTTCTATTGGACTGATTTGGTTTTGAACACCTCTAATCAACACAAATAAGAAGTACCATATGCTTTCCTCCTTTTGTACGTTTAAAAAACAAAGTGTCACACATTTGCCTTTATGTATTTTTCAAAATCATGCTCGATCAAAGGTGTCATTTGCCTCGGTACCTCTCAACAATTTCATAGGTATCATCTTTCTCTAGAGCTTTTATTTTCCCACTCATAACTTAGCCTCAATATTTTACTTTTCTATACATCTTTAATAAATAATGAGATTCTTATAGAGTAGGGGGCGATTCTTAAAAATTAGAATGAATAAGATCAAATGATTCAACACTTTTAGTAAGACTTAAAGATAAATTAGTCCAGTTATATTTAACAAACTTACAATTGTCACATTTAAAAGGCTCAACAATTTTTTTTATAAACTGAGATGGAAACATACACGTCAATAACGAAAAAAGAGGACAACTAAAACGCTTACACATTATGATTAGTACTTACATCATATAATATATTTGTGAATTTATTTTAATATTGACCAAATAATTTATTTTGATATACATATGAAAAATTTATATTTATTGAAAAAGTACAATAAAAAATTATGAAATTAAAATATTACAATAAATAATATGATTATATAAAATATAATGATAAATTTGACAAATAATGTATTTAGATACACATGTGAATTTAAATTGAATTACGTAATATTAAAATAAACTCAATGTATAAAGTAATTTAAAAAAAAAACTTGTGACATGGATAAAGAAAAAAAATTAACATTTGAAAATAATAGTAATAATTTGATAGTGACTCGTAAGATAAAAAGTTAGTTGTGTGAATGATATGTAGTATTATTCAATTTCATAAAATATATTTTTAATTTTATTAAAGTTAAATAATAGATTAATTAGTATTTAACGGAAAAGTACAATGAAAAATTATAAAATCAAAATATTACAACAAATAATATGATTATACAAAATATAATGGTAAATTTGACAAATGATGTATTTAGATACACGTGTGAATTTAAATTGAAATACGTAATGTTAAAATAAACTCAATGTATTAAGTAATTTAAAAAAAAACTTGTGACATGGAAAAAAAAATTAACATTTGAAAATAATGGTAATAATTTGATAGTGACCCGTAAGATAAAAAGTTAGTTGTGTGAATGATATGTAGTATTATTCAATTTCATAATATTTAATGGGAAAGAAAAATGAAAAATTATGAAATCAAAATATTACAATAAATAATATGATTATACAAAATATAACGGTAAACTTGACAAGTGATCTATTTAGATCCACATGTGAGTTTAAATTGAATTAAGTAATATTAAAATCAACTCAATGTACTAAATAATTAAAAAAAAACTTGTGAAATGGAGAAAGAAAAAAATTAACATTTGAAAATAATGGTAATAATTTGATAGTGACCCGTAAGATAAAAAATTAATTGTGTGAATGATGCTCCATACGCTTTAAATTATAAGAGGAAAAAAAAAAGCATTTTTCTTATCCCAAAATATAAGAGAAAAAACCACTTTCATCATTTTCAAAGTAAAATTAAATGAAAAGTGCATTTAGTTTACATTATTTCTCATATTTTTTATAACCAACAACTAATTAGAATTGTTTTTACACTTTCCAAAGCACCTTCTCTCTCATATTTTTTATAACCAACAACTAATTAGAATTGTTTTTACATTTTTCAAAGCATTTTATTTCAAGAAAACCACAAGTCAAATAATTGTGTTTTTACTTTTCTTAATAAGTGTGTTTTTTTATTTTTGTTCTCTTATATTTTGGGACGGAGGAAATATGTAGTATTATTCAATTTCATAAAATATATTTTTAATTTTATTAAAGTTATATAATAGATTAATTAGTATTTTAGTGATAATAAAGAAATAGAAAAGATAAAATATGTCTTAAAATATAAGTTTAAAATGAGATAATTAATTGTAAAAGAATCAATTATATTAAAATTCAAATGTATTAAATAATTATATAAAATGAAAAGAGAAGAGATAGAAAAAAGAAAGTAGTGTAAGATGAGAAAATGAGTTTTTTAATTTGAACCAATAAAAAATTCACAATTAGTGCATAAAATAAAAAAAAGTGAAAAAGTTAAAGGTTATTTTGTTAATTACTAAAATATTCAAAGTATAATGTAAAATATTTCTTAGAAAAAAATAATTTAAATAGTTTGAACAATTTTTTAATATATGTTAAATAGTAGATAACGTTACATGTTCATTACCAACTCCTACCGTCTCCCCCGTTGCAAGATCCAAAGAAGTGCAATAAGAATAAAAAATATAGAACTATTATCTTTTATAAGCTTACAAATGGAGATAAGTTTGTTCGATAGATAGGGATTTTGTGTTAGTTTGATAGTTATGATACTTAAATGTTAATTGAGTAATTGGATGATTGTGAATGTATAGGTAGTTAGAGACAAATGGTGCTTGATTTTTTTTGTAAAAGTTCAAGTTAAAATGTAAGGTTAATGAACACTATTAATTACTTCTATGGAACGATGTATAAGTAAATTTTGTTTTTAATTTTGTTTTTTAATTTTATTGAGTAATTAATGTCTATGATTTATATATAGATTAAGATACATTAACTATTCAATAAATCTAAAATAAAAAATTTACTTATAAATCATTATGGAGAGTATATGTGTGAAACTTTGAATTTTCAATTTTTTTTACTTAATTTTTTGTTGTCACTTTTGTCATGTATTTTTTTGATGAATCAAACAATGAATTTAAGTGCTTTTGAAAAGTTATTTTGTATTGAGAACACATACTTATGAATGGTATAAATGTATGAGGTGTACTATCTTGACACCATCTTTTATATCGTATGTATTGTTTACCGTATTTATATGGTGAACAGTATATTTTTATTAAAATAATATTATTTTTAAAAATTATTTTTTTTAAATTTATTTTATAACACAAATATAGAGTTGTATCATTAACCAACTTCATAATTATATTAACCACAAAAATGTACGCTATTAATCAATTATTTTATTTATAGTTTATTAACCATTTTCACTACTTCATTAACCAATAAAATATATAGTATTAAGTATGTTCTGACACTAACTTATAAATATATTAACCAATTTTTATACTCTATTAACCAAGTTTATTTTACTATTTAATTTTTTTTATGTTTGAGAACTCATTAACTAAGTTATAAATTGTATTAACTAACTTTATACAAACTATTAACCAAAGTTTGAATGATATACAAATTAAAATTTTTTATTTTAGAATATATATGAACCAAACTTTGAACTGTATTAACTAAATTTTTATATACTACTAACCAAAGTTGTTTTAGTGTAAAAATTATAAAAAACGTCAAAATAAAAAAGTTAATGTTTACAATATTATAAGATTACTCTAAATTTATGGATCAAAATATGATTTTTTGTGCATCACTAAAGTTGGAAAGTGTTGAGAAACATGTTACGCAATGCAGAATTTTTTAAGTAAAAATGTAGAAAATTTTCCATGACTTTTCCATAGCATTTTGATGATTTTCATCCATGGTATGAATGCCTAACTTGATGCATTTTCTTCCTTGTAACAAAGTGAGCATTGTGGTGGAAGAGTGGACCTAAAACACCATTGGAGGAGGAAGAACAAGCCATGGAAGTGAAGCTTGATGAAACTTGATTTTGTTGGAAATTACATTTGGAACATAATCACGGTATAATCGATTTTTGATGAGTAATGATTAATTTCTTGATCAAAAATTTGTAGAATAGGTTTAGGAAAATTCAGGAATCAAAATCGAGTCAACGGTCAACAGTTAACAAAAAGTTAATAGTTGACCAAAAAGTCAACTGTTTGACCAAAAAATAATTGTACCAAAATAATGTAATTTTTCGCCCTCTTTCTTTGTAATCTACTCTTTTGGATTGTATCCCAAGAGATTCATAATGTAACTTGAATTTCCAATGAATAAAACATTTTCTTTATTACAATTTTGCCCTTTTCTTTGAATTCAAGCAATCTTCTAAATCAAGTAATAATCATTCTAATCCCTCTAATAACCATGAGTCTGAAATAAAGATATGATCCACACTGTGGGTAAATATGAGAAATAAACTTGGATTATTACCTAACAACATCTATCTCGAAAATCCATTTAAATAGATTAAATATGTCATTAAGGAACCTTTGACCCATTGATGCATTATGCGAAATGGTATGTTGAATGCATGACCTAATTGAATGAATCAATCACCATATATGCAGATGATTTAAAAATCTATAAGGCAGATAAATGGAACGAGGGATATGACAAATTTGGGGTATGACAGTTGTGAGAAGTCGAAATAAGACTGAATGACTGAAGACCATAAATGATGAGATGGAATCTCTTCGTGATAACCAGAATTGGAAGCTGACTGAGAAGCTTGCAGGGGCCAGGTTAGTCAACTGTAAGTGGATTTTCAAGGTTAAGGAAAGAATCAATGGAGTGATGTCAAAGATATACAAGGAAAGATTGGTTGTTGGGGGTTCACTCATAAAGAAAAAGTCAACTTTAATGATATGTTCTTACCTGTTGTGAAACACAAATCCATTCGAATGCTGCTTGCCATGGTGTCAAATTTTTACATAGAGCTAGAACAAATGGATGTGAAGACTGCTTTTTTTGTATGGTGATCTAGATGAAACAATCCGGATGAGGCAACTTGGAAGGTATGCAGAAAAGGGAAATGAAGTTTAGGTCTGCAAGCTGAGTAGATCTTTATATGGGCTGAAATAATCTCCTCAACAATATAATAGTAAATTCAACAAGTTCATGGCACACATATGTTTCATTAGAAGTCAGTTCGACCGTTTACTTCATATTTTGACTTGAAAATTCACTTGTTATTTTGTTGCTTTATGTGGATGATATTATCATAGCAAGCAATAATGTCGAGGACGTAATGAAGGTGAAGGTTGAACTCAATAAGGAGTTCAACGTGAAGAAAATGGGAGACGACTCTAGAAGTCTTGAGATTGACATCTAGAGAGATAGAAAGCAGATAGTATTATGCTTATCTCAAGAGACATACTTACGAAATATTCTCAACAAGTTTGGCATGTCGAATTCAAAGCCAATTATGACACCAACAAATCATTAGTTCAAGCTAAGTATGACTTAAAATCTGAGTACTGAAGCTGGAAGAATTTATATGAATAACATTCAATATGCTAGTATAGTAGGTTCTTTGATGTATGTTATGGTCTGTACAACGTCAACCATAACGTATGGAGTGGGTGTTGTAAGCAGCTATATGGCCAATCTTGGAAAGATGCACTAACAAGTATTGAAGTGAACAGAGTCCTGATATATGGTGGATCATACGATAGTAAAACAAAAATCAAAGTATATATCTACTCTGATTATGAAGCCTGTATGAGTTCCATAAAATATATTTTTGAATATGTTTTCACTATGTTTGGCACAAGAATCGGTTGGAAATAGACACTTTAAAAAGTTGTTGCCTAATCAACATCTAAAGCGAAACATATTTCCCTCATTGAAGATGTGAAAGAAGCATTGTGGTTTGAAGGTTTTGTGAAGAAGATGAAACTTCAAGGTCGAGCTATCATTGTTAAATGTGACAGTCAAAGTGCAATACACCCATCGAAGAATTCAGCCTATCATGAGCGAACCAAACACATTAATGTAAGGTTGCATTTCATTAGAGAAATAACCGAGCATGGAGAAGTCTGAGTGCTGAAGTTTTCAACTAAAGATAATATTGTTGATATGATCACCAAGATATTGGCAAACTGCAAGTTTTTCACTGTATGCAATTGATATAGCTACATGAAGAATGTTAGTTTGTTCATGTGATGTTGTAAAGTTTGTTCCAAGGTAGAGATTTGTGAGATATTGGACATAGATTAAGCATGTTCTATAAGTCTGCTCACATTCTAATTTCAAAATCCTAGCATGCTGTAAAGGAAGTAAGCTCAAACATGTAGTAGTCAAGATGTTAGGATTGTAAACTTATTATTTTAACTAAAATCTAATACTATCTTTTATAATTTATTTTAATTTAAAATAAAATAATTAATATTAAATATCTTTTAATGGCTAATTTTACCAAACACAACTACGCCAAAAAAGGGAAAAGAAGGCGTTTGTTTGGCCTTTAACAGCGTTTAAAAGCGTTGCCGCAGGTGGCACTGCTGTAGGTATTTTTTAGGCAAAAGTGTTTCCTTATGTATACTTTAGGCAATGCTTTTTCTTAAAAAGCACTTTCAAAAGTAGGCCTGTAGCAACGCTTTTTCCTGGAAAAGTGGTTTCTAAAGTAGGCCTTTAGCAGCGCTTTGTCTAGCCTTTTATGCTTTCAGTAGGTATCTTTAGACAACATTTTTTCAAGGAAAAGCGTTGCTACATGCCTACTTTACAAAGCGTTTTTTCCTGGAAAAGCGCTGCCTAAAGTATATATAAGGTAGCGTTTTCAAAAGCGATGTCTAATGTATTTTTAAGGCATCTTTAGGCAGCGCTTTTCCATGAAAAAGCGCTTTTTATTGTGTATTATAAGCAACGCTTTTCCTAAAAAGCGCTTTCTTTACATCTATAGGCAGAGTTTTTGGGATCTTGTAAACCAAAATATATACACCATTATTTCATAAACCTGTAATATACAATTGTAATCCAAAATATATACAATTGTAATCCCATTATTTCAACAAAGAAGCGGTTATATACAAAAAAGGCATTATAATACCATTATATACCATTATAATCCAAAATATATACACCATTATAATTCAATTCACATATTTCTAACAGAACCAAAATCAACCTTAACAATAACAAAGTCATCCCAAACAATAACTAAATTAACCATAACAAAATCAGCGCTAACAATAACTAAATCAACCCTAATTAATAAAATCATTCCGAAATCGCCAAAATCCGACGAGCGGATAGTCCTGGTCCTGCAAGGTATGAACAGAACAATACGTTCAATAATGTATTCACACAATAATGTATTCATAACATTTTTCACACAATAATGCATTTTTAACGAATTCTGATACCCTATTCTCGTATTCTTTCAACAATTGATTGAAATACATCCATGTCTTATCCATGGTTTTACTAATTAAGCTAAACAAAAACAACTAATTAGGGCATAAAACGGTATAATGCGTTTGTGTCAAAATGCAAAGTATACACGAAGTGGATCCGGAGCAAGAAAACACAAATACAACAATACACATTAGGATAGGCAAGTACAAATATATTCACGTAATTTCAGACAAATTCATCACAGATTATATTGTCTCATAAAAGAGAATCTCACTCACACCAGTATTAGTAATTTGAGGAAGAAATTTACCTCGAATTTACCGAACAACAACGTCGAGAACTTGAAACGAGAAGGTCGGGAAATGCTACTAATTCAAAGGAAAGAAAACTTGTATTATAAAAAATTTCATACAATATAAACCAACTCAACAAAGTATTCAACGAAAATATTACATGATGGTGTAATACAATTTATCTTTCAAATTCAAACACAAATGCTATCAGGGTCTCTTTCACAATATTAACCGTAGCTCGAAATAAAAAAACCAATAAAAATTTATTTTTCTAATGATGAAGAAGAAAAATGTAGCAAAAGCAAGTGGAGATTATAACTTGTGGGAACAGATATATTAAAACTTTATATATTAAAAAACAAAGACCCTTCTATTTATGCAAAAGACAAACACACATATATCTAAACTTCTGTAAAGGGAATACCAGTTTACTTTCAAGTTTCAACTACATATAAAATTAACTAATCAACACTCTTCAGTACAAAATACGTTAAACTAATACATATATGCTTAAGCACAGTAGAATAAAGCATAGATACGAACACTGCATGCTAGTACATATACAACTTTGAACTTATGTTCTATCTCAAGTAAATAACTTAACATTAGTTCGTATACATTCAAACAAAATCCTTTTTTGTAAGCCTATTATATTATATTAAACGTATTACCCAATTTCAAAAATTTTACATCTTCAAAAACCTGATTCTATGCATTTTCTAGCATTCTAGATCAAACAAAAAATTATTGATTAATCTTTACTTTCACTTTCTAGTTCATATTTCACAAAAAGCTTAATCAAACTTCATAAACTGCATTTTTCCACTTTCTAATTTCACCATACACTTGCTAAAACTCAAATTCAAGGCTTGTTGAACTGATTTATTTGAATTCATCTATTGGCATAAGCATGTGTAAGAGTGAGACTATTTGAGAGAGTCTATGAATACTTATGACATGTTTTCATCTATTTTAACAAGTACTACAACAAGACAACTTATGAAAACATCTTTTGCTACATAAGCACTTATAGTATATACATAAGCACTTATTGTAGTAACAACTTAAGCAAGAAGCCCTTAATTTCCAGCAGAAAATAGAACAAGGTCAGCCTCCTCTTGCATACACAAATGCTATCAAGAATCAAGATACAAAAATACTTACCTAAACGAAGTTGTGGCCGAAGTTTCTTTGACGGTGGCGGGAAGGAGGTAGATGAGGCTGAGAATGACAATATTGCTCGTCGGACGGAGGCTTGAAGGAAGCGACACAAATTGACGGGCTGAATGGAGGAGATGACAAATGGAGTATGTCGTGGCTGGTGGTTCTGCGACGACGATGGCAACACAAACGTGAGATTGTAAGGAAACTGGGAATGGGGTTGCTAAGAAAACTGAGAAAGGTCGCGTGGGATTGAAAGAAAAACTGAGAAAACGTGTTTTGTTATTTTAGGGTTTAAGAATTTTAATTATAAAATTTAGAAAAGACAACACTTTTGAAAAACGCTTTCTTAATGTTAGATATAGCAGCGCTTTTTCCTTGGAAAGCGCTTTCTTTTCCTATGCTTTTAGCAGCGTTTTTTAAAAGCGCTTTCTAAGGTTAACATTTAGCAGCGGTTTTAAAAAGCGCTTTCTAAGGTTAACATATAGCAACACTTTTGTAAAAGCGCTTTCTATGGTGCTTTCTTAAGACGACATTTAGCAGCGCTTTTATAAAGAACTTTCTTAAGATGGCCTTTAGCAACGTTTTTTTGTAGCGAATGTTTTTTATAACTTATAACAGCGCTTTCTCATAAAAGCGTTGTCTTTTGAGTGCTTCCAAAAACGAATTTTGGCGTAATGCACTTCAATCAACTTATCAAATATAAATTATTAACTATCTACTATAAGTTATAAGCTATCAATCATCAGTCATCAATCATAAATTATAAACTATCAATTAACTTATCAGTCAATCGTTATTTTTATCAAACAAGATTTAAAAAATAAAAAATATTATTTCAATTAGAAGGAGTTCTTTATCTTTCAAATTGATTTCCGCATATTTTTTATGTAAATATGCAATAAAATTGAAAGAAAAAAGATTTTTTTAAATATCATTTATACTCAAAAATTTAAAAGGCATAAATAACATTTTCATACAAAATATAGAAATGAAAGATAAAGTTAGTAGAATTCTCACAAATTTATTGTACAAAAGGCATAATAACATCATATTGAAACAAAATAAAAACTTAATAGAAAAATATATCCATATTTAATATATGATACAATAACATAACATGTGAATAGAATCTATAGAAAATCAAAAGTAAAATAGTGAAGAGAATCTATAAGAAAGAATGGGAGCATGTGAATGTACGAAAGAGAATAAGAGCCTATAGGTGGACCAACAACAGGTAGCACTCCTCAAAACATGTACGAGCCAATGCAGCTGGTAGCATGTTTGTGTGTATAATAATAATAGTAACAAGTAATTGATTTAGACAATATATTGAACTAATAATTACGCTTAATTAAAATAATAGGTGGTGATCAAGATCGGTTAATGACAGATCTGTTTTATTCTTTATAATTCAGTTCATTCACATACACTGTCTTCATCACTGTCTCACTCGAAATAACAGTGATTTCAAAGAACCCCAAAACAAATCTACTCAATTTATTTTAAATCAAATTCCCTCCCATAGCCCGTGACACACAAGAATAAGAAATACCACGTGAACCAAAGTTTTGGCAATGCAACAATAATTAGTAGTTGTGTTATTGACCCTGGATTCTTAATTATAATTATAACTTTGACCGACAAAACATCAATAAAAATAAGTTTATACTACTTCATTTATTAATATCGAGGTCTATGATGTTCTTTTTATTAAAAAATGTTTATGTTCATCTTTTAACTCTATAAAATGTAGTATGTTAACTTTTATTTTTATTTTTAATTGTATATTCGTGACGTTGTTTAAAATAAGACGGACGATCAACCATGATACCTCTATAATACATTTTTTGATTATACAAAAATCAAGAGAATATGGGATAAATATCATTCGTAAAATCTGATATAAAGATTTGTTATAATAATTTCTCAAACGAGGAGAAATTTAAATAATTCTTCAAAGATAACTCAATAATAGTCATTAGCCACTCAAAATAATTTCTTAAACAATGAGAGATTTAAATAATTCTCTAAAGGGAGTTAAAAAAAAATCTTGATAATTTCTCAAATAAGGAGAAATTCATATAATTTTCTAAAGAGAATAAGAGTGGAGGGAGAATTGACGCTTAGACAATTCAATAACAAGTAAAGAAAGTGAGAAAAGGAAAACTAAAAAAATTGGTGTGTTTTGGAAGGAAACATGTGCATTCATTATTCATTATATAATGAAGTAAGATGGGCAAGGTATTCAATTTAAGCAATTGGAACTTAAAGTTTTCTTAATTAACACATAAACACACATAGTTTTCTAACAATGTGGGACTAAAATTGTGCATAAATAGGGGGTGTCTACAACTTGAATCTTTGCATAGCAAGTAGAATTCTGATTCAACAAGAGTGACACAATCATCTTAAACTCTATCCTAGATACAAAACTCACACACAACCTTTTCTTATGGTGTATTCTAAAGATCTTGCTTTGATGGCAATGTACGTTTATCCTTGTTTAGTGAAGGCTCTAGGAATTCTACCTCGAAATTCCATATGAACTAACCTATGTTCCAGAATCACATTGACGAGTTTATCAAGAATACTCATGTAGCTAGGTACTCCATTCATACATAGTATATATCTCATTAAGAGTTTCTATTATGACATCCTTTTTATCGCTTCAGGATTCATTCTTCTCTTTATTTATACTAGCACGATCATCCCATATTACTCATAACTTGTTATTACCCACTGAACCTAATTCTTGAAATCTCTCGTATTTTAGGACGAGTTACCATCGTGTGTAACTCACTTATTTATAGGCATTATTCTCATCTTCTTGGATGTATTATATAATTTCTCTCTAGCTAATCCTTTCGTCAAAGAACTTGCTAAATTTTCATGAGTGCATACATGATCCACCCTTACACCTCTTTTTGAGATACAATCTATAAAAATGACGTGCTTTATTCTTATTTGTCGTCTCTTACCATTATAAAAATGGTTCACAATGTTTATATAATCGCGATACTATCGCAGTGGATAAACACAATTGTCATAGGTTTTTCCCGTAAAGAAATCTCAGCTAGCAAATATATTAACCTATTTGCTTCTTTATTAGCAGTTGCTAATGCTATCATTTCAGACTCCATCTTAGACTAAGTCAAGATAGTACTTTTCTTTGATTTCCAAGATACAACTCCTTCAATTATACTGAATATATAGCCACTAGTTGCTTTGGAATCACCTGATAATATGTTCCAATTTGCATCGTTGTATCCTTCAAGTACAACATGAAATCTCTGATAATGTAAACCAAGTTTCATGTTCCTTTTAAGGTATCACATGACTCGCTGAATGAATTTCCAATGCTCATTAGTCGGTCTACAAGTAAACTTGCACAACAATCCTACGACATACGTAATGTCGGTCCAGGTATAATTAGTTGCATACCTAATTATGCCAATGATGTTCACATACTCACTTTGTCTAACATTGTTACAAATGTTCCTAAACAGTTTTACACTTAGAACACATAGTGTGCAAGCAGGTTTACAATAAAAGTTTTTATATTTCTTTAAGATCTTCTTCACAAAGTGAGATTGGGCCAAATATATTTCTTTTTCGGACCTAGTGATATTGATGCAAAGAATCATATTGTCTTCTCTGAGGTCTTTCATATCAAATTTGTTACACATCATTGATTTCTCGTCATTCATATCCTCAATGTTTGATCCAAATATGAGTAAGTCAACTACTTAGAGACATATGATAATGCAAATACTGTTTTCAGATTTGAAATTAACATATTTGACACTTTCATTCACTTTGTACCCATTCAATATTATTAAGTTATCAAACTTTTCATGTCATTACATTAGAGCTTATTTTATAGTATATTGAGACTTCTCTAACTTACCAACCTTGTTTTCTTGCCCATGAATCACAAACCCTTATGGTTGGTCTATATAGCCACCGTTTAATAAATCTCTTTTAACATCCGTTATATGTACTATTAAGTTATAAATAGCAGCAATTGAAATAAAAACCCTAATGGAGTTATTTCTAGTGAATGGAAAAAATATCGAAGAAATCTATACTTTCTTGTTGCCTAAAACGTTTGGCTATAATGCAATCCGAAATCCCGACTTAAGCCAGACAACCCAAAGTTCTAAAATAAGATAGTCGTGGTTATCATTTCCTTAATATCTAATAAGGAGATATCTTATTTTACGACATGGGAGCTCTATTCAGAGCATAACAAACCGTCAATAAAATTCTCCCACCAATGAGAAGAAACACTAAAATTCAACATAGTAGCACCAACTAGTTCAGTAAAACTTCTATTCTTTCTTTATTCTTTATCATTCATTTCAAGAGAATATGGTGCAGTGGTTTCATATTCAATTTCATGTTTCTTTATAAAATTCATTAAATACAATATAATCATACTTAGTTCCCTAATCACTACAAAACCTCTTAATTTTATTACTAAATTTATTTTCAATTTCAATCCTAAAAATATTAAACATTCCAATTTCATTCACAAAAATATCATTCTTAGCGATGACATACAAATCCACCTCACTAGATTAACTAAACCCTAGCTTCAACGACAGTCATAGTTCACAGAGAACTAACACACTTTACCATGAATAGTATAATTACTTGAAGCTACACCATTTTAAGAATTTCCAAATTGTAATCTTGGACAATCATAATTCAAAAACTATCATACTTTATCATGAAGAATATCTACTATAAAGGTACCTTTCACAAAGGTTTTAACAGGATAACCATTAACCTCTCGTGATTTTAATAGGCTGATCAACTAACCTATGATTTTATAATGGGATAACCATAAACCTAACAGTGGGTTCATCATTATAGTTGGTCTTCAATCTTTAAATAAAGAAGACTTTATAATAGTCTTAAGGTAAGCTCAACAACATTGATAACCTCAAACCTATGTAGATTATGAGAACCTAATCTCACAAATTTTCAACCAGAACTTTTAATGGGTTTAGATTTGAACCACATAATTTTTCATAAACATGGATGATGTTCATCAAGGTTAATAAAGAACAAAATTTAAGAACTTTATACATTGCTACCCAACCAGAAATACATAAATCTCTTCTCACAAAACAACTTTTCTCTCAAAATCATTTGACTATAAGAACTAGTGAGAGAAAGTGATAGAAAAAATTATATAAAGAGAGAGTGTCAATAAACATTTAGTCTTATAGATGATTTGAATTGAGGAAGGATACTTTTTATTATATTGTTCAAATCGTCCAAAAAAAGAAATAACATTTAATGATTTTTTACCGTTATTATTCGATTGAAACAATTGATTGAGTCATTAAAGAGTAACGTCTAAGTTATCCAAAATAGGCAAGAAGTAATTTATAGTTGTTTCCAATAAATTGGGTATATTCAAATTATTTTTATCTTAAAAAACATGCTAATCTAATCAACTGGGCTAGTCAATTAAATCTAGTCAAAATATATTTTTCGACTTTTTGAATGTTCTTATTTCTTTCTAGGCAACTCCTACATATTTATTCAAGACATTTTATTTTCAAAAACATTTTATAAAAAGGTTTTTAGCGTGTGTATGCTTATAAAAAATTACTCCAAAAAGAAAAGAACGTTTGCTTATATCGATTCATTTATTTTCTATTTTAGGATGATCAGCCTAGATCTTGTGTCTGGTGTACTCCATATGTTTTACCTTTGCTTTTGAGCTTTTGATTTCCTTTATCCTTATCTAAGTCTTTATTATCAAACCCATGGCTTGCATTAACCGTTTAAATG
Source organism: Vicia sativa (assembly GCA_021764765.1). Classification (NCBI taxonomy): domain Eukaryota; kingdom Viridiplantae; phylum Streptophyta; class Magnoliopsida; order Fabales; family Fabaceae; genus Vicia; species Vicia sativa. The sequence goes on from CM038795.1 coordinate 70,041,449, forward strand.
CTTTACTTGACTTTCTCAACTGTTGCATCTTTGCTATGCTAAGTACCATCTAATACGTTATTTTAATCATCATGTTTCTTCTTTTGCTATGTTGGGTGTTCTTTTATTGCTCTTCTTGGTAGACTTTATAATAGGTTGCATCTTTTAATATGCTTAGTTTACTTTCATTGTTCTTATACATTAGTCATCATTGCATCTCTATCATGATGATTGGATGTTGTGATGTCTTATTGTATTGATCTTTTTTTGCATCTTTAATAAGTCGAATAAGCTTTATGATCTTTCTACAATTGTCATCATCAAAACAACACATGTTACCTACAAATGAACGATGGACTAGTACTTTCGAAAACCTATTTACATGAGCAAGCTCTTTTGTTGGGGCCAGAGACAAAAAGAAGGCTAGATGATCCTCAAAAGTGGCAGGTTTCACCAGTATGAACCGCTCCCAGAAATCACCCAAATAAAAGATAAAATAGTTGAACCAATATACTTGAGGACGAGGGGTGATCAGTCATTAATCTTAAGCATCATCCACTGAAGTACAAGCTACTGAAGAAAGGTTGAAGAAGATCCCTAATAGAGGTTTCCAAGATGTTTACTCGATGTAAAGCTGGAACACTATCACGAAAGCCCAAGCTCCAAGATGAAACTCCAAGGTGGAAAGTTTTAGATGGTGCATCACGACCACCTCAAAATTAGATAAATGTAGGCGTATCCCTAACCTAGTGAAGAAACACTCCTACAATGAAATTGAACAACCCTCAAAAGATCTGTATACCATCTCCTCCAAACCTACTGGTAGAATTGCCTAATAATGGGGATTACCAATCATGATATCATATTTGGTCACAATATCTATAATGTCTAAAACAAAAATAATCCCGAAAATTTCAACAGGCACCCAATGATATCTATTGGCATTTTTTGGCTCAATTAATTAAATGTTGTTACAGGCCAGTACGCCAATCTTTGATGATCACCGGGGTTGACCTAAGACACAACATTAAGACTCCCCTGGTAAATTAGATAATGAGAAATTTCATTATCATTAGGGTCATACCAGTTAGTTTCTTGTATGTTTTGACAACGCGACCAACTTATTCCCTCCTTTGACTTGCAACGTCTATTTATGCCTCGATCAAGACAACATGAGGCATATGTCTCTTGATATGGTTTTCACCTCCTCTAGAGTTTGCTGGAAACAAAGTCTTAGAGGAATACCTAGAAAAAACTTAATTTGAAAGAGATTCTCTAGATGACCCTTCCATTTTTGAATCATCACTCAAAAGGATGACTTCTATTTAAAATGCCCACTAATAGAAGGGAAGTAATGCAATTCAGACTCCATTCCTATTTTGAATATGAATAAACACTAGACTCTGAGCCACTCTAGATGATAATAAGGCTACCACTCATCGTATAAAAGGAGGTAAATACGTAAAAAGATGAGGTAAAGAAAAGATACCTTGAAATACGAAGGCGAAAGTGTTGAAGTGAAGAAGAGGGCTGAAAACTCGAAGCTTTAATGCTTTTAAATTATGAACATGCAACGACAGTTAGTTTAGAGGGAAAAGGCTCTCAGATAAAAGGGAAAGACTCAAAGAGATAAGGAAAACTCAATCTACAAGATAAGTAAAACATTTGTCCATAATTTCTCCCTATGTTTATATAGACAAAGAAAATCCAACGGATCGAATTGAAAGCAAGAAACAAGGATAAATCAACATTCATATTTCATATGGGGAAACACATCGGATGTCACGTCATCCCATGTGTTTTCAGTAAATGCATCAATTTGGACAAAATCTTCTCATGAACTACACGACAGTCCGACTCTATATGTTTACTTCTTTCATGAAATGTGGGATTCTAAGCAAGATATATGGTTTATTTTTAATAAACTGAAGTCGGCTGAGGAAATTGAATCAAGAAATGTTGAAAAAGGTATTGGAGCCATTGAAGCTCATAAGTCAAGGATGCCAAAAATATGTATTTTCAGCCTCAGTGGAGGAACGGGAAACTGTATTTTGCTTCTTGGGTTTCCAGCAAAGAAGAGAAGATCCAATAATCACACAAAAACCAATAATAGACTTTCTAGTCTAAAAATATGGAGTCCAATATAAATCAGCAAAACCAAAAAAGCCTGAAACTACTGGATACTAAAAAAAGGATACCTTTGGCTGGCTCATATTTGAGGTACCTTAGGATCCTTGTAACAACTTGATAATGAGTAACAAGAGGTTTGGAAACATACTAACTTAAATGTTGCACAACATAATATATAGAACTGTAATACCTAGGAAAATTAATGAAGTTGCCACCATTATTTATTTGTCCTAAGGACAGGAAACCTAATGGGAAACCCTAATTCTATGGATAAGGCGGTCGTTGTTAACTTAAGTTAAGGGTTCAAGAATCAATTAAGTAAGAGGAAGGTATTAGACACCCCTTACTTCCCTTGTACTAAAGGGAAACCTTCTCTAATTTTAGGGTATGTTGTGTTTACTAAAGTTTGCTATCTATCTAATGCCTAAGTTTATTTTTATTATTTACAGAAGAAAGAAAGTGTATTTTAATTATTAGCTCGCCGGGTTTCTCCCTGTGCCTACGTATCCTCGGGGGATTCAAGAGGAACCAGAGTATCATAGTTTGTATGTGTTTGGTTAGTTTTTTTTATAGGATTGTGTGAATGCTTTCGAGTTATCCTTGAACCATGTCTGGATTTAAAAATTGTGTAATCGTAGGCGTAGTTCGCAGTCAATTTTAAAAATAAATCCACAATCCTTTTTTTTGAAAATAATGTTGCATTTGAATCAAGTTAGTAGAAAAATGTCAGATTTGATTGGTTAACTAATTTAAATACATGATACAATTTTGAAAATATTTAAATGATATTTGAAATTAGTAAAAAATGTTCGATGAATTGATAAGAGATGTTAGTAATTTTGAAAAAAAATAGTTTATAATTATAATATCTATTAGAGATAAATTATATTTTTATAATACTAAAAAATATTATTTTAATGCAAACGATAAAAAATGATATGAAAAATAATTAATAAATATTACAAATAAATCAAGTAAATAAAATAAAATAAATTATTTAAAGAAAATGGGGGGTTGTATCTCCGATGAATCGTGTGAGCGACACCGCCGATAGTGTTGGTCGTAGGTTTGTGTTAGACCGACCGAGAAGGGTTTCATGACGGCATGATTATGGATCCGAACGTGACGGCGCGGAGACCGGATGGTGGATCTGAGGACATTATCGATATTCGACGGTTAACACCAAAATCGTGCGTGGGATTGAAAACTGTTAGAACCGATTTTCTTTTCATTTGTTTTTATGTGTTGTTATGTTTCATGTTCAATTATGTTCTTCTAATTTGATTTTGTTATTGTGATGGAATGAAAAGTTTGTTGTTGGTTCGCGGTTCAAGTTTTAAGGAGTATAGGTTGGTGTATAACTTTGTAGATTATGTTGTTTATTAGGAAAATTTTCTTTAGATTTGCATAAAAGGGAAATTGTGGGAACGCGAATGAAAGGAGAGATTGACCAATCCTTTTGAAACTTTTTAATAAAAAATAAAAAATTAATTGTAACAAAAAGATCTAAAATAATAAAACTAAATAAAAGAAAAAATTTAATTAATTATTATTACGAAAAAGTTTAATTACAACTTATAGAAGAAACGTTTAATCAATAATCTTGTATAATAGATTTTAATTAATAATTTGTGTAAGAAAAAGTTTAAACACATTATATACAAAATAAATATGAAAGTAAACCACACAACAAACACCAGATCAAATGAACAAATCCAACATACACTAATATGATCAAACAAATAATTCAAATATATTCAAATACTCGTTCATACATTCAAAAGTCAGGTTTACCAACCTAGAATGCCGTGACCAATATAAGTTGCCTCCTCTTTCTTTTCTCCATTCCTCATACTTTCCCTTTCTTTTCTTTGAGGTGGATGAATATCGAATACTGAAGGGTTCGAGTTTATTTGTTATTGTTCTTCGATGTGAAGAGCAACAACTTTGGGATATGATTTTTGGTAAATTGTGGATGCTCATACAGTGTGAAACTGAATGACTTTTATAGAAGAAAATTAGGTCAAAAAATTAAATGAGATTAGTCAATTTTTGTTACGATGATTGAAATATGATTCAAGTCTTGGTGAACTAGATTATGAATCTTGAAGGGGATGTGACCAGGTGCAAGATTTGATATTGAGAGAAATTAATTTGAAAATATTTTATTTATTTTTTCTATTTTTGACTATTAAATGCATAAAAATCAAATATTTGAAAAATAAAAAATAATTTTAAAATAGCCTTAAAATAGAAAACGGAAATAATAATTAAATAATTTTAAAATGACATTTTTATCCTTTTTAAGTGAAAAACACAAAAAAAAATAGTATGAAAAAATATTCATACTGATGCTCCCTTATCAACTATGCTATCTTAATTATTTGAAATAAAAAAAAATATTTGGAATTTAATAAGGATGTTGGCATATTTGTTATTTTGAACAAACAACTTTATAAAAAAAATAAATTAGTGTTAAGAAGTTAGTAGAAATAAACTAAATTTTTTATAAAACGCAAATTTAACAGTTAAAAAAAGGGCGGACTAATTTGGGATATGACAGTTGCCCCTATTTAATTACTCTTCGATTGAGGGTGTGAGAATAACAGGTCTCACACAATCGAATCAGGGAGTTATTAAATAATGGAAGACCCCAAGATTTGACCAAAGGATTATTAGATAAGGATAAACTATAAAGTATGCCCAAGATTAAAAAATAGGCAAGGCTGGCGCAATTAACTCACCAATGCCCGAGTAAAGGGTATAATCGACCTAGATATGACGATGCAGATAACTCGTCAACACCTAGAAGTAGTCATAGATTTTATGCATTCATTGTAACCTACGAGATAAATAACATAGATTTAAAAATAGATGGCTTATTACTGCTTTGAGACAGATGCAACAAGCTATATCGCAGTTACAGAGTATTTACCACGACCTCGAGGGTAAATAACATCAATATGAAAATTGACATACTAATGCTTAGCGACTAACATAGTAATCTATACAACGCAGAATTTGTCTATTCATCACAGGTTAGGGTATGAATAATACAAAGTTTGATAATCTATTGTCACTTGGAGACTAACACAATAAAATATATCGCAGACAAATAGATAACTTATTGATGCTTCGAGACTAACACAACGAGTTATTTCGTAGATTCCGTATATCTACTACAACCTAGGGAGTAAATGATACGGGTTAAAAATATCTTACTAATGCTTTAAGACTAACATAGTAAGGTATAACGTAGACTTGTGTATTTATCACGACCTAGAGGATAAATAACACATATTTGATAATTCATTGCCGCTTAGAGACTAACACAATGAACTATATCATATATTTTCGCGTACCCACCACAATCTAGGGAGTAAGTAACACGAGTTTGAGAGATAGATAACTTACTAAATCTTTGAGACTAACATAGTAAGCTATACGACATATTTTATATTTACCACAACCTAGGGGTAAATAACACAAGTTGAAAATATCTTACTAACACTTCGAGACTAACATAGTAAGCTATATCGCGAATTTTGCATATTTATCACACCCTAGGGGATAAATAATGCAGGTTAGAAACTGGACATTTAGAACTCATAATAACGACATCGGTTGTGTCTGTTCTCAACCAAGACTCGATTTAGCATGAAGAATGCTAGGTTTGAAGATTGAAACTGAAGTTTCGAAGATAATGTCGATTGTGTCTGTTTTCAACCAAGGCTTGATTATATGATAACCAAATGAAGTTGAATATTTAAAAGGTTTGAATTTGATAATTGAAAGTATAGTGCTCGGAGACTAGGCTTTAGATATGAATCATAGGTAAGCTCCATAGTGAAATTTTGATAGTAATACCTTTGACAGTTGTGTCTGTCCTCAACCGAGGCAGCTATAGTAATAACATGACTAATGGATAGTACTGAACTTGGATCTTGGATATTGAGTGTGTCTTAGCTTGTAAGCTTGCCTTGAGATTTTCCGCAGTTTTCATGGGCATATATGATTGAATGTAATGCATGTTTGCATGTTTGATATGATTATGCTTAATTTGTGCATGGTTCATGTTATATATGTTTGATATGATCACGATAAATTTATGAAATTATGCGATGATTGATAAATGTAATGCCCAAGTTATTTGAACTGCAGATTTTAAGATAGGCAACCAGATGACAATTGGATTTCATTTAATTGTCAGGCGAGAACTGACTATCCAACGTGAATTGGGAAGGAACGTGGGTTAATTGTGTGGTAGAATGATTAGGGGCGCTTGATGTAACACCCCAAATTCTGCCCAGAAAGTATAAAGAAAATCAGAGTATTTTTAAATTTTTCATACAACACATGGGATACCACACTATCATCTTTAACAACATAAACATAACAGATACATAACACCTTTATTAATAGGGGATCACATAACACTTGCTTCAGCTTTTAAAACAAAACAACCTTTTATTTAATATGCAACAGAAATTCGTAAGTATTCAAATCAAAGCAACTGATCATCTTTATTCACTCAAAATAATTTGAAACATCATGTTCAACTTCTAAAATACTGAACAACTTTTATTTCACAACATCACTTAATATTCAACAATTATTAACAACAACAAGAGTCATATAAACAACATAATATATATATATATATATATATATATATATATATATATATATATATATATATATATATATATATATATATATATATATATATATATATACCAAAAATATCCATGTAAAAATACATAGTAACTTAATATTATCACCAATACTTATCAAATTTTCTCTTTATCTCACAATCATTTCCTTGATCACATCATCTTAAAAATATATCTTCATCTTCTTTAACTTTTTTTTATCACTTGAAAATATACTTATGCAACCATATTTTATCTTAATCTTTTTTTTTCTAAAATTTAACAAAATCTTTTATTTTAATGGACCAGCCCAAAACCTGTTTGACCTGGTCTAGTCTGACTCATAAAAGATATAGATTCAATAAACTGGTCCAAATAGATAAGGTCATATTTTTTAAAGATATTTTATGATTCGGCCCGTACTAAATTAATGGATTTATGGGTCGGCCCGATGGGTTGGGTCCATTTTGACCGCTTTGGTTTATCTACTATCTACTATCTAACATATACTAAGAAATTGCCCAAACTACCTAAACTACCCTTTTCTAAAAAAATCTTTGCACTACACTTTGGATATTTTACTAAGTAACAAAATAACCCTTAACTTTTTCAACTTTTGGCATTTCATGTACCAATTGTCAATTTCTCATTGGTCCAAATTTAAAAACTTGTTTTCCCATCTTATACTACTTTCTCTTCTCTCTCTCTTCTCTTTTTATTTTATATGATTATTTAATATATTTGAATTTTAATATAATTGATTCTTTTACAATTAAATATCTCATTTTAAACTTACATTTTGGGACATATTTTATCTTTTCTATTTGTTTATTATCATTGAAAATAATAATTAATATATTATTTAACTTTAATAAAATTAAAAATATATTTTATGAAATTGAATAATACTATATATCATTCACACAACTAACTTTTTATCTTACAGGTCACTATGAAATTATTACCATTATTTTCAAATGTAAATTCTTTTTCTTTCACCATGTCACAAGTTTTTTTTTTAAAATTACTTAATACGTTCAGTTTATTTTAACATTATGTAATTCAGTTTAAATTCACATGCGTATCTAAATACATCATTTGTCAAGTTTGCCATTATATTTCGTATAATAATATTATTTGTTGTAATATTTTTATTTCATAATTTTTCATTGTACTTTCTCATTAAATACTAATCAATCTATTATTTAAATTTAATAAAATAAAAAATATATTTTATAAAATTGAATAATACTACATATTATTCACACAACTAATTTTTTATCTTACGGGTCACTATCAAATTATTAGCATTATTTTAAATGTTAATTTTTTTCTTTCTCCATGTCACAAGTAATTCAGTTTAAATTACAGGTCACTATTTTACCATTATTTTTAAATGCTAATTTTTTTCTTTCTCCTTGTCATCAATTTTTTTTAAAATTATTTAATACATTAAATTTATTTTAATATTACGTAATTAAATTTAAATTTATATGTGTATCTAAATATATCATTTGTCAAATTTACTATTATATTTTATATAATTATATTATTTATTAAAATATTTTGATTTTATAATATTTCATTCTATTTTTTTAATAAATATGATTTTTTCTTAGGTATATAAAAAATTATTTCGTCAATGCTCTTTTTTTTTCCATAGGTACGAGTGTTAGACTAGTTTAGTATATACAGAAGGCCAGAAGCTAATATGTATGGTGAGAGATGCGCGATGAGGTTGAATGACACTTGTCTAAGATGAGAACCGCACACTACAACTAGTGTCAGAGAGACACACACGTTTGTCGCGTAGCATCCTAAAATTAATTTCATTACACTATTGCCCATTTCATCTTCTCTTCATAACTTAACCATACAATCTATGTTTGATTCAACTCGACTCTTACAAAACAACACACCCGTGGTGAGATTAACTACTACACACGTGACAAGTTAAGACAAACACGCACGCATGCATTCATCTCCTTACAAACTTCACACTCAACAAGCCCCAACTCATATTCTATTTGCACCTCAATTACCATGCTTACAAAACATTGCAAAAACAAATTAACCATATACTTTTTCAATTAATATCTCAATTATTTGCTATTGAGAGATAATGTATAGATAGAGACTAGAAAATTGCAGCGCAGGGGTCTAATTGGTTTCTATTTAGAGCTAGGGTCACTCACTCACTCACTCATTCATCATTTTTTATTTTATACTTGAAAATAAATTTTGGCAAAAAATATTCTAGCCCGTGAATGATACAATTTTGTTGTCTTCCACCTAATATTCATGCCCACACCACACCAAGCTAAACAACAACAAACACTCACGAGATCGACATCATTTTTGGACTTGCTATTTTTAATTCATAGTAATAAGTTAACTTCATACACATCACAACTGTACTATCGATTGTATTTGACATAATAATATGAAATGTATTATAGGATATAGTTCAATTATTTGTATGTATGTTGCTTTTAAATTTTGTAGACTACGAAGGATAAGGAGTAATATTGAACCATCATGATGCTCTTATAGCTACCTTCCTTGCTGCTTAATCACTAAATCTGATATACTGTACGTAGAAAACAAAGCTTTGGTCCTTAGTTTCAACCCAACACATGCAGTGTTATGAATATATAATTGATTTTGTTTTTCTGAACCTGCATGTGTCCGTGTTGGACAGAGAAATCAACATGTTGCATGACTAATGAACTAAATTGGTACTATTGTCACCATTTTTCTTAAATGTTTTTTCTTTTGATTATTTTTCACAAAACCATATTCACAAGTCTTGTTTATTAAGTTGTCCAACTTAAGTAGAGTGTGAAGTACCACTCACGTCCAATTTTGCGTGAATATATATGGTGGATGATCCATGATCTAATACTCGATTGGTTCTATCATATTAGAATTAAAGTTTGACTTAATTCATCTTTAAAAACTTATTTATAAGACGATAAATATCTCTCTATATAAACTTTTTAAGAGGTTATGTTGTGACAAACGCCGCACCAGTAATGAATAATACTTTGAAAAAGATTGAGTTTCTTAAACAAACACCAAAAATCATATTATACTTTCACAGGAGAGAAAATGGAAGGAGGAGAAGAAGAAATCATGATTGATTATAACTGTCGTATTATTCAGTTATTCAGTAAGAGTTCAAAGATTATAAGTGAATAACAACAATCAACCTTTATGAACATCATAAGAGAATTAGTATATTTATAGACTACTAAACTAAAGTAAGCTACAAGTTAACTTGAACAATTGGGCTAAACAAACAAACTCAATTCGACATGCTAACAATCTCAGCATTTCGACTACTGCATGTTTGAGCACTTCGACTACAATATGCAAGACTTCGACATAAGCATGTGAACAGACTTCGACAACATCGACAACATGCTTGATTTTTGTCAAACTAAGAAGCTTTATTACGGAGACTAGAGTTCGATCCAATTGCCAAAATTCTATGCCTAATCAATATGGAATTTGAGATATTTTATCATAAAGCAATGCAATAAATATTACTTTAAAGAAACAACGTTTGGAAAAAGAGAAAAACAAGTATATAGTTTGTGTTAAGCTCAATTTTTTAGATACATTATTAGGCCCCATGAAGTGAATTGGAATTTTCTGTAAACATAATATTCACGGATATAGGAAGAATATATGGGAGAGACAGTAATAGAAAATGCATATTGTGTTGAAGTATTAGAGAAAGCCAACCAAGAATGCATCACAAGAGGGACCATAACAAAAGTGAACATTCTAATAAATACAAAGAAAAATAATGGACTTGAAAACCAAAATTTGCTAGACCTCAAAAACCAAAAGTGCTTTTAAAAACCTCCAATCGTATCCTTGACACCTCACATCCTTATACATTTAATCAACACAAAATTGACACGTGGCAACACTATTATGCTTTCAGAATCCATTTCTTAACATTCATATAAGTTTTTTTTTAGTATAAATATGACATGATCCTTCCTAGACCAATGTGCTATACCTTTGCCACTTTCTTCAATTTCAATCTCCTCCAATTAATGTAACATAAACTTTTGTCTATATATATTGAAACAACAATTTAGTACCAACATTTTGTTGTTACACATTGGCACATACATGGATTTTATTCATGGTTTGTTTATTCTATGGATTACCTTAATATTTATCAACCATAATTTGAAAAATGTGGAAGGAAGGAGTCACTTTCACAAGGAAAAGAAAGTATCTTCCCCAATTCCTTCTGATCCTTATCCGAACGATCCTCGCGACCCGTCTTCGGACTGTGTTTTCGATGTGAGATACTTTGGAGCAGTTGGAGATGGTTTAGCTGATGACACAGATGCATTCAAGAAAGCATGGAAAGAAGCTTGTGCTGTAGAGTCAGGGATTATGCTTGTTCCAGAAAACTACACATTTAAAATCACTTCAATTATTTTTTCAGGTCCATGCAAAGCAGGATTAGTATTTCAAGTAAGATTATTATTACTTTTTCCATTTCCAATTTTGTCACATGACTTATTATATGATGAATTGATAGTCTTAACAAAGTTGAAATGTAATCAGGTGGATGGTATGGTAATAGCACCAGATGGACCAGATTCATGGCCTGAAGCAGATAGCAGAAATCAATGGCTAGTGTTCTATAAACTTGACCAAATGAGTCTTAATGGTACAGGAACCATAGAAGGTAATGGAGATCAATGGTGGGATCTTCCCTGCAAACCTCACAGGGTAAAAATTTTTACACATGCATATACAATAGTATCTCACACTTAACAAAGTGAAGTTATAGTTTAATTTGATTAGTTACTTGGCCTTTTCAGGGTCCGGATGGAAAAACTTTATCAGGACCATGTGGTAGTCCAGCTGTGAGTAAATTACTATGTAACTAACTTACTATGTAAATTATATATTCTATATTAGTATATTGCCAATCAGCTATGTAGTACCGATACCTCTGAGAATGACGTTGACGTGCTTCGTCTGTGTTTGTGCTTCATAGCTAGTGACTTATATCTTTTATTTATATAAAATTTGTAGATGATACGGTTCTTCATGAGCTCCAATTTGATGGTGAGTGGACTGCAAATTCAAAACAGTCCTCAGTTCCACATGAAATTTGATGGCTGTCAAGGTGTAATGATTGATAGGTTATCCATTTCTGCACCTAAACTTAGTCCAAACACTGACGGAATCCATGTTGAAAACTCACAAGATGTTGGGATATACAACTCCTTAATAAGCAATGGTAATTAAACTAGCTTAATTAATATAATCAACTTGCCTAAAACAACTTTGTTTCTATATAAATTTCACTGTTTTTGTCATATGCAACTAACATGATTCATGAACAGGTGATGATTGTATTTCAATTGGACCCGGGACATCAAATGTGGAAATAGCTGGTGTAACTTGTGGTCCTAGCCACGGGATTAGGTACATTTCATAGTCTTTTCTTACTTTAGTGTTTAATAAAAACTAGGGTGGCTTCCGTAAATCCTAGTTCAACTGTCATAAGTCAATATTGTTAGGTTTGACACCATCATCAGAGTTCGAAAAACTAAGTTTCGTGTCATGTTAATTTTTTTACAGCATTGGAAGCCTTGGTGTACACAATTCACAAGCATGTGTGTCAAACTTAACGGTCCGCGACACAGTGATAAGAGAATCAGACAATGGACTAAGAATAAAGACATGGCAAGGTGGAATGGGGTCTGTATCAAATTTAAAATTCGAAAACATACAAATGGAAAATGTAGGAAACTGCATCCTTATAGACCAATACTATTGTTTGACAAAGGAGTGTCTAAACCAAACATCAGCTGTTCATGTGAACGATGTGTCATATAAAAACATAAAGGGCACTTATGATGTAAGAACTGCTCCTATTCATTTTGCTTGCAGTGACAGTGTTGCTTGCACAAACATAACACTTTCTGAGGTTGAGCTTTTTCCATTTGAAGGTGAGTTGTTGGATGACCCTTTTTGTTGGAATGCTTATGGTGTTCAAGAGACATTGACTATACCTCCAATTGGTTGTTTAAGGGAAGGTGAACCTGAGGCTGTGGGTGATCTTTCTACGTATCAATGTAGTAATTAGTTAATGATATTGATCTATATTTGGTGTCTTAGGTAGAAGATACTATGTTATAGTAGTACTAGTACATAGGTATAGAGTCCTATAATGTCCATTATATGTTTTGAGTGTTTTGGTTTTGATGTATGCCTCTTAGGATTCGTCCCTATTTGGGTGTATTTTCCCATAGTGAGTGATGAGTTTCCGAATATATGATATATTCATTTTCTTTCAAAATAATTTCAATCCATAAAGTGGTAAGTTTATTTTTCAGAACGTTGTTGAGAATTAAGACTAAAACGTTGTTGGCTCCACAAACTAGTTTTTCATTGGCATGAAGCTCCTAATAAATCTCTAAAATAAATTTATGAAGTTGAAATTGACATCATTTGGACCCAACATCTTCAAACTTTCTCAGTCCTACAATGTTTTTTTAATTTCAACCTTTGAAAAGTTCTCCAATCAGACTTATGTTACCTTCTTCATTGATTTGGTTGTAGCGAAGGAATTGCATTTGGAGTATGTCTTTGAAGTGCTTGAAAATTTCATCTTTTATCTATTCAACCCCGATAAATTTTGCTTCTAACACACATTATTTCATTCCCTATTCTTCTTTTAAGTATATACATTAACGGAATTTTTTTATATTAGCATGTCTATCATTTATCCATTTCATCAATTTTTTTTACTACAACATCATAATACAAAACTTTTAGATTACAAACGATCAATAATAATTTTGTTATTGATAAAAAAATTAGAATATAATTTTCTCTCTCATTTATCATCACGATCACCCTATAATTTCAATTAAAAAATTAATTTTAAATAAATTTCAAATTAGTCATTGTTCCTAAGAATATAAATATATGTTTATTTCCGTGCAACTGGTGCAAGTATTTCTCCGTGCAACTGGAACGAAGGTTAGCATTTATGGAGACCGTTGTATTCCAACCATTTCGGGCTTTCACATTCCAGAGTCAGCAAGTCACCTTCCAGCCACTGCAATAGTTAGTTCTTTGATTGATTTCGACCTATCGTGCTGGAACATGGATGCAATTTGCGAGAATTTTAGTTCCTGGGTTGCTACTCGCATCTGCAGCATTCATCTTTCATTTTCTCTCCCTGAAGACAAGCTTCTTTGGCATCATGAAACTGACGGGGACTACTCAGTTAAATCAGCCTATCATTGGCTTGGAATGCAACGGCGGCAGTTTGTGCCAGGCCCCTCTTCATCAGTCAAGCAGAATCTATGGAAACACCTCTGGAAATTGAAGGTGAATCTTAGAGTAAGGAACTTCCTTTGGCGCCTGTGTAAAGCATTGGATTGTTAATTGAAAGATGAACAATTCGTTAATTCATTAAAACTTTCTTAAATATATTCGATCCAATTCATCCATTTAAAAATAAAATTCATCCAATTTATCTATTTAAAATATTTTAATGGATGGATATCTATTCATTAAAAAAAAATTTCAGTTTTACAAAAACAAATCAGTTTTTCTTTTAAAAAAATAAAAAAATTTAAAGTTTTTTTTGGAAATTTCTTTTTCACTTTATAAAAAAATTCAATTTTAAAATTTTTCTTTTCAATTTTAAATAAAAAAACACTTTTTTTTTAAAAAAATTTCCACTTTTTTTCAGAAAAATATTTTTTGTCTCAGATTTTTTTAAAAAAAATTCCAGTTATTTTTTGAAATTTTTTTTTTCAGTTTTTCAAAAAAAACACATTTTCAGTTTCTTTTTTTCAGTTTTTCAAAAAAAAACATTTTTTAAAAAAAATTTCAATTTTTTTCGAAAATATATTTTTTTTTAAAGTTTCCAATTTTTTTTTGCAGTTTTAAAAAAAAAAATTTTTTTTTCCAGTTTTCTAAAAAAAAAATCTGTTTTTTTTTCAAAAAAATAATATTTAGTTTTTAAAAAAAATTCAGTTATATTATTACGGAAAAACTTATTTTCTTTTCTGATTTTTCTTTTTCCTAATTTTTTTTTTAACTTAAAAGAAAATAGATTTATTTGATCTAAAGAATAATTCATTGGATCATTAAAATGTGGTGGATGAATTGAATCAATCCATTAACTTATTTTTCATTTGGTGGATGGATTGGATGGATTTTTTGGTGGATGGATTTTAGCACTGAAACGGAAAACACTCTTCATCTTTTTCTTAGACGTGACTTTGTTAGAAGGGTTTTCTTTTCGAGTCCCCTTGGAATTCGTATGTCTAATGTTGGCGGAATTGAAGATTGGTTGGCCAACATATTATCTATGAAGGATTGTACCCTGGGACAAATTGTCGCGGTTTGCTTATGGAAAATATGACAGCTTCGGAACTGTGTCGTGTTTAGGGGCACCAAAGCTGAGGTTTCAGCTGTGGCTTTTGAAATGTGGAAGGCGATTATAGAGGAGGCCAACACCGGTAGCAGTTTATAGGAAGACAAATATTTGGCGCGAGAGAAAAGTAGACCAGGATGGATTGTTCAGACGGATGCAGGGTGTTTTGAAGACGAGATAACTTCTTTGAGCTGCGTGATTAAGGATCCGACGTCGAATATATTTCTGGCGGCGACGAACGTTTGAGCAGTGTTACGGATCCCACTTCTGCAGAGGCCGTGGCTATTTGCTGGGCCATTTAGGTAGCCAAGAAGCTAGGTTTGGGAGAGTTCATAATTCAATCTGAGGCTCTCAAAGTGGTTGATAGTATCAATGACTCAAGATTTAATGCTGATTTGGAACCTATTTCTAGTGATTGTCGTCTTTTACTTTCTAATCTTTGTAATTTTTCACTTTTGTTTATCAGTAGGGAGCTTAATGCTGATGCTCATAGTTTGGTGAAAATAGGCAAATCCTCAGGCTCTAGGATCTGGATTGGATGTATTCCGAGCCTTAACACTGAACCAAGTTTGTCTGTTGTTTCTTCAGTTTAATGAAATAAGATTTTCATCAAAAAAATATATAATTGCATTCACACCGGAATTCTTTTCTGATCTTTCAAGAATTGTCTTCCAACTTTCAAAATCAACCGACTTCAATTTAGGTTCATGACTCTACGTCTTCCGAATTGTCGAAGCATCAACTTCTTCCTCTTTCTTTCTATTCGTTGAATTTTCCGAGTACCTTCTTGAATTCTCTTTTGAGAATAATGTTAATTTCTCCTCGTTTGAGTCGAGAAATTATCTAGTATAATTTTTTGGATTATCTTTAGAGAATTAATTGAAATTTCTCCTTGCTTGAGAAATTCTTTTGAGTGGTCAAATGACCATTATTGAATTCTCTTTAAAGAATTATTGAAATTCCTCTTGGTTTGAGAAATTATTATGAACTAGAATAAGACCCGGGCGATGCGCTAATGTAGGTTAATTTTAATCTTTTTTTGTTAAACCTTTATTTATGATACCTAGAATATATTTTTAAACATATATGATAACTCTTTTTATCGTGAATTAACATGGTTTGTTATTCCAATTTTATTTTCTTAAAGATCATGTTTAAAATTGTAAAATATTATGATTAATTACTTAATTGAATTAATCACGCACTTGAATATAATTATTACTACTGAGATAATGATATAAATTAACTACAAATAAGTAGTTATATTTGACATGAAAGAAAAATAAAGTTTTGAAACATGAAAGTGTTAGATAGTATTTTCTTTTATAGGTTACTTCTTTCGTATGTGATTGAAATTATAACTTTAAAGTGAGGGTGTAAATATCCTAATTCAGGAATTATAAGTCAAGATGGATCAAAGTTAATATTTGATTCCCATTTTTTTTTTTTTTGTATTTGTCTAGTGATCAGATATTTGAAAATTTTAGTTATATATTATATTTTTTTATCAAAGTATTTTATTTATTTATCATATTATAGATAGGAACAAACAAACCAGTGATCACTCAAATTAAATTATAATATCACTTATTGAATCACATAACATAACTTTGTACTATTAAATTGAAAATTTATTTAAAATAAGTTATAACTAAATTAAAATCCTAATAACATATGTAAATTTTATTTTAAAAATGTTACTAAAAAATTAAAGAAAATTAAACATCAATTTTGATCGATCTATCTAGCCACTTGCGTAAATTCATGAAATACAAGAGTATGACAAAGCTATTTTGACCGATCTAACAATTTACTTGCATCGTTACATGAAACACATGGATAAAACAACACAAATAGGATGGGTGGAGAAGGTTAAATATTTTAGTGATAGGAAATAAAAGAATTAAAACTTATAAATATTCTAGATGAGATAAATCATGAGACTGACTTACATGTTAAAAATGTATGATATTAAAAAAATTAATTGACATTGGTACATAATTTGATTGTTTCTTATAAGTTATGTGGGCATGAAAATTAAAAAAAATAAATTTCTTTTTCGTAGATGTCACTTTATGAGTGAACATACCACTATAAGTGGGAGATTAGTACATGATTTCACATAAATATGTTGAATAATATATATGTAGTAATAATATAAACATGAAAGTTGAATTGTAAAAGACTCATATTAAAATCTTTTAATGACAAGATAATTAATATACATTAATATATTAATTAATAAGCAAGTAAATAGATGAATGATCTAAAGTAGATGTAATCCTGAGCGTCTTTCCAGAACCTTTAGACAACTGGGTTTTGATGCGATGGGTTATGTTGAGAATATAGGTTATGTTGGGGGTATTGCTGTCATCTGGAGGAAGGATGTTATTAGCCTGATAACAAGTCGGAAGCAGGATCAATTCATCCACTTCAAAGTGAAAGGGGGAAACAATAATGAGTGGTGGTTCACAGCAATCTACGCAAGTCCTCATGAGCACCTTAAACAGCTTCTGTGGGAGGATCTTTACAAACTGGCTGAAGATATGAAGGAACCGTGGTTGATAGCCGGGGATTTTAATGATATAGCTTTCTCAGATGAAAAGAAAGGGGGAAAGGCTGCTTCAGCAAGTAGATGTTTGAGATTCCGGAATCGGATGGAAGTGTGTAAAGTTAGTGATTTGGAAACAAGGGGTCCTAAGTTTACTTGGCGAGGTCCAATTTTTCATGGTGGACAGCATATCTATGAGAAGCTGGACAGAGCCTTAATTAATGATGAGTGGAGATTGTGCTTTCCAGACTCGTATACTAAGGTTTTAATGAGGGTGGAATTTTCTGACCATCACCCTGTTCTTATTAACCTTAAGGAGGAGAAGAGGTGGCAGCATCAGAAGGAGTTCCGATTTGAGAATGCTTGGATTCTTAATGATTCTTATACAAGGATGCTTCAAGAATCTTGGCATGAAGATCAAACTTTCTCTACCAATCTCCAAAATGTGGTTACTATGATTCAGAAGTGGAAGTTTGAATCTTTTGATCAGGTTAAGTGGTTGAAGAACAACATTATGCAACGTTTGGAAGGTATACAAAGAAATCTTCAAAGAAATGATAATGCTGGAGGAATGCGAAGGCTAGAGGCTAAGCTACAAGAGGATCTAAGCAGAATCTTAAATCAAGAAGAACTGATGTGGCATCAAAGATCTAGAACCATGTGGTTAGCAGATGGAGATCCGAATACGAAATACTATCATATGAAAACCATTGCTAGGAGGAAAAGGAACAGAATTTTGATGTTGCAGGATGACAATGGAATGTGGATTGAGGATGAAGCTGCCCTGCATAATCATGTCACCAGTTTTTATCAGAAGTTATTCAGTAACTCTATGTTGTCTTGCAATTGGGAGCCAACATCTGTTACGTATCCGGAGTTAGGATCTGAAGACACTGCTAGATTAAATGATGATATAACGAGGTCTGAGGTGAGGGAAGCGCTTTTCTCTATGAAGCCTTGGAAGGCCCCAGGTCCAGACGGCTTTCCGACTTGGTTTTATCAGCAAGCTTGGAATGTTATTGCTGAACAGCTCATTGAGTTTGTGCAAAATGTTTGGAAATTCCCCAGCAAAGTGTCTGAAATTAACAAAACAAACATCTGTTTGATTCCTAAGACTGACCACCCAAGATTGAGATCCCAATTTCGTCCTATACCTCTGTGCAATACTATATGAACAGGCTGGTTTCTCCTAATCAAACGGGTTTTGTGCCAGGTTGCTCTATTCATGAAAATATTATAGTTGCGAATGAAGTGGTCCACAGTATGCAAAAGAAGAAGGGAAAGAAGGGATTGTTTGCCATTAAAATTGATCTATCGAAGGCTTATGATAAGTTGAACTGGGAATTCATATGGAGAACGTTGGTGGAGATAGGACTTTCGGAGAACATGATTAATCTAATTATGCTTGGAGTGTCAAGTGTGGAAACTAACATCAACTAGAATGGTAATAAGGGTGATTATTTTAAACCTCATCGTGGAATCCGGCAAGGAGATCCAGTCTCGCCGTATGTTTTTGTTTTGTGTATGGATAAACTTTCTCATATGATTGAGCATGAGGTGATGAATAATAAATGGAAGCCTTTTAAGGTGGGGAAAGAAGGGGTGGGTATTTCCCATCTTATGTTTGCTGATGATCTGCTTTTATTTGGTGAAGCTAATGAGGCTCAAATGCGCATTGTAAAAAAGAACTTGAGTGGTTTCTGCAATATGTCTGGGCAAGAAGTGAGCAGCGAGAAATCTTGTATTGTGTTTTCTCCTAATGTCAGTAACAGTTTAAGGTTTAAACTGGTGCAGATCTCGGGATTCAGTGAAACCAAGAGCTTTGACAAATATTTGGGAGTTCCCTTGAAAGGGACTGCCTTAAAGATGCAAGATTTCGACTATGTCGTGAAACAGGTTTCTCAGAAGCTGAAATGTTGGAAATTAAGGTATTTGTCGTTCGCGGGGAGAATCACCCTTGCTAAGAGTGTCATGGAGGCCATACCTATCTATCCAATGATGACGAACATAATTCTGAAGGCTAGTGTTAGAGAGATCCAGAAAATGCAAAGAAACTTTATTTGAGGGGACACTAAGAACAAGAGAGCCTATCACGCGGTTAGGTGGGAGACGGTAACGAAACCTAAAGATTGTGGCGGGTTAGGCTTGCGAGACCTTAATGATATGAATGATGCTTGCATTATGAAATTATGCAGTACTGTTATGAATGGAGATAACTCCATGTGGTGCGATATCCTGAGACAGAAATACAAAGCAGATGGCATGGATGGGAGATTTAAGGCTAGGAGTTCAGATTCTAACCTGTGGAAAGTCGTTGTCAAGACTCAAACTAGCTTATTTGAATACGGCGTGTGGAGGGTCGCAGATGGGAAATCAATTCATGCTTGGAACGATTGCTGGGTTGGGAAAGGAATCTGTATCACAGAGCTGCAACTTAATATTCCTAATCACCTGCAGGATGTTAAGGTAAGTGATTTAACAAATGCAGATGGTAACTGGAATTGGAAATTGTTAGAGTGGCTACCGGTTTATATTAAACAGAAAATAAAGAACTTACCTCCTCCTCACCCCAGTTCTGGGGAGGATAAATTTCTGATTGTCACGGATGAAAATGGCGAGTTCTCGATTGCAGGTATATACCAGCGGCTGGTGGAGGAAGATGGAGTGAATTAGAACACGATGTGGAAGCAGGTGTGACAACTTCAGGTTCCGGAGCGGATTAAAACCTTCATTTGGATGCTAGGTCATGATAGAACCCTGACTAATTCCAGGAAAGTATAAGTGGGATGGGAGATGCTTGCTGCAGCTTGTGTGGTAGTGTTTGGGAGAATACGATTCATGCTATAAGGGATTGTAAAGTTGCTAAACAAATATGGAACAGTAGAATACCGGACAGACTCAGACCTGTTTTTATACGCTGGACTTGGAGGAATGGATTTTGAGGAACCTTAGTGAAAACTTGCAGTGAGATGGTTCTTGGAGTAACTTCTGGGCCACTGGCTGCCACCTCTTGTGGACATGGAGGAACAAGGAGATCCACACTCCTAGTTATAGGAGACCTCAGGATGCTGGGCAGGTTATTCTAGAGAGGACTCGTGAGTATCAGGAGATTATGGTGACAAGGCAGCAAGCTCTGCTACTTAGACAAGAAGCAGTTAAGTCTAAGTGGCTGCTTCCTAAAACTGGTTTCATTAAACTTAATGTTGATGGAGCCCATGATACGAGTGGTATGTCAGGGTGCGGAGGAATACTAATAGACAAGTGGGGAAACTAGATATTAGGATTTGCTAAGAATATGGGTCATGGTAGTGTTTTGAACGCGGAGTTGTGGGGTTTATTCGAAGGTACTAAAATTGCATTGCAGCTTGGTTATCAATATGTTGAAATCAATTCAGATTCGAAACAGATGTGTGAATTGTTTGAGAAAAGTTCGTGCAAGAGGTGGGTGTTTTCGGCTTTGGCCATCAAGATTAGTGAATTATTAACTAATTTTTCAAAAGTGGAAGTTGTGTATGTTCCACGGGATAGTAATAAGTGTGCGGACGTTTTAGCAAAAGCTGGGAAAGGGCTGCTTGGAGGTTTGAAGATTTATGGAACTATACCTCCGTTTGTTGCACATGTGTTTGTGGAAGACTTGAGAGGGGTTGGTTCTTCTCAAGATGATGGTGGATAGTTATTTTTGTTTCTTTTGGGCTTAGGCCCTCCTTATTATAAAAAAAAAAAGTAACATATATTAGAATAATTGGTAAATTAATTTTAAAAGATGTTTCTCTATATTGATATTATAATGGTAAGATAATGAGTTATTACAATAATACTTAGTGTGACATTGTTATAATTTTCTTTGACTAAATATGTTACAATTTATAATAGTCAAGTAAAGCCAACTTAGCTTATAAGGTGAGGTGGCTTATTTTTTACATGATAAATTGTTGAAGTGTCAAGATATTATAGTTCTTATTTGAAGGATTGGTTTTAATAGATATAATAGATAATAGATAATAGATAGATGACGGTTATACTAGATACTACAATGAAATTTAAACCATATTCGAATGGTCTTAGTACCATTAGAGGGTATATTTCTAGATCGATTATCCATTGCGCAAGTAGTAATCGTATAATATAGAACTGAGTTGTTTTATCTTGGAGGCGTGCGGTAGTTCGACTACTTTGCATAATTTTAGGCAGTGTCACGAAACGTTTTAAAGAGCGTGACCTAGTCTGTGACTCGACTTGATAATTTTATTGTTGAAACAATTTTTAAATCTATGAAACAACAGTTTTAAGAAGTTTCAAACTGTCATGGCTACCGAAGAAATTATTGGTACTTTTGCGGATATTGTCTTTGACAAACCGTTCATGTTTGAGAGAAGTCACTTCAAACGTTGGAAACAAAAAGTGAAGTTCTTAACTCTAAAAAAAGTTGTTAACATTCTGATCGATGACATTCTGTTTTTCCTTCCGGATCAAACTAACTAATGTTAATAAATCTAGAGATTCAAAAGGAACACTTAATATTGTTGAAGTTCAATCTGCTGCATAAATTAAAGCGAATGATTTACAACATAGGAAAGAAACCACCTTATAGAAAGAGAATGAAAATCTCTACAAAATCATATTTTGAATAGACTCGCAGATGATTTGTATGATAATTACAGTTGATGTGATACTGCAAAACGAGATTGAGAGACATAGAAAAAGAAGTATGACGTAGAAGCGGTAACAAAGAAGTATGTTGTTAGTCGTTACTTCAAGTATCAAATGGAAAAGATAAAAGGTCGATGGAGGCTCAATGTTAAGAACTTCAAAAGATTGCTTATAAGATCATCACAAAAGGTATGCGTTTAGATGAACAATTTCAAATTACTTTTATTATTGACAAACTACCCCATAGTTTGAATGTTTTTAAAAAATTTATTTCGCCACAAAACAAAATATTTTTTGATTGAGAATCTGATTATTCACCTTGAGTTTTAAAAAAAAGAATCTTATAGACAATATCAAATAGAAAAATTCTTGGTTGTTTCAAACAACAAAAAGAAATTTTGTATAGTTCTGAAGCCATTTGGCAAATGATTAAAGAATAAGAACCACAATATTGCGAACCAAATTAAGAATGAGAACCCTTCTATGGCCCTAATCTCTCCAGCTAGGCAACAATCACCACCTCAAATAAATGACGTTGGTTTCTCTTTGTTTTAACTATGGAAAATCAAGTCTTATGACTAAGAAATGTAGAAGTTGGCTTGAACCTGGTGTTGTCCCTAATACACAAGTCAACCTTACTAATTGGTAATTTATTGTTATGATCATTAAAATCAACAAGGTTGATGGATCTTCTGGTTGGTGGATATACATTGGTGTCTCTCTTCATGTCTGCTATGACAGTGTTATGTTTAAAACACACACGAATATTCAAGATAAGAACGTGTTGTTGAGAGATGGCCACACCACTAATGTTGCTGGAACTGTAGACACCTTCGAAAAGACTTTAATATTCTTAAAGAACAGCATGCATGTTCCTAAGATTAGAAAGAATATTGTTTATGGATTTCTCTTAAATAAAGCAGGGTTTAGTCAGTCTATTGGGGTAGATTTGTACACCATTATAAATAATTTGTTTAAAAACTTTGTAAAGAATTTGAAAATGATTTAGTAAGAATTTGTAGCGATAGAGAAATTGTATTATTCTAGTTTATTTAATGAATTTTATACATGGAATTGTACATGAAATTACTGCACCATAATATCCTGAAATGAATGGTAAATAAGAAAGAAAGAATAGAACTATTACTCAACTTGTTGTTGCAATTATGTTGAATTCTAGTGTTGCACCTCATTGGTGGGGGTTATTGACTATTTTTTATGTCCTGAATAGACTTCCCAAGTCAAGAAGTATGATCTCTCCTTATGAGATATTAAAGAAAGACAACCAAATTTGTCTTATTTGAGAATTTAGGGGTGTATGGCTTATGTCAGAATTTCGGATCCAAAACGAGTTAAACTAGCTAGTAGAGTCTGTGAATGTGTATTTATTGTATATGCAGCAAACAATAAGACATATAACTTTTCTGACCTAAATGATAAAGTGATCATAGAATTAAATGATGTTGAATTCTATGAAAATAGATTTCCTTTCAAATCGAGAAATAGTGGGGGCACTGAATCAAATCATATTCCTATGATAAGAAGCACTGAAAGCAACAACAAAGTAAAAATAAAATTCGAAAAAGTAAAAGAATAAGAGTTGCTAAAGACTATGAACCTGATTATATGACTCATAATGTAGAAGAAGATCCAATAAATATTTTAGAAGCATTGACATATCTAGATGTAGATTTATGGGTACAAGTTGTTAATGAAGAAATAGATTTTATGGAATCTAATCAGACTTGTCACTGAGTAGACTTGTCTCCTGGTTGCAAACCAATCGGTTGTAAATGGGTTTGAAAAAATAAAGAAACTAAAACCTGATGGAACAATTGATAAGTACAAGGTTTGCCTTGTAGCCAAAGATTTTAGGAAAATAGAAAATATAGATTTCTCTGATACTTTTTTCTACTCACTCGAATTATATCCATTAGGATACTTATTCAATAACCACTTTTTATAACTTAATAGTACACCAAATGGAGGTTAAAATAGATTTTTTAAACGGTGACTTAGAAAGAGAAATCTATATGGACCAATCGGAAGGGTTTAAGATTCTTGGGGAAAGAAAACAATCTATGTAAGTTAGATAAGTCTTTGTATGAGCTAAAATAAGCTCCAAAGAAATGGCATGAAAAGTTTGATAACTTAATGATATCAAATGGGTACAGAGTGAATGAAATTAACAAATGTGTTATTACAAATTTGAGACTCGCATTTACACCATCATATGTCTATATGTAGACGATCTACTCATACTTGAATCAAATATTCATTCGATTAATTATATGAAATGATTGTTGTGCAACAACTTTGATATGAAAGACCTAGGAGAAATGAGTGTGATTATTGGTATCAAGATCACGAGATCCAAGCAAGGAATTTCTTTGAATCAATCACACTATGTGAAAAAGATCTTAAAGAAATATAATTACTTTACAATAAACCTATGAGCACACCATATGATCCAAGCGTGAAGCTGTTTAAGAACACCGATGAAAATATTAGACAAACATAATATGTGAGAACAATTGGAAGTCTTAGGTATTCCATTGATTGTAATAAACCTGACATTGCATATGCTGTGGATTATTCTGCAGGTTTGCTAGTAGACCGAGTAATGAACATTGACAAGCTATTGAGAGAGTCATGCAATACCTTAAAAGGGTCATGAATCTCGATTTACATGATCGTAGATTTCCTTTTGTACTTTAAGGATACATTGACGCATATCGGAATACCTTATCATATGATTCCAAAGAAACTAATGGCTATGTATTCAACATAGTTGTTGGAGATGCATTTTGGAAATCAAAGAAACAAACAATCTTGTCTTAGTCCATGATGAAGTTAGAGATGATAGCATTAACGAATGCTAGTGAAGAAGCAAGTTGGTTAAGATGCTTGCTAGCTGAGATCTCTTTATGAGAAAAACCTATGCCAGTTGTGCTGATCCACTATGATAGTACCGCGACTATTGAAAAAATTGAGAATCGTTATTATGATAATAAAAGACGTCAAATTAGAAGAAAGCACAACACTGTTAGAAATTGTATCTCTGAAGAAGTTGTAAACGTAGATCATCTACGCACTAATGAAAACACAACAAATCATATGACGAAAGGATTAGCTAGATGGGACTGATACATCATATAAGATGAGACTAATGCTATAGGAATATGAGTTGCTCATGATGCTAACCCGACCTAAATGATTGGAGATCTCAAGAAATAGGTTCAATGGTTAATAACAAGTTGTGAGTAATATGAATTGATCATGCAAGTAAAGCACGAATCCTGAAGTAATAAGAGGATGAGATTATAGAAACTCTAAATGAGATATATACTCTGAATAAATGAGTACCTAAGATACAAGAGTACTCTTAATAGACTCACCTATGTGATTGTGGAACTTAGGTAGGTTCCTATGGAATTTCAAGGTAGAATTCCTAAAGCCTTCACTAAACCGGGATACACATGCAGGGCCTTTAAAGCACGGGGTATTAGAATACACCTTAAGAAAAGGTTGTGTGTGGGTTTGATCTCTGAGATAGAGTTCAAGACATTCGTGTTGTAACACCCCATATTTTTAATTGCTAATAATTTAGAATTTTAAATTATTAAGTAATTAAATTGGATTTTTGGAGAATTATTGGAAACTAAATAAATGTTGGAAATTAGAGAAAAGGAAATGGGCTTAAGTGTGATTAGTAGAGAAAGGGAGGTGAGATTAAGAAAATCCACTAGTCATATTTTATTATTATTATTTAATATAAGGAATTAGAAAAGAAAATGAAATTGGAACAAAAGTGTGAGAAGAGAAAAACGTACGGGAGAAGAAGAGCAAAAGAGAAGAGGATTCAAGAACTCAAGAATTTGGCTAAGGCAAAGGGTGACTTCTCCGATTATTATGCTTTATAGGTTTTGAGATAATAGGAATGGATTGAGTAGATTAAGAATCCCAATTTAGGATATTAAGGTTTAGGAATTTTAGACCCTAATGCACGATTTTGGTGAATTTGAGTCAAATTGATGTTATAGTGTAGTTATATGATGTTATACCATGATAGAAATGCATTATAATCATGTTTGTAGAGCTGTTTTGGTGTTACATAAGATTGGGGTCGAATTTGAAATGAATTGGGAACCATGGTTGCTGTCCAAATGCAGAATTTTCTGCTGTCAAGGCCTGGTAATCGATTAACCATATAGGTTAATCGATTTCCTGAACTAAAAATGTACAATTTTGGCTACTGGACTGTGGTTAATTGATTAACCATATAGGTTAATCGATTTCTTGGGCATAATCTAGAAAATTTCTAATTTTTAAAAATTCGTAACTTTCAAACCGCAAGTCCGTTTTAATCGTCGTTTTGGACGTTGTGACTTAAATAAAATATTTTATTTTATGGAATAGAAAAATTGACAGTAACTCGATTTATTTTAAAAGTCCTGATTTTTATCTAATTATGTTGTTTTATACATTGTGTGCATACCGGTGAATATATGTGACAATGTGGTATTTGTGGTGTGGTTATGAATACATGATGTTGCTGAATTGTGTATGTTGTGATAGCATTACGAGTTGTGAATGTAATTGCTTGTATGTGTTGTATACGATCGGAAGTTGTTTATGATAGAATTTGTTATCATATTCGGTGTTGATAATGCATGCTTTAAAGATGTGCATGCATACATATCATTGTTGTAGTAGATAATGCCTATTGTGTGGAATTAGTGAAATTGCCATAACCGTGTCCGAGTTGGAATGGGCGATGAGGCGTATCCGTGTCCGGGTTGAATGGAACGGAGGGTGATACTCGTGTCCAAGTTGGAATGGAACAGTGTAGTGAATTTAATTCACAATTGGTACCACATGCATAGAGTCAGTGTCTCATTGCACTAATTGTATGTGTTATAACATGATTGGAAGAATTTCAGTGTTATAATGTGATTGTTGTATGTTATTGTTGATTGTTGGCTTATGTATTGTTTGGAGATAAAATGATAAATCTGAAATATGCTAAATATGGTGAAATGATTTGCTAATGAAATTCTACTTATTTATGAGCTTATAACGTATAATAATTGTGATTTAGTCTCACCCTTACTGTTGATCATTTTCAGATTGAAGTTACCAGCTTAGGCACTTTGGTGAGGATAACTCGTAGAGCTAGACTATTGTGTTTTGTCGAGTCCAGTGTCATGCTCTGATTTGTAACACTGGGGAACGTTTATTTGTTTAGAGTTATTATTAAACTCTTATTTTGATTAAATGCTTTAATTGGATAATAATTTTGTGGAACTAAGGCTATGACCTTATTGTTGATGTTTTGAATTATCCAAGAACTATGAATATTTTCCACTGTGTTAAACATGTTTATTACAATTATTTTAATTGGTTTATGTTCCTCAGATAAGTATGACATGCGTAAATTTTATTATAATGGGTTGTAGCATCCTTGATGACATGTTACTCTAAAATAAAATAAAAAATCGCGGGGGTTTTTAGAAGGGTGTTACACGTGTCACTCTTGTTGAATTGGAATCATACTTACTACACAAAGGTTCAAGTCGTAGACACCTCTGTTTATGCACAATCTAAGAAACGTCCGACGTTACTTCTGAAATACTTTTTTTTTTAATTCAAGTGGGGGATTGTTAGAACATATCTATGTTCCAATATGTTGAATTTAAACATTTCTTAAATCCCACATTATTAGCTCACTTCATTATATAAGGAAATTCATTATTTCATTCCAAAACACACTAAAAATTATTTTTATTGGTTTTTCCTTCTTCTCTCTCATAACTCCGCATCTTTCGAATTGTCGAAGCACCAATCTTTTCCTCTTTCTTTCTAATCGTTGAATTTTCAAGTACCTCCTTAAATTCTCTTTTGATTATAATGTTAATTTCTCCTCGTTTGAGTCGAGAAATTATCTAGTATAATTTTTTAGATTCTCTTTAGATAATTAATTGAAATTTCTCCTTGTTTGAAAAATTCTTTTGAGTGGTCAAATGATCAATATTAAATTCTCTTTAGAGAATTATTGAAATATCTTTTGGTTTGAGAAATTATTATGATTGAGGGTTACCATATTTGAATAGTCTTTGTACCATTAGAGGGTATGTTGGAATAGTCTTAGTATCATTAGATGGTGTATTTTTTATCGATTATCTACAAGCAGTGCGGTAGTTCGAATAGTGAAACAACCGTGTTCGATAATTTCGTTGGTGGCAAATTTTTCAAAATAGTAAAACAAGCGTGTATAATGATTATAATGATTGTTATTCATGAATCAATTTGTTGAATGTCGTAGGAAAGTATTGATGTTTATAAATATTATACTGAATTAAAATTACCATGGAATGAATGAGAGAACTTTCATCCATTCCTTGTTTGTAAATGAGCAATTCAATGTTGTTGTGGAATTGTTCAATCTTTACAAGATTTTAGAAATCAAGATTACATAATGAGGTTTTTGAAAGGGCTTAATGATGAATATGATGGAACATTTTCTCTATGTTGTCAAAAACTTTGCTTTAGTTACTCAACAAGAAAATCAATTTCACATTCCAATTATTACTGAAATTGATGTTGATTCAAAATCAATTACTCAAAACTCCATTTTATTGTTTCTATTAACAATTCTTCTTCAAAAGGTCGTGGATGCTATCATAATCGTAAACGTGGAAGATTCAATGCTCGAGGTCTAAGGCCAAAACCAGATACTTTTCATTTCAATAGCAATGGTTTCGTCACATAAGATCACTAGCAATAGTTCCCCTCTTTTGTAATTTTTTTTGGTATAAATTACTCGAATCTAATTAAAATCACTCACATACTCCATTCTACTATGGATCATATAATTCAATCAAAAAACGTTTTTCAAGTAGAGAAATTAATTTAACTTAAAAAAAAAATAGGACAGCACACAAATTTGACATTATAGGCTACTTGTTCCTTACACACAAGGCATAGAGTCCACACATTTTTACAGCATGAGAAAACCATAGACATAGAATCAATTGAACAAAAAGATACATAGTCTTTGTTTATATTTGGCTACATAAACTTTTTAACAAAACAGGAAGCAAATATTCATATACTAGAGTACTATAGGCTTCTATACTTTCATAGGATAGATAGATAACATTAAGGGTTCTATTATATGCTTCACTTCATGTGGCAACCAACCACATCAAACATTGGTGAACCTAAGATAATCCTTTTTTGATGGAAGATCAGCCGTCTCATAACCTTGAGGAAACATATCCTTAGCTTGTTCATTAGTCACACTAGGCGAAATGACAACAGGGTCCCCAACCTTCCAGTTAGCAGGAGTTGCAATCTTGAACTTTGATGCTTTCTGCAATGAATCCACCACCCTTAGCACTTCATCCATGTTCCTCCCAGTTGTTGCAGGGTACAGAAAACTCAACTTAATCTACAACAAATATCAAACAACCCAACATTAAAAAATGAAAAAGAATAGCAAAAAATAATAATATATTTTCTTATTTTGCATTGAACCTTCTTATCTGGCCCAACAATATGAAGAGCCCTTGATGGTAAATTCCCATTAGAATCTTTCTCATCAGGATCAACCATGTTGAGTTGCTTGATGATTTCCCTTTTAGGATCAGAAATTATTGGATAATTCACCTTTGCATCTGGCTGCATGCATCAAATACATATTTCAATATACAAACATGCATGCATGTGGAAACAGGAAAACTAACAAACTTACAGTGTGTGCTTCAATATCCTTGATCCACTCCTTGTGTGAATCTAAGTCATCACAAGACAAACCTAAAAGTAAAACTCCCCGTTTGTTAAACTCAGAAGCATACTGAGCCATCTTACCAAGTTCAGTGGTGCAAACTGGGGTGAAATCACCAGGATGAGAGAAGAGAATGGTCCATTTATCAGAAAAAAACTGGTGAAGCTTGATTTTGCCTTGTGTGGTATCAACTTGAAGATCAGGAACAGTGTCTCCTATAGTAAGGCCTGGCATTTTTTTTCTGAGAATTATTTGAAACTGTTTTTATGTTTTTGAGATGAATCTCAGAATGTGGTTATTTATAGATATGATAGATGAGTACAGTTGTTTGCATGAAGAGAACGTGGCAAGGTGTTGAGGTGATCATGATTGTGCTGTTTCTTACATATACTCCCACGTATAAATTCCAAGTTTTCTTAGACATTTGTTCTAACTTTTTCTTGGTTGACATGTTAAAATGAAAAAATAACAGAAGTTAAAATGAAAAAGTATAAAAAACGTTTTCCGTTGCCGGGACTTGAACCCGGGTCTCTCGGGTGAGAGCCGAGTATCCTGACCAACTAGACTACAACGGAAGATGTTTTCTTAGCGTAAATTACATTCTTATTATATCTAAAACTACATTGTTATCCGTTTGAAGTCTCAGCTATTTGATGTATATTTTCTTTTTGTGTTTTATCATAAATTTTCTACCAAAGTTTATGAATATAAAATAAATTGTTAGATTTGAATAGTCTAATATTTATTAACAAATAAAAATTGAAATAGAATCTTCAAAATTTATTTGCAAAGGAGCAATAATTGCATTCTCCCAATTTTTATATATATTTTATTTTGAAGCAAAAATATTAATATTAGATCAAACTAACAATTAATTTTGATAGGGTTAAAATATACAAATGAATTTGTTTAATTCAATATGAATTATTTGTTTGACTTGCTAGATGGCTAGCTTGTTATTGAATCTATATTTTGTTTTGAACGTAAGTATATTTCGGAGATGTATTTTTAAAAATGTATCGGAGAAGCATTTTCGAAATTTATGCAGACAATACCACAACATAATTTTCAATAATTCTCATGTGAACCCTACAAAATGTAAAACGTCAAAATATTTTCTCAGATTTAACTATATAATAACAACATGAATACAACATTATAATATATAGATAATAGTCAAGACTACAAAATGTATCAAGAGTTACAATCCAAAGTCGATAAACAAAATACAATCCAAAATATATCAAGTGTTCAAATGTAAAGACTACTGGGTATGTTAGACTATGAGTGGGCCCCGTACTCTCCTCGCATTCCTGCGCTGCCTCCTATACTGCAAAGCCTCCTCCATAATGGCATCTATAACACATCTCACCTCAAAGCCATCAGGAAGTCGCGTGACAATATTACACTTCGTGATATTGAAGATAATGATATTGAGGTAGCGTTGTGGGATGATTATGGTGAACAATTCATGAACTATAATAACCCCAACAAAGTTGTTGGTCCTACAATTCTAATCTTGACTCATGTTTAGTGTAAGCCAAATACATGTTTGAAATTGTTTTGTATTCACAATTCTTTCTGCCCATTTAAACTTATAATTTTTTTTACAATGTAACCAACTGTTTATCCAAATTGTTACAGTTTCTGGATTACCAAGTCTTTCTAACGCTTGGAATGACTCTAAACTTTACATTAACTTAAAGCATCCATAATTTGAAGCATTCAAAAATCAAGGTAATACCCTATGTTGTATCAACTGAGAAATTTTTAGCACATGCACCTTCTCTTTCTCTATCACTTACTTGTGATTCATCCATCCAGTCCACTTACCAAAAAAATATTACTAATTTTTTTTATATGTCATGCTTAGATGACACTTTCTTTTGAGCTATCATTGTTTGCTCAACCATCCTCAGCTATAAACCATTCTTGGAGTCCTTCAACAAGCTCATGTAGCACACTTGTCAAGAGGGTTGCTATATCATCGTCAGTTAATGATCTTATTCAGGATGAAGACCTTACTCCAAAATAATTTTCCACTAAAGACAAGCCTGGAAAGAAGGTCAAGCATGTAAAGGAGTAATATGGTTGACCTATTTCAGAAGCTACTAATTTTTTTTTTTTGCATAATTAAACAATACACACTTTTTGTAAGGATGAATTCCAACTATTTTGTAATTTGACTGTTTTGGATGTAATTATGCTTTTTATATTCACTATGATACAATATTGAACTATTATAGTATCATCTAAGTTTTTTGTAATAAATATATTATGTGACACTCTTTTCTTAATGCAAATTTCTCTTTGTCACTTATCTTTAGTATGAGTTACACACTATTATCTATTGCACTTAATAAAGATTGTTCAACTTTTGCATCACCGGTCATTCCACTCATATGAATAAGTTTTTTGTTATTTGTTATTCTACCTTGATCTTACAAAAACAAACTATTGTTCTATATTTGTTAATAATTTCTTAACAACATTGTTAAATCATAAGTTGATGGTAGAATAATATGCAACCAGACACACATCTGATTACATTTGCACACGTCGCATTTATGTTTTGTATCACAAACCTACATGCTTTTATTATTTTGTTCCCAATGTTTTGTCTTATCTACACATTAAAATTCGTTTTCTTAGCTTGCTTGCAGAATGCTATCATATACCGCAACATCCAAAATTTCTATTTTAGTGTAAGTCTTAAAATTTTTCATTTTTTTGTAATTCAACTTTCCTTTTTTTGTAATTCAATTTGTATCACCAATTTTATCACCAAATTTCTAGTTCATATAGATTATCGATACATATCTCTTGATATTTTTCATTGGGAATTGGAAGTAAGTTTCTATTGAATTTTTTTCCTGCTTCATATCAGATATTTAAAAAGACTTTATCCTGAATTTATGGGAAATTATCATGCTCGAGGTCAATTCAACCTTAAATGCAAACACATCACATCAAGACAAAGCCATGCTGGAACATCTTTATGAGGTAATATGTGTTTTGCATTGCAACGATTCATGTACTTTACAATGCCCTTTTTGTGTAACTTCACATTATACTATATTATAATAATCATTTGTCATATTTGTCGGTTAACAAGAACAATTACCAGTCTGCTTTTTCTGGTACATGAAAAGTCGACTACCTGCATCAGCATTAATGGCTAGAGGGTTAAAAACACATCAAGTTCGCAAATAAACCAAGTTAGTGAAAGATGGATTTCTATCTTGTATTCAATTTACCACTCAAACTAACCAAACATTTTTCATTGAACTAAATTAAAAATCATGTTGACATGAGACATAAAATATTAACATACCAAAAATTTTAAAGTGGCATGAAGACTACCAACTTATAGAGGATATTAGGCCTGTGAAGCTTTTTTTTAGTTTCTTTAGAATATATTATTGTTATTGTATGAAACATAAATTATTGCTAAATAGTCATCTATTTATCCATAAATCATAAGAAATACTTAGGTTGCATCTTATACTACCATGACAACCTAACCTATGAAATAACATACCAACATTTTTTAAATATTTGCATTATAATCTTTAGTAGTATCCGTATTGATAATTCACCCTTCATCTTTGTTTCTTGCAAACAATATCATATCTTTGAGAGGTGAGTCCCTCTATTTTATCTAAGGTGCTAAAGTCTAAATGGATGTATGTTATATGGATACATATAGTTTATAGTTTTTAGATC
This sequence comes from Vicia sativa, assembly GCA_021764765.1. NCBI lineage: Eukaryota > Viridiplantae > Streptophyta > Magnoliopsida > Fabales > Fabaceae > Vicia > Vicia sativa. Next base: position 70,075,369 of record CM038795.1, read on the forward strand.
CTATCAAAATATTTTGTATAATTGGTAGAAATCTCTTTCAATATTCTCAATGACATGCGTGTGACATCTGATCCATCTAACATTACTTATGAATACAAATTTACTTCTAAACATTACTTATTAGATCCAATGACATGGCCCATTCCGTCCATTGTAGCATTTGTCCATCTTATCTTATGAATACAAATTTACTTCTATCATATTTATTATATAGTTTTTAAATTTTAAATTTTTCATTTGTTGGAAAAATAAAATTAATAAGGAATGTTTTCAGAAATTGGTGATGATATGTTTTTTTAATGGTCACTATTGAAACAAAAATGTTTGAGCAGATATAATGCACCTTATAAAATAACAAGATATTTCTTAAAGACACAACAAAACAATAACTCATACTTCACCAGCCAACATCCAATGCTTTCTTTTCATCAACAAACTTCAAAAGTTCTTAACCAAACCTTAATCGATTCATAATTGTCGCAACAACCCTCTATGTTGCATGGACGGTCCCAAATGCAAAATGCAAGCTTATTGCCTTTTTGAAGACATTTTTTTGTTCTTCGCATAATCATACCATCCATTTCAAATAGACCTCTCCATATAATAATTTCTTTTTACATAATAAAGTTCACATTCGTAGATCTTTTTCGTATCAAAATCACGAAACTCAATATGTTTGTGACCCGTATTCAGACAGTTGTAACGGTAAAAACTATGAGTGTAAGTCATTGAATTGAATTAACTCGAAAAAAATAAGAATGAAGTCGCCACCACACTTTTATTTTATCCAAATGACTAGTAAAAAGAGCGAATAAAATCCTATAAAAAATTAGAGATCTGGATCCAGGGGTTAGTTATGCTATAGGAAGGTGTTAGGCATTCAAAACATCTACGGTACTCCGTAAGAACCTTTTTTAAAAATTTGTATATGTGTGCTAAAAAAAGTATGTGTACAAAATAGATGGTGAGGGTGAGAAAAGGAGTATTTTTTTACAATTTTTGATTTGATGGATCTTCCAATAGGTTCCAAGCCTACATACCAACAATGTGCAATGTTGTAATCAAAACCCATGTAGTTTGGGTAAAAAAGACTAAAATTGTGGGTTGGTTGATTTTAAGAAATTTTTTTTTAGGAAAAGCCACAAATGGCTCAAAAAGTTTGGATGAGGTTATGTGTTTTTTAGTCTTATGAGAAATGGTCAAAGTATTATTAAATGGATTGGAAGTTTATTAAGAAAAAGAAGTTTGAAAATGCATGAACCTAAGTCCAAATTTTTTATGAAAGCGGTTCGAGTTTTGAAAACAAGAATCCTTTGAAAAAGAGAGAAGATTTTGAAAATTTAAGAATATGGGAGGAGATGAAGAGATTAACCTATGTACATAAAGTAAAAGGTAAGGGTAAAGAAAGATCTAACCGGGTGAGAAAATCAGTACTTGACATCAAGAAGCCAATACCATATTTCCATCCTTTAGATTACCACACAAGCAACAAATAACCAGACAAAAAAACCAAACTTCAGATAAATCAATGCCTCAAATGAATTCATGTCTCAAGAAAAACAGGCACACAAGATGATAAATCAAGCAAGACATAATAACACCAAGAACATAGAAATCTCCGAGCTGAGGTAGAGGTCATAATCCTAAGTCCAAAGGTCAAACTCCGAGCATAGGGACAATAACCAAGTTTAATCAAAAGTATTTTATATTTAAGTTTTATTATTAGGTATGTTACAAAAGGAAAATAAAGCTCAAGTGAGCAAATTCAAAATGACAAGAAAATAAAATGCTCAAGTGAGCAAAGAAAAAAAATGACATGAAATGTAAAATAAAGTTAATTGTTAGTAATTAGTCGTTAGCTAGGTGATCATCTTGAAGCTTGCGCATGAAGACTTGCCAAAATCTTGATAGAATCGTAGCGACCATGCGAAAAGTCTCAATTGCTTTTTGTCAAGTATATCACCTATTTTGGAACTTTTTGTGGGCCTCAACACTTGATCAAAGACGATTGAGAATTTCAATAGGACAAAGTTGGTGAAAACATGCCAGAAGCTTGATTAAAAACTCATAGCGATCACACGACAAGTATCACGGGTGTTGAAACAAAATCAAAGCTCAAACAATCTTTTGGGGCTTCTACTAAACTTTGAATTTTATGCCACCAATTGATCACTTTCCGATTCTGGGCAACTAAAAAATAAGATGGAGAAGAAAGAACTAGTCTCAAAGTCAACAATGCATCAGATGAACTTATCTGGCCTAACTTCGTCAAAATCAACCAACTATCTTGGTGGATTTAGTCATGAGTGTGACACCCCAAACAATTCAATTATTAAATAATTAGAATTTTAATTATTTATTTAATTAGAAGTTTAATTATTAGTATTTTTGAATTATTGGATTTAATTAATTAATTAAATGGAATGGAAGTGTCGGGGTGAGAAGTGTAATTGAAGGGTGTGAGGAGTAAAACACTCTACCTATTCTAATTATTATTTTATTATTATTATTATTGGAGTAATAAAAGGAATAAAGTAGAGGAAAAGAGGAAAAGAGAAGGAATAGAGAAGTTTCATTCTACGTGCATTGGAGAAGAGAAGAGAAAGAGGAAAAAGCCAAAGGTGTCGGAATTCGAAAAATCATCGCAAGGTAAGGGGTGATTTTATCTGATTGTTATGCCTTACGGGTTTTGATAATCAATAAGATTGAATAATACGTTAGGAATCCCGATTTAGGATTTTCTAGGTTATGCTCTAACGATGTGATCTGGCGTAAAAACCCCAATTGGAATATATAGGGATTGTTACTATGTGTAGATTGATGTTGTGGATTGATTAAGGAGGGTAATTCTAGTGTTAATTGGATGTAAGAATGTTTAGTTTTTACTGCATATGTTGTACCTTGAATGTTGGAAAAGATTCTGGTTGATTGGAATTGCAAACAGTGGGAAAAATCTGGTTTTTGGATGAAAATACGCAGCATGAGTCGACACATAAGGCTATGTATCGATACAAGCTGGTATGTGTTAAAAACCAGAAGCGTAAAGAAGGCTTGCATCGACACATAAGCCCTTGCATCGACTCATGAGACATTTTTGGGAGTCTTGGATCGACACATACGAGTTATATATCGACACAAGACAGTTTTGCATCGATACAAGAGAGTATGTATCGACTCATACTGAAGAAACTTTTAAAAATAGAAAATTGAATTTCGTATAAGTCGACTCATACGCTACTTGAGTCGATACAAGTCATGTATGGGTCGACACATGAGTGTTTGGATCGACTCATACTGTTTAAAAACAGAACATAACTTTTGAAAAATTGTTTCGGTCATATCTTTGCGACTAGGGGTGTTCGCGGTGCGGTTTGGGCGGTTTTGACGGAAAAAATCATCCGAACCGCGAGAGAAAAAAGGCATGCGGTTTGGTTTGGTTCGATTGACTTTTAAAAAAAAAATCAAACCAAACCAAACCAATGCAGTTTGGTTTGGTGCGGTTGATTCGGTTTTTTACAAATAATTTGTTGAGTCATACATTCACATATATATGAAAACATAACTTTGTATTTGGTCATTCATACATGATACACTACTGAATTATAACAAAAAAACTAATCATATTTGGACAACAACTTTCCATTTAATATGTAAAAGTTAGATTAGACAAAAGTGAATAATAAACATAAAATAATAGCATAAAACAATATAAAAAATAATAAAATAAAACAAAAAAATAGAAGAGATAAGAAAATAGTGAAGATGAAAAAGAAATAACATAAGAGAGGAGAGATTAGAGATAAAGATGTGCGATAAAATGAAATTGAAAGAGAGAAAAATTGCATAAAAAATAAGAACGTGAAAAGGAAACAATATAAGAGAGTAGAGATTAGAGGAGAAGAGGAAAGATGTAATTAGTGAAGATGAAGTGATAATGTCAGGAGATATTTAAGAAGATTGAAACTGAAACCATAACTGTAAAGATGAGAAAATTGTTTGTAATCATAAGGCTAATGTATAATAGGTTTAGGTTTGGGTTAGATGCGCGTTAAGTAAAATTTAGGTTCTAACATAATGCGGTTTGATTCGGTTTGGTTCGGTTTTCAAAATACAAACCGAACCAAACCATGCGGTTTTGTTAAAAAATGACTCAAACTAATCCGAATCAAATGCGGTTTTTTTGCGGTTTTGGTTTGATTTGGTTTGGTTTGCGGTTTTCTATTGGGTTGTTTGGTTTTGAACACCTTTATTTGCGACCGTAACTCCGATTTAGTTGTAGTTGGAACCATTGGAAAGATGGAAGTATGAATTATCCTATAAAAACATTTTAAAAACCTAGTAAGTGAATCTTGTTGGATTAATATGACTTCCCGTATGAGGAATTCGTTGTTATCGTGTTTGTTCGTCGTTGATGTTGTAACTACTTAATAGATGTTATATCCTGTGTTGTGATGGATGTTATATATGCATGATTATGCTGTGCTGTTTGATGGTGTTAACTATGTATGGAATGATGTTGTGATCATAATCTGTTATTTGAATATTGCATGCTTTTGATGTGCATGCATATACATTCTGGTGGTAGCTAATTCCTATTGTGAGGAATTAGTGAGATTTTGCCAATAACCGTTCCTGGGTGATTATGGGTGGTGAGGCTGGATTCATGTCCGGGTGATTATGGACGAATCGATGTTGGTGACTTAGTTCACGTTTTGGTACCACATGCATTGAGTCTGCATTGCATATGGATTATAACATGATAGGATAGTTTCCAATGTTATAATTTCATTGTTGTTGTTATTGTGCATATTGATCGGTGTGAATTGCAATTGTGTACTGAAATCTGTTATGCTAATGAGGGTGAAATAATGTATTGAACTGTTTTATTGTTTTTAGAAACGTATAATGCATTTTAATTGTTGATGAAATCTCACCCTTATTTTGATGATTTCAGATTAAAGTTAGCAGATCAGGAGTTGGTGAGGATGGCTTATAGAGTTGTGCTAGTTAGTTATCCGCGTGTCAGTATCATGCTCTGATAGTTGTAACACTAGGGAACGTTTGGCTGAGAGTTTTTTTTATACTCTATTGTCCTTTGATTTATTTTGGGAATACTTATGATTTGAAGTTTATTCTGTTTGGTTGCTATTTTCCGCTGTGTAGAACATATCATTGGTTTTGATTATTTTAATAAAGATCTTCAGTGAAGCATGACTACTGTTTGATATTTTATAATTGAATTTGAATTGTAATTCCCCTTGTTATATGTTAACTCTGATTTATTTATAAATTCACGGGGTATTTTAGAAAGGGTGTTACAATGAGACCTATCAACACCCAAGTTCCATTGATGTTGAGGAAATTTATGACTCCAAATAAATTCAAAATCAGCAAAGTAAAAAAAAAGAAGAAATAAAGTAATTAAAATGCGAATTAAAATAGTTTGAAAATAGATCATTTAATTGGATTTTAATTGATGAAATACATAATGGTATTCATGCACCAAAATAAATTTCTAAAAAAATTCTCCAAGGTCAAACAAAGGTCAACAAGTGTTGACAGAAATTTTCAGAATTTAAAAAATCAGAAACTATATTTTTCACTTTTTAAAATAAAAGAAAATGGTAAAACAAACTAAAAATGGTCAAAAATAGTAAAATCAGAAATAATTATAAAATGAGGTCACCAATATTTGTCAAATATGACCATTGGATCATTCCATAATTTTTTTAGAATTTTTAAATGTCAAAAAATATTTTAAAACATTTAAATACATCAAATCTAAAAATAATATTATGAAAAAAATAAAAATCATGAAGTTTAAAATGAAATTTTAAGCCAAAAAATATGGACCATTAGATCACAGTTAAAACGCGTGAGTAATCAGATCCAAGGGATCACAATCGTTGTGCTTGATATGGACCTCCTTGGTTTTCACACCAGATTAGAATTTAAAATTAAAATAAAACGAAATAATATGGACCATCAGATAATGTCAAAATGTGTTAGTAAGTCAATCCAACGGATCAACCGCGTTGTGCATATTATGGACCTCCTGAAATATCACACACGATCACTTATTTCATAAATTTTAAAAAATGTGTGGCAAATTATCATTGGTTGAGACGAGACATGTCATCATCTTTGTAACACGGTGGGAGAACTGACTTATTTGTTTTGCGTTTGATCGCAAATGTTGCGGATAGCAAGAGTCGCCACTGGCTTTTCTTTTATCCAATAAAGGGAAGGTGAAAAGAACAGGTAAAGATCTTCGTTAGATTCTGAGTAAGGGAGGCAGTTATGAAAAGGGAAGGTATTAGCACCCTTTCCATCCGTAGTTATCTACGGGCTCTTAGTTTCTTAGCTCACTTTGAAAAACTTTTTTTCTGTGTTTGTGTAGTTTGAAAAGTATTTTGAAAAGGCATTTCGCTTTGACTTCGTAATGATTCTTGTTGGAATGTATACGAAGTGTTCGGAAATGTTTGTTTGGAAAATGTTTAACTTTGTAATGATTCACGTCGGAATGTATACAAAGTGTTTTGAAAAGTTTTTGAAAAGTGTGAGGTGTGAAAAATATTTGATTGAGCAAGCAACTAGGAGTCTATTACCTACTCAGAATGGTCATTTCTATGTTATTTTCCTTCTACTTTAGAATAAGGCTATCCATAAAATTAGTTGATAGGTAACTTTATTCGTTTGGATGTGAAGAGGAAATCGAAGGGTCATTGTTTGGTCATAGAAGGAAATATGTAGGGACACCTTAGCAATTTCGTAGAGACGATCATCACTTTTCCTAGGCAATCAATCGAGGGTCATCGAGGGACTATGATCTTTGTATCGAAGGGACTATGATGATGTTATTCATAGGCGTCTTTGCTAATGGTATCCTACGTTCGAGGGACATGACCATTGTTTATTCGTAAGGCAACAAGAGAGGATACCCTAAGGGGACTGCAAGCTTGAAGAGTGTGTTGTATTCATATATGTTATTTTGAAATTAGAAGTGATCTAGGGTTGATTTTATTCTTAGCATGCAAACCCTAATTACTAGCAGTTAGATATATGTACAGGAATTAAAGGTGTGGAAATTAAAAGTGAGGAAACGTAAATCCTACGCTATTACATGGCTTTGGGGCAGATACATAATAGGAGTGCGAAAAGTAAAGGCAGAAAATGTAAATCTACGCTATTACAGAATAAAAAGTTTGCGACCTATACATTTGTTCTAGAATTGTAAATGCGAAATAATGTAAATAGTCAGAATGATAAGAAATATGTTAGTGAAAATGTTTTGGAAATTAGTAGAAAATGCTTTTAGGGTTAGTAAACCTAATTACTAGAAGAAAATATTTTTTGGGAATTTTCTGGATTAATTTTAATGTGGAAAAAGTAATTAAAAGCTAATTTATGATTAGTTAACAATTAATTAAAATATAAGTGAAAAAATGATTTTTTTAATATCAAAAATTAAATAAGTATTTTTCTGACCTAAATGCAAAAAGAAATTTTTTTTTGTGATTTTTGTAGTGTTTTAGAAAAATGTTTGAAAAGAAAATAAATTAAGAAGAAAATGTTTAAAAAAAAATGAAAATATGTTAGTTTGAAAAAGTGTTAAAATAAGTGAGGATGCCAAGGATCGAATCCAAGTCCTCTACCTCATACGTGCATCCATTGGCCAACTGAGTTGCATGCATATCATGTTAATATAAGGAACGAAATAAGATAAATATGAAAACTAAATTTAAAATATTTCAAATCAAAAAACGCGCGCGCGGCTAGTGGGGGTGACTGTTCATCATCATTTCTGCTAGGGTTTTTACCTACGGTTTGTATCCGTAGCCACAACCTTTACCAACGGTTCCTTGTGTCACTATAACACCTGCAGAATCATAACTCAAATAATACGCAATATAAATTTACATGAAAGGCATGGTTCGATTGCAAATTTACTCCTGAGTTCACTGCTACCACTCATATGGTCCAATTTTGGCTAAATCGAAGGATCCCAAATTAGAGATTTGAAACCCTAACAATGGCATCACGGTGTTCCTGCACTTAAAACTCAATTGAATGATTCAAATAGCTTCGAAACATCATCCTAATCACGAATATGCAATCAAATTGTATTAAAAATGCATGAATTAGCGAAATCGATTTTCAAATAAATGGTGCAAACCGTGATCATGTTCTTGAGTTTCTGGAGGTGTTAAGGCTTGGTGAAGGTATGGTACGATTCAGAGGACTCCCAGGAATGTGTTGCAAGGATTAGAATGGCCTGAATCAGAGCAAAAACCTGACTGCTATGTAGCTTGGATGTCACGAATTTTTGCACTTTGTTTCGGGTTCTTGAGGCATGAATTTTGTGTCTTTGGCATCTGTGATTAGTGTATATATATAATGGATGGTATTAGGTCAAGAATCAATGAGAAAATATATGCTCATCAATGCAAAAATATTTGATTGGAATCAAACCAAATTTTGCCTTTTTTGAATCAATTTCAATTAATTCTCTTGCCTAATCAAGCAAATTTCAAAATTGACAGCTTGTGTGGCTTGCTTGGACCTCAAGAATGTTGAAAAACAATCCTTGCACTTAATATTTTGATTTTATATCTTTTATTTTAATTAAATTTAATTTAAATGAATAAAAACTCAAAATAAATAAAATAAAGAGTACAAGGGCGTGGAATTGGGATTGGAGGTTCTGATTAAGATTAGAAACAAGTTTGAATCAAGAAGACTTGGGCCCATTTAGAAAAAAATTGATTTCTCTAAATATTTCTCTTCATGCACCTCCTCAAAAATTTCCAACTTGCACAACTTGTATCTTGCTCAATTTTCAATATTTTTAAGTGTTCTTGTACTTTTCAGAAAGCTCAAGATGTCCTCTGAACACTACTTTTGGTTTCATCTTCATTGAAGTTTCCATGTTCATGTACACTTCTTTGCAAAAAGATAACTTTTTGTTGATTTTTAGAAGGACCTCTAATGTTTTGATCCATAATTCTCAAATGATGCATTTTTGGCCAAAGCTTGTTAGACATGAAGTTGTATAGAATTGAATTCTCTTTAAAATGAGCTTTGGTGGGAAAATTTCTGATAAAGTATGTGAAAGTTATGCCTGGTCAAAATTCTGTTGACTTTTTGTCCAACAACCCTAATTTGGAAACTTTGACTTTTGAGCAAATTTTGACTTTTCTTGATGAATCATGATAAACTCTTGATCATATGATGAATGTGACTTAAAAATATTGGTGTTAACCAAAAATGATAAAATTTGACTGTATGTTGACCACAATTGACTTTTTGTCCAATACAATTGATCTTCAACCATCTGAGCAATTGACTGAGCAAGCTTGAACTGTAAGGCTTGAAACTTGACATAATGATCCCTTGAGATATATGAGGAGGTATGATGACCACTTGAGGTAATAGAACTTGATCTTGTCTTGAGAGAAGCAAACCCTAGTTGTGGGTTGATTGCTTAGGAAAAGGTTCATCTGTTCAACCCTTGAGAAATTCTTGAGTATGGAGATGTGGATTATCTTGAGAAATAGGAGGGCAAATTTTGGGGTATAACAGTGAAGCAACTCGATTTTCAAAAATCTTTTAATTCTCGAAAATAGTGAAATCGCCACCTAATTTTATTTGTTCTAAAAAGAACGGGAAAATATAGATAAAACCCCAAACAAGCGGATAAGGCGGTCTACGTAACCAAAAAGTGGGATCGGGAGTCGGTTATGTAAGGGGAAGGTATTAGCATCCCTTACATCCATCGTACTCGATGGGACCCATTTAATTCTATGCGTTTGTGTGTGTGTTTATTGTTAAGTTATGAATAAAGGAGAAAATGATTTGTTTATTATTATTTTGAGTTTGACACGGTTTCAGAACCGTGTGCCTACATATTCCCTTGTGCAATGGGAAAGTCAAAACTCTGTAGTTCCTCTTAAAAAGGTTTTAAATTCGTTGTTTTGATTTTATAAGAAAAATCGTGCGTTTTGATATTTCAATTGCTTGAACTTGGACTTTTTTAGTTTGTTTGAAAATCTTTAAGTCCACGTTCATGTTTGAAATGACTATTGCACACTCTTTGTCGGAAAAGAGTTTTTATGATCGCATATGAGCGATAAAAGAATTTGAGTGACATGTATTGTTTTTTATGTGGATGAAAAAGTACCGAACAATGAGGCTAACGTCTCACGATTCAAATACTAGAAACCTGAGGAACTAATGCTCGCACGAGTCGTCTATCACCCAAAAAGTTTTTCTTGAGAAAAAGTGAAGTGAAACGAGTTTCACGTTATTTAGAGGTCTTTAAGCAACTGGTCTAGCGTCCAATGACTTAAAGACTGAAAGTTTATTTTGGTGACAAGTTTTTTAGCAATTGGTCTAGCGTCCAACGACTAAAAAAACTTGTACTTTATTATGAAAAAGGTTTTAAAAATGCACTCGACGTTGGATCGAGGTTTGAAACTTTATTATGAAAGTGTTTTTGAGATGGAAGCGGGTTATGATTAACTAAGTATGTGGATTAAGGCGTGATAATGGAAATCAACAATTAACTGTATACAAGCATGAAATAAAGCGAGCAAATAAATAAAAGCCCATACAAGGTGGCTTGCACAAAACAAGACAATTTATATTGTGTAGGTGCATGCACGAAATAAATTTAATCGACTAATTAAACGAAACTTAATCAAGTAATTAGTTTAATAAAATTAATTAGGTGGACTAATTAATTTTAAATAACCTAATTAGATGATTAAATAATGTTTAACTAATCAATCAAAGTTTCATTGTAAGCCCAAGAGCAAGCGTGGTGTGTGCACAAACGTGTGGCCGTTGTGACGCTTCAAAGCTTTGTCAACTCAAGGTAGTGAAAAATGGCTCGCACGAGTATTAGTTTGAAAATATTTTTGGTTTGTGCTTTAATAATTAAATAATAAAGCAATAAAAATATTTACTAGCTATTACATCATGTGGGGAATGGGGGTACAAATTTACAAATGGGGATAATATAAAGAAAAGAAAATACTAAAAATTTCCTAATAATAAAAAAACGTCTAACTAACACTACTATTATTATTTTTAAAATAAATTAACTAAGAACAATAAAATAAAGAAAAAAAGATTTTTTTAGAAAAAACAAGGTGGTGACACTTGTCACCACCAGATTTAAAATAAAATAAAATAAAAAGAAAATTTAACTTATTTTTTAATTTAAGAAAAGAATAAATAAATTAAAAATAAATTTAGAAAAAAAAGAAAGAAAACAATATTTGCCCAAATGGGCAAAACAGCAAACAGAGAAATTTGTTTCTCTCACTCTCATTCGCGTGTTCGCTCTTCACTCTCATCTCTCTCGCTACAAACCTGGAGAAAAGGAAAGAAATCCCTCACAGGTTCCGGTGTGGCGTGACCACTTTCTTTATTATTTCTGACTTGTTTTCCTCTTCCTTTCTCTAATCTACTCTCTGTTTTCTCAAACTCATGTGGTTTCGACTTGGATCTGACCGGAGGGTAATGAAACCCTAACCCTGATGATGATTTCGCTGGAACCGATGCATGCTATGAGCGATAAAGAGAAGGGAGGAAGGCAACTAGGCTTGCAACCACCTTTAAACCCGGTAATACCTTTCCGATTCTCTTCTTCTTTCTCGATATTCAGAATAGGATTTCTGAGAAAAACAAAATCTGAAGGTGTTTGGTCTGGAAAATGATGAACTGCTTGCTTGCTTTTGTGTTGTTGTTTACGTTTTTTCTGGGATTTTTAGTTGTTGTATGGCTATGCTAGTTTGTGAATGGAACAGATACTATATTGGCTCTTAGCTTTTCTGGTTTTTTTGATGTTTTGTTCTTGCTTGGTTTGGTGTTTAGGAACTGATGTATGCTGATAGGGTTTACAGTTTCTTTGTGGCTTTTAAAAGAAAATGATAGAACAGATGCTCTGGTTTTTTATGGCTTCCTCCAAAAACTGTTTTTGAAAACTGATGGCCTCTTTGGGTTTTTTACTCCTTGAACCAAATACTACTCCTCTCTCTCTTTTAAGAACAGGTCTGCTGTGATTTTTCCCAACTGATACCTTCTGCTGTGATTTTTCCCAACTGATAGAGCATATAATACCCTTCTTGTCTTTGTGGCTGCCCCCAAAAAATGATATCAGATACTGCCCTTGGTCACCTTGCTTCTAAACTGATGTCTATTTCTATTTTCCCTTTTTCACCTTTGGGTGAAAACTTCTTTGGGAACAAGAACTTCCTCTTTTATGTTACTGTGATTACACATTGCTTGTATGGTTTTTTCTTCTTCTTTCAACTCTGCTACTGCTGGCTAGCTTTGATTATGCTGATAACCAAGACAATTTTGTCTTTTATGTTGCTGCTGCTATGTTAACTTGTGACCCTGTTGTCTGCTTGCTGTGATTAATAACTGCTGGATTATAACTTCTGTTGGGTTGGTCTGTTGGAATTAAGAACTGTTGCCTTGTTGGAATATATCTGTGAACTGTTGGGAATCAATAAGCTGTTGTCTTACACTTATGCTTGTTGCCTGGAGAATTATTATTAGACCGTTGTCTTATACCGTTGCCTTATACTAATCGTGATGAATGGTCTGAGTTAGGCTTGTTTGTGAACCGAGTTAGCTCGCGATTTGCAAATAAGCTGTTTCACCGATGATTAATCTTGCACGAGATTATGAGGATTAGCAATAAAACCTGATTCCCGCCAAACACCTAATGATGAGTCTGAAAAAGAATAATTCTTTTAGTTTTCGTATTTTATTTCACTTTGTAACTGCTAACTGTTCTTTTGTTGTTTCAGGTGACAAACGGATAACATGATACGAAAGCGAAGAGAAATTCCCGGATGAAGAGAAATTCGGAGGGAACCAGGAGCTTACGACATTAGAATAAAATTAGAACTTTTTGTACTTGTAAAACAAAAACTAGAATGCTCTGTAATAACGAACAAAGTTCCGAAATTAATTCAAATTCTGCTTGCGAAATTTGTATTCCAAACTTAAATATTTTGTAATATCAACTTGATATAAAAAATGTCCAAATTTGAATTACAATTCCGGTCTCTTCTCGTTGTGAACGAATTCTTCGTAACGCTTCCCCGCTATAAACAAAACTGATTTCCACAGAACACAGTATTCTTCTTTTTGTATTTTTGTAACTTCTCAATTCGAAATTATATCCGAATTCCAAAGAAGTAAAATTTCTCTTCTTTCACATTGTATCTTGAAATTCCACTTTTTGCATTTCTTGAAATATCCAATAATTATCTCTGGCTAGCGAATTTATACAGCGAAAACAGTATTTCCATTCACCGAATAAGAAAAAGAAGGATTTCTTTTTAAAATTTAAATTCTCAAATAATTATTTTTGAATTCATGTTCTAAAACAAATAATCCTTTTTCGGCCCCGTAATTCCAAACAACCTCTTGCGCGAGAAAAATTCGAAACCGTTCGAAACCTCTTGAATATAAAACGAATCAGTTACAACTTTTCCATGAAAAATTCTTAGTAAGAATTCCTCCGAAATCATAATAAACAAACACTTTTTTTTTGAGAATAATGGGATAAAACAGAGGGGAAATTTTGGGGTGCGACAAACAGTCTTCAACCTCTAAACGCGAAAACCAGGCTTTTCAAATGGAAAAATCAATGTACATGAGTGGTATCCTTGGATTCCTCTCTTCAAGACGATCTCAACCACATGCTCACGAAAATTTTATTTACACTGAGTGAAGAGAATTTTGGAAAAAACCAGAATAATAACGAGCTTTTGTTTTTGAAATTACATAGGAAATTCTCAATGAAAATGCAAATGGTGAACACCACGAGGATCAGGGAGATGAGGAGAACAAATTAGTGCTTGGTTTGAAACGTTTTGGTGAGGATTCCTACCAGAACGAAGTTCACTTTCAGAGCTCTGAAACTTGACTTGGATAGCACGATTCAGGGGACCTCAAGGCACGATTATTGTTATGTTAGTTTCAATGAAGTTCAAGGAAGAAGAATGAATGGTTAATTTCAAACTGGAAGGGCTTTAAGAGTGAAAACAAAGTTGCAGAAATGTAAGGTGTAAAGTGAGTTTGGCAGCGATTTTTCTGGCTCTCAAAGCTTGAGTAAATGAGTGAGGAATGATCCTTTATTTAAAGGGAAGTGAATGGTGATGGGAATTGATAGAATTAGTGAGATTCGGAGTGAAATCGTGCAAGGTGTGTGCACGAAGGAAGTGTGACCTCAAGTGCATCATAACTCAGCCAAAACTTGCGTTTCGAGGTGCTAATTAATTATGGGAAACTTCTAAACATGATTAGTAACGAAAACAAGGCTTAATTTGGCTTAAAAAATGAATGGTAGTGCAAATGCACAAACTGGTGGTGAGCTTTGAAATAGGTTTTGACACGATTTTCACACCAAGGCCAAATCAAATTCCCTCGTGTATTTTCCAATTTTTCTTGATCCAAATGGAGTATTCAAAGATTAGAATACAATGAAAAAAGAATCAACTCCAATAAATTCTTGACTTAAAGATACAACCATTAGAATTTATGAAAAAACACTAAAAATCAGGCCAGACCTTGGTCAAGCATGTCATGCTTTCTAAAAATGACATATAATGTTTTTCCTTCAAACATAGTCTTCCACTCAAAATTTGCTCTTGGCCATCAAAGATGATATGAATTAGACCTCTTAAAGAGAATTCTTCAAAAAGAACCAACCAAAAATTCCAAAAAAAAGTTGAGAGAGTTATGGTCTAGTGAAGTTGATGAAAAATTATGAAATGATCCATAATCTTTTGACTTCTTCAAGAAATTTCCAAATATCTTCAAGCTTTAAAACACAAATGGGGATAAAATTCACCTCTTCATGATTGTTGTGCAAAAATAATGACCTCAAGGTGATAAATGATGATCAAGATATGATCTCTTGAAGTTGATTGATCAAAAATTAAGAAATCCATCCATAACTTGTAATCTTTTGACCTCTTAGTCAAATTTCCAAGCATCTTTTCTTCTTACCAATTTAACAAAGTTGTACTAGACATTATTAGGTTCATTGCGGAAAAAATAATGAGCTCAAGGAGACAAGGGATGACCAAGTTATGATCCTTTGAAGTCATACAAGATAAATGAAGTATCAATCTAGAGAGCTTGCAATCATAGACCTTCTAAACAATCTTCTCATTAATTAAAATCCTTAGACTAAAGAATATACATGTTAGAAGTCATTTTTAGAGTCCAATGGCTTTGGAATCATCCACAAACTTCACACAAACATAAAGATATGATCCTCAGAAGCCCAAAACCCTAATTTCTAGATAGATGGCCATAACATGGAAGATTCTTCAACTTTGATGATCTTCTTCACATATGGAGCACACACTCAAGATGATACACCATAGTAGATGACAAAAGGAGTCTTCAATGAGCACAAACACTTCATTACATTGATAGTTGGGAAGAGAATGCATGGAAATAAACTCATGAACCTATAGGCTTCTTGAATAAGAAACTTTTGCATCATCCACATACATCACAACATCTAGAGAGAAAATAATATATACATTATTGAAAATACTAGTGAAATCATCGGATAAAATATCAATGAAGTTGCCATAACACATTTTTTATCCTGCGAGAGTAAAGGAAAACATTGAATAAACTTGAGAGGGAGAAATCATGGTCTTACGACCAAGAGATCGGGTAAGAGAGTCAGTTACGCGAGGGGAAGGTATTATCACCTCACACACCCGTAGTACTCTATGGTATCCACTTCTACATTCTATGTAATTGAAGATAAAGGAAAGAATATCAGTTAATAACCAATCCTTGTGTTCATTGTGTTCTTCATTATTTTCGTACCCTAATTGTTTCTTGATCATAAAGAAATAAGGTTATACTTTGTTTCCAAGGCATTAGATTCACAACAAATTGGTGCATTGAGCAAGGAGAATATGCCTTCAACAAAGTATGAGATTAAAAAGTTCACCGAAGTGAATGATTTCGGTCTATGGCGCTTTAAGATGAAAGCCATACTAGTTCAACAATGTTGTTTGGAAGCGTTAAAGGGAGAGGCAACCATGAACTTTGCGTTAACTGCACTTAGGAAGACATTGATGATAGAGAAGGCCCACAATGCAATCTTGTTGAGCCTTGATGATAAGGTTCTTCTATAGGTATCAAAGGAGACGACAACAGTAGGGTTATAGGTGAAACTTGAAAGTTTATACATGACTAAATCGCTAGTAAATCGACTATACCTGAAGCAAGCTTTGTATTCATTCAAGATGATTGAAGATAAAGTGTTAACTGGGTAGTTAAATATATTCAACAAGTTGATTCTTTATTTTAAAAATATTTATGTGAGGATCGATGATGAAGATTAAGCATTGTTGTTGTTGTGCACTTTACCCAAAACACATGCTCACTTCAAAGAAACTCTCTTATATGGACGAGAGTCCTTAACATTTGAAGAAGTTCAACCAGCGTTATATTGGAAGTATTTGAATGAATGAAAGGAGAATAAACCTTTGACGGTTGGTTAAGGTTTGACTGTTAAAGGAAAATTCTTGCAAATGGATAATAAGTTTGACAAGAAGAAAGGTAAAAGTCAATTGAAGTCTTATAGTGGAGAAGCATCTGGTATTCAATAGTATCATTGTAAGAAGGATGATCACACAATAAAGATGTGTCATGAATGCTTGAAAGATCATAGAGATAAGGATAATGGCAACACAATTATTATTCATGATGATTTCGACTCATCTGATGTTCTTGTGGTTTCGAGCAACAACCCATTAAAAGAGTAGATTATGGATTCTTGATACACTTGGCATACGACTCCAAACAAAGAATTGTTCGAGGAATTATGTGAACAAGATGGTGGATTTGTATTTCTGAGAAACAACAAAGCTTGCAAGATTTCATGTGTTGGATCTGTGAGATTCAAGCTCCATGATAAGTCAATAAAGTTATTGTCTGAAGTCAAGTATGTACCTAATTTGAAGAGAAATTTGATTTCTCTTGGTGAATTCGACAAGAAAGGATATGTTTTTCAAGGAGAGAAAAATATCCTTAGAGTCAAGGAAGAAATCGAAGGAGTGACATCAAAAAGGTACAAGGAAAAGTAGGTTGTAAGGGGTTTCACTCAGAAAGAAGGTGTAGACTTCAATGATGTGTTTTCTCTTGTTGGGAAGCGCTGGTCCATTCAAATGTAGCTTGCCATGGTGGCATAATTCAATCTTAAACTGGAACAAATGGATGTCAAGATTGCATTCCTATATGGTGATCTATATGAAACAACCCTGATGAGGCAACTTGAAGGGTATGTCGAAAAGGGGAAGGAAGATTATGTGTGAAAATTGAAAATATCTCTATATGGGTTGACACAATCTCCTCGATAATGGAATAAGAGATCCGACAAGTTCATGATACACATAAGTTTCATTGGAAGTCAGTTCGACCATTGTGTTTACGTTAGAATTCGACATGGTAATTCATTTGTCATTTTGCTGCTTTATGTTGATGATATTCTCATAGCAAGCAACAATGTCGAAGATGTAATGAGGGTGAAGGATAAACTCAATAAGGAGTTCTAAATGAAGGATCTGGGAGTTGCATCAAGGATTCTTGGGATTGACATTTAAAGAGATAGAAAGTAGTCAAAATTATGCCTATCTCAAGATGCATACCTACGAAAGATTCACAGAAAGTTTTGTAAATCAAATTATAAGCTTGTCGCGACTCCAACAAACCCTAAATTCAAGCTGAGTATTAATCAGTGTCCCAATACTGATGTCAAAAGAGCTTATATGAATAACATTACATATGATAATATAATAGGTTCTTTGATGTATTTTATGGTCTGTACAAGACATATTATAGCATATGGAGTAAGTCTTGTAAGCAGGTACATGGCGAATCTTGGAAAGTCTCATTAGCAAGCATTGAAGTGGATTATAAGGTACATAAACGAGTCTTTGAACAGAGTCCTAATCTATTAATGGAGCCTTGGGTGAAGATAGTAAAGAAGTAATTGAAGTTTATGTCAACTCTGATTATGCAGGTTGTATGGATTCTAGAAAATTTATTTATGCATGTGTTTTCACTTTGTTTGGTACAACAATTAGTTGGAAAGCAACATTTTAGAAGGTTGTCGCATTATCAACGACTGAAGCGGAATATATTGCTTTAATTGAAGTTGTGAAATAAGCATTGTGGCTTAAAGGTTTTGCTAAGAAGCTTAAAAATCAAAGGCAAGTTATCACTATTAAATGTGATAGTCAAAGTACAATACACCTGTCGAAGAATTCATCTTATCATGAGCGAACCAAACACATCGATGTGTGGTTGCATTTCGTCAGAGAGGTAATCGAGCATGGAGAAGTCCAAGTGCCAACAGTTTCGACAGAACGCAATGTTGTTGATATGATCACCAAGACATTGTCAAGTTGCAAGTTTTTCCACTGTATGTATTTGATAAAGCTGCATGAAGAATTTTAGTTCATTCTTTGATAATAGAGTTTGTTCCAAGGTGAAGATTTGTAAGATATTGGATCGAACTCTATTGGGTCGAAGGGTAGCTTCTGGTTCGAGTGAGTTTAGAATGTCATTAAAGATTATTCACATGCTGATGTCAAAGACCTACATATTGTAGTCGAAGTGCGTTCTAGTATATGGATGTCGAAATCCTATGGTTGTTAGTATTTCAAAATTGGGCCTGTTTGCTATGTCCAATTATTTAAGTTAGCTTGTATCCTAAGTTAGTTTGTAATGGGTATTTGTGATAAAAGTCTATTAGTTTAGTATGTTAGGTTTATTATAAATAGTATACTAGTCTCTCATCATTGCATACTGCAAATCCTAATTTAGGGTGAGAGGGTTATTTGTTATTCTTGTATACTTTTAATCTTGTTTTGAAGATAAAGGAAAGAATAACAGTTAATAATCAATCCTTGTGTTCATTGTGTTCTTCATTCTTTTCTTACCATAATTGTTTCTGGATCATAAAGAAACAAGGTTATACTTTGTTTCCAAGACATCCGATTCACAATATTTTTGGTTGCGACTAACTAAAAAATTCAAAATATCTAGTGCAGTTTATCGAAAATTTCAAAATTTATGGGATGATTTTCCAAAATTTGTTACATAATTTAGAAATTTGTAATTTTTTATATCCCGAAAATTTTGCTTATAACAAAAAATTTGGTATGCTTGCTGATGAAATTTTATATATGTGTGGTTTAGAGGCGACAACTTCAATTTCTTCTACGAATTCATGTGCATATTTTACGTAGTTCTTCACCACATATACTATATGTATCTTATTGAATTCATACATCTTTATTTGTTTTTCAATATTGATGAAATTGAAAAAGTTTACTAATTTTATATTATAATTGACATATTTTTAAATCCTATCTAAGATTTTTGTGGTACATTATAATAAAAATGTCTAACATAAAAGGTGTTATGTATAAGTGTGGGTATAGATGTCAAAATGGACTAGCCCATATGGGCTGACCCGCCCAGCCCAAAAAGTCATAGAGCTTGGGCCTTCAAATTAGAGCCCATATTTTTAAGGGTCATTTTAGCTCAATTCTAAAAAACCTGCTGCCCATTAGGGCTAGCTCATATGGACCGTGGGTAGCCCATTAGGCCTATATTATTATAAAATTTAAAAAATTATATTAATTCTTATATTATGTTACTCCAAAATAACACATTAATTTTTATCACTTCACTAGATTTTATCTTTATTCTATTCCATCTTTATCTTTTAAATATTATACATTAATATAATCAACATTTTTTTCTCGTATTCTATTAGTTCCTCTTATGTTAAATATTATTAGTACTATTTTCTATAATTTAGACATATATTATATTTAAAAACACATTAGAATATTTGTAAAAGATGATATAGTACTTAAAAATGTATTATATTTAAAATTAAAATAATATTATGGATTTTTTATTTTAATTTTTTTATTTATAAAGTGTCCGTTTAAGCCTGGAATTCATCTAAAGTCGGACTCAGATAGTAATTTTGAGACTCATATTATAATAGATTTTTTTAACTCAGCCCTAAAAATCTAAATTCATGAGGACCGACCTTAAATGGACCGAAAAGCCCATTTTATCAGCTTCAAGTGTGAGGATGTTAAAACTTTGTTAATACTATCCTTTGGTATTTTAATGTATAACATAATTGATTTTTTATCTATTTTTTTATCTATTCTAACTGTTGTTGTTGTGAGTACTCAAGTCAAGTCAATCATATTGTTGTTATTTGTCATTATCCATCTTGTTTGACATATGTTGAATACCACGTTTTTTAATACAAAATTTATGGAGTACTTGTTAACTAATTAGCATTTTCCTTTTTATATTTCCTATTTTGTCTTTTCCACACTTCTAGGTGTTCTATTCTATCTATGGAGATGTGTTAAGCACTTAACCTAAGTCACGCCTTTTTTTTTTATTGTCCGTCACTCGTGTCTTTATCTTACGATTATTTTTTAAGAGATCTGGTTAAGTTAAAATTTCAGCCAACATTTCCTTAAGACAGCACAAATTTAAAATGTCTTACTTCAATTATCTAAACTTTTGACGCGAGAAACACGCAACGGAAGAAGAACAAAAATATAATACTTAGTCTAGTCAACTCTCCATGTGGATAGACTAGTCCTCGAAAGGACCTTTCATTTTCTCTTCATCTTTCTGGTTGCATTCCCGCGTTCAATTTTATTTATCTTAAGCCAAAACTATGTACTACAGTTGTATTTTAAAAATATGATTTGTTTTTTATTAATTCATTTATTTTATATGAAGCACCTCAATTATAATATGCATCCCGTACTATTCATTATTTTAGATCATTAGTATTAGTTTTTTTCTATAATATAAACTTTATCTTTATGTCAACTTAGCTCATTATAATTAGCATATACTCCATTTATATTATATAAAAATGTATTATGTTTTTCTCTATAAAAAAGTCCATAGTTTACTTAGAAATATTAAACAATCTCAAGACAAGATTGCCTTTCTCTTTCCTTATAGACGACCATTCCACTTCCAAGTTTCATAGTCAAAGTCAATTCTATAACATTAGAAACCCCTTCTACACAGAGCACTGTAACCAAATAACTCAAATGTGAATTGAATGAACCCAACGCCCCAGTTACAGCCTCCCCTATAAAAAAACAAACATCAACAACACAAGACAAGATAAGAAAAAACCAAAACAGGAAACCAGTAAAACGAACAAGATGGTGGTTCCTGTATGGCTACTCACCGTAACAGTAGCCTCTTTACTGCTAACAACAGAAGCCCAACCAGAAGCAAATTTCAAATGCAACTCTGAAATCACCACGTGTCGGAGCCTAACCGACTACTCTTCCACCAACACAACAACCTTAAAAGAAATCGCAACCCTGTTCGGCGTGAAACACTTCCTCGACCTCCTCGGAGCCAACGGCCTCCCAACCAACACCAAAACACTCACAAAGTAACCCCAACCAAGTCATCAAGGTTCCGTTTCCTGCAAATGCTTTAACGGGACCGGTAAATCCAACAATTTACCGCGCTACAAAATACAACCAGGTGACACGTTAAGCCATATAGCCACGAATCGTTTTGCTGGTTTGGTCAAGTATCAACAGATCCAAACCGCTAACATTAAGAAGATACCGGATGCTAACAATATAACCGCTGGTGATACCATTTTGATTCCCTTGCCTTGTAGCTGTGATAAGGTGGATGACAGCACTGTGATGCACTATGCACATCTCG
This sequence comes from Vicia sativa, assembly GCA_021764765.1. Taxonomy (NCBI): domain Eukaryota; kingdom Viridiplantae; phylum Streptophyta; class Magnoliopsida; order Fabales; family Fabaceae; genus Vicia; species Vicia sativa. Next base: position 70,097,182 of record CM038795.1, read on the forward strand.
TGGAATCTGGTAGTAGCATTGATATCATTGCTCAAAAATATGGTACAACATCACAAACTCTACTCTCAATCAACGATATGGATGATCCTAAAAAACTTCAAGCCGGTCAAGTTCTAGATGTTCCTCTTCCAGGTAAAAAGTTTATCTATCTGCTCACTCTCACTCAAGACAGACTATCGCATATGTCTAAGATTTGTCACTGTTAAACCGTGACTAATTATGGCTTCATAAAATATTTGTGATACGTGTTATGGTTAAACTATGATTAATTTATTAGGGGTCTCTTAATTTGAACCAATGAATGAATGAACTTATGTGTTTGTTTGATTTGTGCAGTTTGTAACTCAAATGTGGGGAATACTTCGGGGGACTTTCCGTTGCTTGTACCAAATGGGACTTATTTCTATACTGCGAATGATTGTGTCAAATGTAAATGTGACTCTACTGGTGGTAGTAACAACAGCAATTCTACGTTACAATGCGAGGAGTCGGGACTAAAACCGATAAATCATTGGTCGGTTTGTCCATCTGTGAAATGCTCTGAGAAAGTGTTTATTGGGAACATTACATCTACTGATTCGTGTAATCGGACGTCTTGTGATTATGTTGGTTATACTTCTCGCAATATCTCTGTAGTCCTTGAAACTCACAACACTTGTGCTGGTTAGTTAGTTAGTTGGTTACAAATTGTGTTTTTGGTTTGTGAAATTGTTTGTTGGTTGCTAATGATGTTTTTGTTTGTTTCTGATCTGTTTTCAGTGGCACCAAGTGGTTCGGGTTCAGGTGGTCCGGATTCAGGGGCATCTAGGAGCATCTTGAATGGCTGGGTTTGGAATAAGCTTCTCATTCTCATTCACTTCCTTCTGATTTTTGTTTATCATTTGTAGTACCAACCCTGCATCTTTGTTCTTTTTCTTTCCATGAGTTCATTGTTTAGTGTTGTGTATTGTGAGTGTTGCCACTTAATTGAACATTGTTTTGTTTTTCCTTCTATTTAGTGCATGTTTGGATTGATTGTGGGTTAGGCTAAATCAGAGTGCTACCATGACTTGGTCATACTCACATTGATTTCAAAGATACATTTACAATATTTGTAATATAGCATGTTTGGAAGAATAACAATATTGTATGAACTACAATAATAATGTATCATTTTAGTGTATGCCCTTATTAATGACTTGATAAAGCCCTGCCATATTCAATTCCACTCTTTGGACTTCAAAGGCTTTTGATGGAAGACTCCAACTATTGACTTACCTAATATTAAATTATTCTTATTGTTTATAGTCAAATTTCACATTATCGTACCATTTAGCCACTAGTTTTGAAGACAAATATGTCTAGTTTCTAGATGATGTGCAAGTTTCTTATGCACAATGCCTAGTGGGATGACTATGATTTTGCCACCTTCTTTCCTCCATTTTCTACATTTCCAACCATAAAGAATAGACTAGATACAAGATAGTAGTACACTAATCATCATAAAAATAGTAAATCTAGCCATTAAGAATTTAATTTATATAATAGATCATTCGCTGTTATGTTTTGTATGAATACTTGCAACTTATAAGACATTCAATTTCTGCAGCAATAAGCTATACTAGTGAAGCAAAATATTATTTTAGAAGAACTCTTTAATACATTAATGAACACTATTAGCTTTTTTCTTATTGTTCAACTCTGAAGAAGACCGATCCTCTGGCTTCTTTTTCACTCTCCACAACTACGACATTATCTGACACATTGGTAATTGAATGTGCTACAAATTTTGGCTCCCCTTGAGCATAAAATGAATATTGAACATGACTAATCCGATTCGGGAACACCAAAACTGATGAAAAATCAGCCTCCCATTTCGTGCCGTTACTGCTCACAGTTAACTTCCCAACTGTTGATCTCAACCCCATGCCGTTGACATTGTTTCTATCAATCACTACTTGTTCAACATTACCAAATTGCCCGTCTAGATTCACTATCGGAACCTTTTTATTAGGATCGCCATTGAACATATTATCAACTATATTCAAGCCCAAAATTTGACCTTTAACAGACCTTAGTAAAATATTAGCATCCCCAAGAAATAGGCCGTTAGTGACATGAACTTGAACAGGATCTTCCATTACTATACCAGTATAATCCATATAACAGTTGTCAATTCTAGTCAGAGAATTTCCTGCTAACTTCACCAATATACCTATACCACCAAATCCTGTTGCTTTGTTATAACAATGCACCCCGGATAGAATGTTAGCTTGGCCCTTAGCACAATACCAATGGCTGCCGAGAAAATCGCAACATCCGTGACAGCGTTATCGTTACTAGCAAGATCAATAGCGACCCCCGAATAGCCCTTCTCGTCATGGTCACCACCAACTGTTGAGTGTTGTCCAAGAAAACAACTTGATATGAATGTCTCATGTCCTTTCTGTACTAGAATCCCTTCTGTGGTGAAATGTAAGAAGAAACAGTTGTTGATTCGGATTCTAGCGGAATCAACAATGAATATTCCTCCTCCCCGGTAGCTCGAATCAAAAAGGATGTCTCTGAAAGTTATGTCCTCATAGTAAATGCCGTTGTTTTGTGTCTTTATGTCACTAAGATTACCACTTTGCATAGATTCTGCTGTCTTGAGTTTGTTGGAATTTGATGAGCACAGCTCAACTAGATGTCGGTCACCAGGAAAAGTATCAGATGCTCTCAAGGTTCCTCCTTTAACCTGTCCACGATTATACTTTTGATAAAGTTTTTGTTGTTGTTGAGGCAATTCATAAAGTTAAGATGCTATTAATTATACTAAAAACCTCGAACCTAAACTTTTTGTAAAGAGAAAAGGTAAACACGCGGCAAGTTGTGCATGTTTGGTAGTGTAAGCCTAGCTGAAAAGTTGGAAGAAAAAAAAAGACATCTACAATATTTTATGAATAATGCTATATGGTAGGAAAGAATTTGAGCAAAGACATGCACATGTGTCATTTAATATTGAATAATTTTTTAATCTATTATAATTAAATTTTCTTTTTAATAGGGATTACCAGAGTAGTTGCAATAAGGATTAGTTGAGATTTATTCTTCTCTTTCTTGTTTTCACTTTTCTTATTGATAAGCATTTTTCTTTTTCTTTTTTTTTTATAAGTAATTGTTTCTTGACAATTAATAGTCGGCAACATATATATTAAATTTTTTTTTTTAATTTTGTTGTGTTTTTTACGGCGATTTTGTAGAGAATTTTTAATTAAAGAAGTGAAAACTAAATTTTTAGATAAGTTTTTCACTCTCTTGTTACTATTATAAATAAATAAAAAATATTTCATATTTATCAAAACTAGGGTGGTAATTGAATCGATTAGGCTGGTTTTGATTAAAAAAAGTCTGAACCGACTATATTACAACGAATTAAATTAATTGATTTGATTTGGTTTAAATAATCGATTTATAATATTTTTTCATTCATTATATTTATTAGTGTATTTTCTATTATAGTGTTTCATCACTATTTTTTATACTATTAATTTTTAAAATATTTACATTTTATTTAGAAGTTGCTCTTAATTCATGTAAAACACTAATATGATTTCTATTACATCATGAAATAAGTTTACGGTCAAATATTAAAGTTGACATTCGGTATTAAATGATTGAAAAAGAATTTAAAAATTTAACAAATAGAACACAACAAATAACACATTCATTAACATATTTCAGTCCTCAAACACACAACAAAACTATTTTAGAACAAGATTAAAAAAAAATTGTTGAAGAATAAAAAATAAAAATAAAAGTAAAAATAAAATAAAAATTAACAAAGAGAACTTGAATACGAAGAAGACGATTTATGTTTTCTATTTTCTAAATTTTGGAGTTTAGTACTAGATGTGTGTTTTGTTGATAGAAAGAAATTGTAAACAAAGATGGAGCATGATTTTATATATATATATAATTTAGGTTTAATGATGATTGGAATAAAATATTTAAACTGTAATTACTTCAATTCATCGGTTTGACATTTTCTAAAAACTAAAATTGATAACCAAACCAAACACGGTGATTTTCATTTGTTTGGTAGAGTTTTATTGCAAAGCCGAAATCAATCAATTTTATTTTAATTTAATTTGATTTGAATGGTCGATTTAATTGATTTTTTCTAATCCGCTTACTAATCAAACTGATTAATTAAATATAATTAGTTTTTAAATATTATATAAAATACAAGTTAAATTTATTAAAATATCTCTTTAAACATTTAATACATCAAAATATCTAGAAAAAATATTTTAAAATTAAATGAAAGTATAGAAAATATTTAAAAGTTGATCAAAAATTTGTTTATAATACTCATCATAGAAGGAATTACATTGAATTTATCATGTTATGTTTAAACAAAATTTCAAAATTTCTTTCCACATGCAACAAAACCATTAAACTTACATTAGGAAGTGAAAACATATTCTCTACTTCAAAATGAAAAAGTAAGGTAGAAAAAGATGATGAAAGAGATCTACTAACCACAACATTGCCACCACCTGGTGCAAAAGTAATTGGTTTACTGATTTTGTAATCTCCACCTTGCAAATCAATAACAACACCTCCCAAATCATTCACCCCTGCTACCAATTCAAGACCCTTTTGAAACTTAAATGCATCCTCCACAGCTTTCAATATCGCATCACTACTCTCTTCTGATCCTGTTGGGTCTGCACCATATTCACTCAGGTACAGTACCCTATTACTCTAGTAATGCACACAAAAAAATAAGTTAGAAATTGGTAATAAAAAAAAAACACTAGTAATAGTTCAATGTGCGTAGCTAAATTGCTTACCGTGTTTGTTAGTGAAGATGATGCCAAAGGTGGTGAAGGATTAGCTAGTTTTTGATCAAATTTGTGTTTGAACTCTGATAGCCTCTCCTCTCTGGTGAAAAATTTGGAACATGTTGATGCTTCTATTACCAACAGCAATGATAAGACAAAACACACAGTTAAGAATCTCATACTTTATTCAAAGAGATTTATGATTCTCAACAAATTGAGTCTTTTTCATTTTTTATGTGGGTTGAAGTGAAAGTAAAGGTAAGGAAGGACATTTGTGATAGGCTTTTAAGATCATTGAATTCAACTGTTGGCATTGGTCATCTTACTAAGGTAAGGATGCCAAATGTAGTTGGACATTTATTAGAGGCTTGGACAGTTTCGTACTCCCTTTGGGGCTTGGTTACCAATAAAAAAAATCATTTATTTTGTACCAAAAGTAAAGAAATTATTTCTTTATAAATGCAGAATCAAACTCAAATTTTTTAATCAGATGTTTGTCTTTTAATCATTATTGGTATTTTATTGGTATTTTTTATTGGTATTTTATTGGTATTTTTTATTGGTATCATTATTGGTATTTTATTGGTATTTTTTATTGGTATTTTTTTTATCGAATGTTTGTCTTTTAATCATTATTGATATTTTTATTGGTAATTTTTAATAAATGTTTGTCTTTAAATCATTATGGGTATTTTATAATGTTTGTCTTTTGATCAACATTGGTATTTTTAGCTCATGATATTAAGTAATTTTATAGTCTTACTTAATCACTATTATGTATTATATGCTAAATTATTTTAATATTTTTAAATTAATTATGTGATATAGTTGACCAGTAAATTTTTATTAAATAATGGTGATTTTATTTACTTATGTTAATTCAGCATTATTTAACATATTTACTTATGTTAATTCCTTCAAGTTTCATTCTTCTGCCCAAGCCACATGCTAAAGAGGTTCAACTAAATATATGAAGAAAAAAATCACTAAATTACTTTGAAACAAACTCCATACTACTATCACTCGTTAAAATTTCAATTTAGTCAGTTAATACACTAAAAAAAACTACTGCATACCACCCCCAAACTTAGGCCTACGCAAAATTAATAACATACCATGTTCAATTATAGTATAAAAACCTAATCCATCAAACATTGTTTATTGATGATAAATTTTGTCTAAGTTCAACAACATACCTCACATCCTGGAAAAAAAGATCATAGTTATCAAACATTTAGTTCTATAAACTCTATATCTTATACTCTACGAGCTATATTATTTTCAAGACAACCAACTCCATCTTGTTTCAACACCAAAATTTTAAAGTATTATTTCCTCCTGTGTGATAAGAGTATTTAGAGTCTATGACTCAACTCTTTCTAGTTTTGAACTAGTCAGCGTTGGTGTGCCTATACTTTAATAAATCATATATATATATATAAGATAATTGCAGTCTTAACGAGTCTCATTGTCACGCTCGACAATTTTCTTGAAGTGACTGAACATGTGAAAATGGAAGCATTTATACTTCAACTTGTCACTACCCTTTCACTGTGACCTTGACCTAAACTTCTTTCCTATAAGATTTTCTTTACTTATTTTTTTCGTTCTAGTATTTAAGCCTCCAATAGTATTCACCTTCACTGGCTTGGCTTAGCCACTTCTGGAGTCATAATATTCTTAATCATTTGGTGAATTTGAGCCACCTGAGCAACAAGTGTTGTTGTCTCAGTGACTTCATGAACTCCAACAATCTTCTTTTGAGTTGAATTAATAGTGGCTCTTGCAACTGGCCATTGATAAGTATTGGTCGTGATACTCTCAATCAATTTATAACCTTATTCATAAGACTTAGACAAAAGAGCTCCTCCGCTTGAGGCATCAATCACGTTCCTTAAAGAATGAATCAGTCCATTGTAGAAATTTTCAAGTTGAATACAAATGGGTAAGTCATGGTGAGGACACTGTGTAAGCAGTTCTTTAAATCTTTCTCAAGCATCAAATAAAGATTCTTTATCTCTTTGCCTAAATGAAGTAATTTCATTTCTCATTTTTGCGTTCTTGGAAGAAGGAAAGTACTTAGCTAAGAACTTTTCATCTAGATCATTCCATATGGAACTGGAATTAGGTTCCAAGAAATTTAACCACCTCTTAGCTCTATCCCTTAGAGAATAAGCAAAAGCCTTAACTGAAAGGCATCATCAGTGACGCCGTGAATCTTGAAATTACTAACAACATCCAAGAATTATCTTAAATGCATATGAGGATCTTCATTAGGAGAGCCTGAGTACTGGCCAGTAGTTTATAGCATCTGAGATATCATAGGCTTGAATTCAAACTGAGTTTTTTAACAAGATAATACCATTGATCATAGCATTCAGATCAAATATTGCATAGTCTCTAATGTTGCAGGCCCTATCATTGGCAATACTGATTATATCGTTATCAGCCATGACATAGATTGACTCTTCTTCCTCTACTTTTTATATTGGTGGGTCAAGGTCTCTTTCTTCTACCAGATTGACAACAATAGGATCTCCTTGTTAATTCTCTAGCTTATGGTTGGCATTAATTTTAGTAAAACAAATTAGGCAGCAACATGTTAAATAGGATGTTCTAACTTGCAGAAAAATAATGTTAAACATAATGTCCTATTTTGATCATTCGACATATGCCTGGAGTTTATAGTCTCTACTGGTGTGTTATAGATCCTTAATATTCTAGGAACATTAGGATAATATATGTGTAGTCCAAGGTGAAGAACTCATAAGTGTTGAACTAATATGTTTCATCATCACAAGAAGAACATGTCGAATAAAGATGTCCTACGAAGAGTCATGTGACATCACGCTTGAGATAAGCTGAACAATTGGATTTAGTTGATGTATTTCAAATGCATAATATTATGAGAATATTATGCTACCCTATGTGGCACACATTTTAAATATTGAAGAGATTCAGGCTGAAATTAAGGAGTTGTGTTAGTTTCTAATTATGGAGATAAATTAGGAAACTAATTATTGAAATCATATGATTTAGGAAATATTTATATTGTCTTATTTGCTACAGGTCAATAGTGGCTTTTAAAGCCCAATCCAGTTAATTGAAGATTATAAAAGGAATGCTTAGACATAGGGCTTGTTAACTAATTCTTGTATAACACTTTGTATAATATTTTTAAGGGTTTAGTATTTTGAGAGTCAAGTACTCTCTTGTGATGTAAGTCACCATTTGTGTTGATTTGATGCATTGAGGTAGACATAGTTTGTGTATAGATTCAGAAGCCTTTAGGTGATGAATTATGTATTGTTCATGGATGAAACTTTGAAGCAAATACAAGTATGCTAATTAGTCAAGATTCTTGGCTGAACTTTATTTGAAAAGAGTGTCTTTCAAGTAGTGTAATTCGGTCACTAGATGTTGTGGCTGTTATATATCACAAAGGTGATTTATGGAGTGAGATGGGTTTCTCTTATCTTGGATGGGTTTTTGAGATAAAGATTGCATTGGGTATTGATTAGGTAAAACAGAGGTTGTTTAACTATAAAATTGACATTGTTTATATAAAATAATACTACTGATAATGTCATCTTTTTCCTGGCTTGGTAGCCCCCAGAGTAGGTTTTGTTGTAAACCGAACTAGGTCATCATATCTTCGTGTTATTATCATTCTGCATTGTTCATTTTTTGTTTCTTTATTGATTGACATGTCATATACATATGTTGGAACATCTGTCATAACTTTGTACTGATATGCTATACATCAGTATATTCTGCTCAATCTAGATGTTGTTACACAAAGATCAATGTCTCAACATGTATTATGACATTTATGATTTGTATACCATAATTTCACTCCTGGTGTGTGTCTAATAAGTTGAAATCTTATTAGTTCTCTGATTTCTCTTTCAAGTTCAGGATATTCACTGTAAACTGGGTGTAACGACGTGTGCATACAATAGCTAAAAGACCTATCGTGACACCAGATTACAGGAGAAACGTTAAAAGCTTCAATTCTTAAAAACAAAAACAATAGTATTGAATACAAAAAATCAGAAATGTAACTAATCAATTCCCTGACAACGGTGCCAAAAACTTGTTCGCTTCTACAAAGATGTCACATGCAAGTATATATGTTTTAATTGTAGCAAGTAATAAATATAGAGTATCGTACCCACGGAGAGTGTTGTTACTTAGATTTGATTTTTGTATGAAACTATTCTTTTGATTTAAGCATGAGCAGAGAGAAATAATGATTGGTGTTTATGAGTTCCAGTCCACTTTAATGAGAATCAAAAGTAAGGTAAAAAGTGGTGGAAATATAGTAAGAATAATTGAGTTGAGCTTTGTTCCATTAGTATCTTTTGTGTAGATATGTGTGAATGATGTATGGTGTCGTGACAGGATAGGTCAGAGTGATCTTGTGGTGTATTTCTACATCATCCAAAGCATGCATAAAAAGGCAAGGGAATAAATCTCTAAGCCTCACTTATAACCCTAATATACGTCTTTTAATTAATCTGAATTCTTTAATGATTGCAGTTCTTTATCTCTAAGCAAATTAGGTCAAGTGAATATCTCTAAACTACTATTTCAACCATTTTTACTCATGCAACGTACTATCGAACCAAATTTTGTCTTCTAGCGCCTCCACTGTAATACGGTGAACTGACTTTGAGATTTTTGTATCGCTGTCATACCCCAAAATTTGCCCTCGATCTACTCAAGAGATTTCATACATCCATACTCAAGGATTCCTCAAGAGTTGATCAGACAAACTCTCTCCTAGACAGTCAACCCAAACTAGGGTTTGGTATCTCTCAAGTCAAGATGGATTTCCAACATCTCCAATGGCCTTCATGCCTCCTCATATGCTTCAAAGATTCTCCATGTCAAGTTTCAAGCTTCCAAGTCAAGTTTCCTCGACAATTGCTCGATGGTTGAAAATCGGTGTATTGACAAAAGTCAACGTGGTCAACATACAGTCAAACTTCATAATTTTGGTCAACATCCTCATTTTGAAGTTACATTCATCATTTGATCAAGGGTTGATCATGATTCATCAAGAAAACTCAAGATTTGCTCAAAAGTCAAACTTTCTAAATTAGGGTTTCTAGATGAAAAGTCAATGAACTTTGATGATCATAACTTTCTCATACTCTCTCGTAAATTTTCCACCAAAGCTCATTTTGAAGGAAATTCAATTCTCTACAACTTCATGTCTCACAAGAATGTCCAAAAATGCTTCATTTGAGAGGTATAGCTCAAAACATTACTGTGTCATTTTCAAAGTCAACAAAAGTCAACTTTTGATTTGAAGATATATTGAGCATGGTAACTCCAATTGAGATGAGACCAAATACATTTTTAGAGGACTCTTAGAGCTTTCCAAAAGTCCAAGAACACTCAAAATGTGGAAAATTGAGCAAGTTACACCATTCACAAGTTGGGCAATTTTGGAAGAATGCACAAAGAGATACTTCAAAAATCAAATCTTTTGCAAATGGGCCTATTTTTTCTTCATCCTAACTTGTTCCTCATGTAATTAGGAATATCCAAGCCCAATGCCACGAATTTTTGATTTATTTTTCTATTTAATTTGTAATTTATTTATTTAAATGCAAATTAAATCTTAAAATAAATTATAAAATCAAAATTAATTGGAAGATTGATTTTTATTGCTTTCTTGTGATCCAATCAACCCATAAATGCCAGCAATTTCGAAATTAGATCAAATTTGGCAAGATTGGATTGAAATTGGACAAAATTTGAAAATTTGATTTCATGAGAATATCAAAATTTGATTTCCATTGAATGTTGATCAATTCTTTCCAAAAACCATTCCAAATCCATCCAGTATAAATATATGGTGCATACCTATCAAGAAAGAGGAAAAAATTGCTCCAGAAACCCTAACCTAAAATCAAAATTTCGTGTTCTTGAAGCAACTTGCAATTCTAGTTCCAGCCATCCACAGCCGATTTTGAGGATTCCATTGCATTCCTTGAGGTCTTTAGAGTCGATCCAGACTCTTATATCATTAAAAAACATCAAGAATCGAGCAAATCGATTTGGTTTGTCAAACTTTTAGAATTCGATTTCTAACATTCATGCATTATTAACTTGTTTTGATTGTTTGTTTGTGATTAGAATCAAGTTTCCAAACTTTCGGGCAATCCAATTGAATTTCCATGGCGAATCGTGTTTCACCATGATTAGGGTTTATAAGCTCGATTTAGGGTTTGGCTTATTAGGAAAAATTGGACAACGAGACCCATACATGTGTTCGGAATGCTTCAGGAATCGAACCATGCCTTTAGAATTAATTTATATTATGTATGCTGCGTTTTCTATTTAGCTTGTGGCGTCGAAGAAAGACCGACGCTAGCTTCAAATATTTAAACGAAGAAGATGATGAATTGGCGGGCGAGGGTGGAGGACGTGTTATTTTCAAATCGACCCGTTTCCAAACAGTAGCGCGCGTTGGCTCAGTTGGTCAAGCATGTGGATCTTAAGGTTTGAAAGGGATGTCCCCAGTTCGATTCCTGGTTCAGACAATCCCTTTTTTCACTTTTACAAAACTCTATTTTCCTATTTTCTAATTATTTCAATATTTTCATTCAATTTTAATTTCTTTTCATATTATTATTTCTGCATTAAAAAATTACCAAAAACATTTTTTATTTTTACATTATTTTCATAAAAATCTTTATTTAATTTAATAAATTAAAAAACATATTTTTGCATGCATATTTATTTTTATCTATATTTTAGCATTTAAATCATTATAAATTGCATTTTAATTATTAAATCTTTTCCAAAAAATCCCAAAAAATTATTTTAACTTATTTATCTTATTTCCAGCATATATTAATTTTCTCATATTGAAAATTGCATTTTTTCTAACATTTTCTCTTATTTCAATTTCATCATATTTCCCGATTTTCTTATTCTTTCACAGGTTGCACCGATTCGGACGTTTTTCTTTTATCGTTTTATTTTTCCAATAATGTAATTGCTCATGGGTTGTAATAGTTTAATCTAGGTTTTATTTTCCATAAGTTTAAATTATGTATCGCTAAAGCCATGTAATAGCGTGGGTTTACCTTTCCGCACATTTCGCATTTTAATTTCCGCACCCTATAAACCGTTAGTAACTAGGCGTGTGGCAAGATAATAATTGGACATAGCTCACACTAATTTTCAAGATAATATATTCTGAATTCAATACACTCTTTCACACGCACCTTGGGTAATTCTCTCGATGCCTTCGAATTCAAAATGGTCATGTCCTCGAGCGTAGAGGTATTCTAGCACCGTTGCCTTCAAACAAATCATCATAGTCCCTTCGATACAAAGATCATAAGACCCGCGATGTCGCCTCCGAATACATGATCTTGACCCTCGATTGTCGCCTCTGAAAATGATGATAGTCCTTCGAATGTGCTAGGATACTTCTGTTGCCATGACCATCCGATGTCCTTCGAATGTCCGTTTACATCCGAATGGAGCTACCTACCAACTAATGGTATGGCTAGCGCTATTCTAAAGGAATGTAAGTACAACAAAACGACCAATTACGAATGGGTAAATAAGTCTTTTAGTTGCTTGCTCTATCAAATACTTTTCACACCACTTTTTTTTCAAATTCTTTTCAAAACAAAACATTTCGAACACTTTGTATACACTCCTACATGAGTCATTACAAAGTCCAAGCGAAATGCCTTTTTCAAAACATCTTTGTCAAACACACGAAAGCAATTTTAAAAGTGATCTAGAGCAACTAAGGCAGTAGATAACTACAGATGGAAAGGGTCGATACCTTCCTTTTCATAACCATTCTCCGAACTCGAGAATCTAACGAAGGTCTTTTTCATTACTTTTACCTTCCCTTAATTGGATAAAAATAAAAGTCGGTGGCGACTCTTGCTATCCGCACATTTGGATACAAAAATCCTACAAAGTCGGTTCACCGTATCACAATCGCAAATGCGGATAGCAAGAGTCGCCACCGACTTTTCTTTTATCCAATTAAGGGAAGGTAAAAGTACGAAAAAGACCTTCGTTAGATTCTAAGTAAGGAGAAGGTTATGAAAGGGAAGGTATTAGCACCTTTCCATCCGTAGTTATCTTAGTGCTCTTAGATCATTTTAAAAGGTGATTTCGTGTGTTTGAAAAATGTTTTGAAAAGGCATTTTGCTTTGACTTTGTAATGATTCATGTAGGAATGTATACAAATTGTTCTAAATGTTTCGAAAGAGTTTGAACTTTGACAAAAGTGTGTATTTTGATAGAGCAAGCAACTAAAAGTCTTATTACCTACTCGTAATGGTCGTTTATTGTTTTATGTTCCTTTAGAATAGTGCTATCCGTACCATTAGTTGGTAGGTAACCCATTTGGATGAAGGACATTCGAAGGATCGGAGAAGGGGCAAAGTATCTTCGACTATCATCATTTTCGTAATCGAGGGTCAAGATCATGTATTCATAGGACATCGTGGGTCTATGATCTTGTATCGAATGGACTATGATGATTTATTTTGGCGGCGGTGCTAAACCTCTGTCGAACGTTCGATAACGAAGAATTACCAAGGTGCACGTGAAAAGAGTGTTGATTTCGGTATTTTATCTTGGCATTATGAGTGATCTATGTCCAATTTTATCTTGCCATACACACCTAATACTAGGTTTATAGGTGCAAAGTGCGGAAATATAAAGTGCGGAAAGATAAATCTACGCTATTACATGGCTTTGGGGCGCTTATAATGAGTGCGGAAAGTAAAATTCTAATTAAACTATTACATCTCATAGGCGTTACATAATAGAAAAGAAAAGCAAGAAAATCGTCCGCGGTACAACGTGAATGTACAAAATCGAAAATACGAAAATTGCAAAGAGGAAAATGTTAAAAATAAGTATTTTGAATGAGAAAAAGTTTTTGTGTTAGTAATGACATAAATATGATAAGATAAATTTTTGGGAATTTTTGGAATTGATTTGATAATTTAAAAACAATTAAAAGTCATTTAAATGATTAATTAGTAATTAAATTAAATATGCATGCAAAAATAATAATTTTTATATTAAAAATTAAATAAATATTTTTCTGATGATTATGCAAAAAATAATTTTTTTTGGTGTTTTTTAGATGCATGATAAAAAATATTAAAGATAAAATAAATTGGATGGAAAATATTAAAGAAAAATAGAAAAAATATAAGAAAGTATGTTAGTTTTCCAACTTGCAAAAATAAATGTCATGGTTGGGATTCGAGCTCAGGTCCCATGGGTGATATGCGCGCTGCCTTTACCAACCGAGCTAGCCTGTACACGTGTTAGGAAAATGAAACAAACGCGAATTAAACGAAAACGAATCCTGATGCCCAGAAGACGCGCGAAGAACATCATCTTCTTCGTTTGAAATTTTGAAAACTTAACGTCGGCTGATTTCGACGCTAAGGCCCCTGCATATTTCGAAAATCAAGCACAAGCAATATAATTGAGATTCAAAGGCATGGTTCGATTGGAAACATTGCTCTGAACACGATGGTGGTGTTCTTTTTGTCCAATTTTTCCTAATTAGAGAAACCCTAAATCGCAACAGGAAACCCTAACCATGGCATCTTGTGATTCTTGCACTGAAATTCAAATCAAACTATGCAGAAAGCTTAGAAACATCATTAGAAACACGAATACATAATCAAAACACATTAAACATGAGTATATGCATGAATTCGAATTCGAGTTATATTAGGACAAACTGTGACTTGGTTAGACCGATTCTGGGTGTTTCAACGCGTGAGGATGATTGGAATAGCTTCCTAGGACCTTGAGGATGCTTATTCAATCCTCAAAACTCCTTGAATTGGCCTGCAAAAGAGAAATCAAAATTGCTTTTTTCACAAGTTTCTTTGAAAATTTTTAGGGTTCTTGAGGCAATTTTTCTGTCCTTGTTCATGTGATATGCATTGTACATTTATAGTGGATGGATTTTGGGCTGATTTGAAGAACAAATAATGATCAATCAATGCAAAAATTATTTGATTTGGTACAAAATCAAATCTTCCTTTTTTGATCAAATTTCAATCAAATTCTTGCCAAATCTATGCAAATTTCGAAATTTGCCAGCTTGTGTGAGTTACTTGGATCTCAAGCATGAGAGAAAAATCAATTTTGCATTTAATTTTGATTTTATACCTTATTTTTTAATTTAATTTGTATTTGAATGAATAAAATCCAAATTAAATAGAAAAATAAAGCTAAAATTCGTGGCATTGGCCTTGGATGTTCCAAATTATCTAAGGAACAAGTTTGAATGAAGAAAAACTAGGCCCATTTGCAAAATTTTGGATTTTCACAAGTATTTCTCTTTGTGCACTTCTTCAAAAATACCCAACTTGTACAATGTGTATTTTGCTCAATTTTCCACATTTTTTAGTGTTCTTGGACATTTGAGAAATATCTAAGTATCCTCTAAACAACCTCTTTGGTTTTCATCTCAATTGGAGTTTCCATGCTCAATAAAACTTCAAAACAAAAAGTTGACTTTTTGTTGACGTTGAAAAGGACCTGTAATGTTTTGATCCATACCTTCCAAATGAAGCATTTTTTGAACATTCTTGTGAGACATGAAGTTGTAGAGAATTAAATTTCATTCAAAATGAGAGGTGGTGGAAATTTTTTTGAGAAAGTATGAAGAAGTTATGCTCAGTCAAAGTTCAGTTGACTTTTCACTAAAAAACCCTAATTTGGAAAGTTTGACTTTTGAGCAAATTTTGAGTTTTCTTGATGAATCATGATCAACCCTTGATCAAATGATGAATGTGACTTCAAAATGAGGATGTTGACCAAAAAGCATGAAGTTTGACTGTATGTTGACCACAGTTGACTTTTTGTCCAATACAACTAATTTTCAACCATCTGAGCAATTGTCTGAGGAAAGTTGACTTGTAAGGCTTGAAACTTGACATGGAGATACTTTGAAGCATATGAGGAGGCATGATGACCATTGGAGATGTTGGAAGTCCATCTTGATATGAGAATTTCCAAACTCTAGTTTGGGTTGATTGTCTAGGAGGGGGTTTGTCTGATCAACCCTTGAGGAATCCTTGAGTATGGATGTATGAAATGTATTGAGAAGTAGGAGGGCAAATTTTGGGGTATGACAGCTGCCCCTGTTCAATCTTCTTATACTGGAAGGATTAGATTGGCATGCTCGCCTTTCGTGACCTAGAGGTAGGAGATGATTGAACACCCGAGTACACCTGAAAATTTGCACTCGTTGTGGGTGATGATGCGGGAATGGGCTTACAGATGCCATTTGGAGAAGTTGGATATTTCACTGGGGAATGAGTCGTACGCTAGACTCAAGAATCTCGTCTGAATAGGAGAGTCGTCGGGGATGGGCTTAAGATGCCATTTGGAATGATCGATGTTGGGGAGTGAGTCGTACGCTAGGCTCGATAGATGTTTCTGAAGGAGCATGGAGATGGGCTTAAGATGCCATCCGGAGAGAGTCGTACCTTAGACTATGTGCTCATCTTTGAATGCAGTTATTGGTTTATATTGATTTTTAATGAAATATGCAGCATTCTGAAAGTGGAGAGATGTCGATAAATAGTCGGGGATGGGCTTTAAGATGCCATCCAAGGCAACTGAGTCGTATGCTAGACTCTGTAGTTGCTGTTAATAATAAGAGAGAGTCAGAATAGATCTTCGTGCTGATTACTCTGAGGGGATAGTAGTTGGCGAAATGTGGATAGCTTCCCTGTTGTGCTTCGGGTATTGATCCAATGCCTGTTATCGGAGGATAACTTGTGATCGTTCAGATAGTTTTCCCGTCTGGCTTCGGGTATTAATCCTGGATATGTTGTCGGAGGACAACGCAGGGCGGTCGTTCAGATAGTTTTCCCGTCTGGCTTCGGGCATTAATCTTGGACCAGTTGTCGGAGGACGACTAGGGTGGTCGTTCAGATAGTTTTCCCGTCTGGCTTCGGGCATTAATCCTGGACCTGTTGTCGGAGGACAACTACGGCTGTCGTTCAGATAGTTTTCCTGTATGGCTTCGGGCATTAATCTTGGACCTGTTTGCTTCAGAAGTGATTTTCACCTGTTTGGGAAACACAAAGGAAACTTTGATAGAATATCGTTAGTCTTATGCAGATTATGATGCATGATAATGTGTATGAATGACATATGCACAAGTTATGACTTTTATGAGTAATGTATGAATGATAGATGTTGTGGTATTTCAAAACATATCCATCTTGAAGATGATGTGGATGCTCTGCTGGAGGGCTTCTGACTTCTGTTTGGGGATGAAACAGATGAAAACCCTGCTGTTGGAAGAGAAGAAAGATATCTTGATTCCTCCGATGCACTATCTGACCAAGTCTTGAGCCTAGATACCGTTGAGGATGGTAGAGACCGAGAAACACGCTGCTGGGGATCTTGCGCATAGATCCTGCTGGAGAGCATTTGATAGTTGCTGGGAGACCGGGTTAGAAGGATCTGGAGCCCGTTGAAATCTCCGGCTGGGGAATAAAAGATGTAGGTTTCCTCCGATGCACTATCTGACCAAGTTTCAAGTCTGGATACTGTTGCTGCCGTTGCTGCCGGGGAAAGATAATCGTTGAGAGATAATCTGCTGGGGACAAATACCTCTGCTGGTGACGAATCGTTACTGCTTGGAAATCTGTTGGGGAAATTTTGTAATGAGTGACATCTCTGCGGGGGTTGTATTTTGCAGGGGAACGTATTGGTGACTTTCGCCGTCATCTCAATTCCTAGAGCCTGTAGTAATTACTTTCGTATGTTTGCTTTTCGCATGTTGGTGAATAGATATTTATTGTCAGATGCATATAATCATTCAAAGCAAACGTTGGACTTTATGAAAATAACAAATAGCAGGAATTGTAAAGAGAAAGAACTCGTATTTATTTGAAAAGTGGCGTATGGCCAAGTAGTTTGTACACAGGAAAAGTAAAAAGTTATGCGGAAACAATCTCGTCAAGTTTCAACTATGCTAGTACTCATATATTTCAGATATCTCATCTCCTTGCTGTCAGTAGAAAGTGAGTAGACTGATCTTCGCCATTTGAATCTTGAATGTTGATAGTAGTAGTCTGGAAGTAGGTGATCTGGACGAGACATAGTGGTACGCTTAAATCCCCAACTTTTGCCTAGACCGCCCTTTCGGGTTTTCAGACTACCGGTGTTGCACCCCAAAATTTGCCCTCCTATCTCGGTTTTATCTGGTTTAGGCTTCGCATTTATCATAACACTCACATGCATTCATATCACTGGGTCTATGGTTACGGATTGGAGTTGATTCCCAAAGATTTCTCTGTTGAGCAGAAAGGCGTGGTGTTTTCGACCAATTTGGGGATATTTGAAAATATTGAATCTTATTCATTCATATCTATCGGCTTTCGGGGCTTGGTATTCGATTGTTGAATTGAATGGTCTGTTCTTGATGGAGCTACGGGAGTCTGGTTGTTTTGAATGTTATTACCTCCTGATTCAGGAGATCAATTCATCACGAGTTTGGGTTCTGCTGTTGTCTCGAGTTCATTGTTTAAGATGTAAAAGGGTGGATTATGATTATCCGATTATTGATCAACAATTCAAATTCTAGCGCATTCGGTTTGCTCGTCAACTTTGTTCGTTCTTGGCAATAGTTGATGTATGTGAATTTTCATCCAGAGAACTTGTGTACAAGATTTACGAATGTCAAGTTGCCACATGTTGAGATCTTTCCCGATCGCGTTCATCGCCCACGAAATTCAAGGCGTTCATAAAAACTAGAAGCTTCCTTTTGGAATTCGTTTGGTTCCGAATCTTACTCCGCTACTGAATATGGTTCGATTTGGAAATGCGTTGATAATTCCATTAATTTCAAGTGGAATCTATCGATTAATTCTAAAAATAAAATCGTCAAGTTGACCAAGGTTTTTTTGATCAAGAGTTCCATTTGAAACTTAGAGTTTCAATTTTTGTCTCAAGAAGCAAAAGGCTCCGAATTTCTACGAGGATGGATAAGAATGGAAACTTTTGTGGCCGGGAAGTTCAAATGGGATTAATTTAATTACAAGATAACTTGGATTTCGAGTTTTTTTTTATCACAAATTCAAAGCTTTTATAATGTGCATTATTGAGTTCGAAGGAGGATTTAGGAAATTGAATACATATTCAAATTTCATTCATAAGTTCTCTTAAGACCTCATTCTTTTTTTAGAACTTGAATCAAGATCATACATGACAATTTTTCTCAAGTTCTAAAAAAATGCAATGACCATGTTATCACTCATTTGATTCAAGGCTACGGATTGGAGTTGTAGATTGAAGTGGAATTGAATACACTTGTTAATCAATATTTCAACATGTTTTGTTTTAACCAATTTAACTTTTGGTTCATGACAAATTTATGGGATATTTGATGCATATTGAATTTCCAACTTTTATACACAATCAAGGATTCAATTAGTTGCATATTTCTCAAAGCTTGTGTTCATAAAATCCCAAGATTTCCAAGATTGCTCTAAAAGTTTTCGTACAAGGACACGAATAGAATTACATGTTACAATTTGTCAAATCTTAAGATACAAGTTTCAATTCAAAGAGCCAAACAAATTCATGCAACATTCCATTTCCTTTCCTTGACATTCAAGTTTCAAAATCTTATTCGAATTCAAAAGGACACCCGTTTACAAGGTAGAATCAAGCTTCCGAATTCAACGTTCACTTGACTATAGTCTATACAAATGCTACATGAGTCATTGAATTCACAAGTGTCAATTCGAATTTGTAACATTACAAAATTTCGAAACCTCTAAAAAAGTTCCTAGATTACAAGCTTTGAGTCCTAGCAAATGTTACTAATGTTATGTCCTAATCCTATTTCCTATGGGAGTGTTGTTGTTCTTTGGCTTCTATGTCTCCTCGTTCTATCTTCGAACCGTGCCTTCTTGACCAACCTTCCTTCACCGCTTCCCGAGCTTGCACCATCATTCGCATACATGAAACAAACAAAGAAACCGGTTAGCAATTTAAACGGGCAGCAGTAGATACAAGAGAATACATAATCCTATCTCATCATTAGGATTTTCTTTCCGGAATCAGGTTGTGCAAGGGTTTCGATCGTTCAAAACCGGGGCCTCATATACAAATCATCGGCCATAAACTCGCTATTGCAAATCCACAAGGGCACCCTTGGTTCACAATAGGAGGTGTGGAAAGAAGATGAGAAAGCGATTTAAAAAGTTTTGGCATGCAGTCTTTGTAGCTTTACAGGCGGCAAGGGTAGACACTTTTAAGGAAAATTTTACCATAAACAATACACCAGCCAACATATCGAAAATACAAGATCAAACGACCAAAACGATCAAAATCATCACCAATACAACAGGCAGACCCAAGGAAAAACACAAAGAGCCCATGATTTTTCGTTTTGCTCAAGCAAACAAAGCCTTGTTTTCTTTTTTCAAAAATCGAACAACAGAGCCGCAAAACCCTAGCGACACTATATAAACATTCAAAGCACAAGAACCAAGGGATTCACCAAAACCCTAGCGAAATCTATCGAAGCCATAAACCCTAGCCGCATACTAACACTGTCAAACCAAAAGACCGGAAACTAAACACGTAGCAAATCCATCTAAACCAATATCATCATTTTCCAGAAAGAAAACCCTTCAGAAAAGCAGACATTGCCAGAAGGAAAAGAGTAGAAAGGTAATACCCATTTTTCAAAGGGAAAGAAGGAGGTTGCGAACCACCTTGGCCGCCGTCCTCCCTTCTTTTCTCTTCTGCTCTCCTTTTTTTTTTTCGCATCATCACCGTCGCCGTCATCATCGTTTAGAGCCTAGGGTTTCCCTTTCCTCTTTTTCGTTCCCAATCTGTAAGCACAAGAATCCAAAAAAACAATTTTCAGAAATCAAATAATCAGGATAACAGAGTAATCGAGTATGAGAGAGAGAGGAACACCGAGTTTCATCATGAGCGTCGCGAGTGAGAAAGCAGTTCAGATCGAGAGAGAGATCGCGGAACATTGAGAGAGAGACAGTGAAGACATCGCGGCCGAGAGAAATAATCGGAGCAACAGAGCGAGAGAAATAATCGGAGCGACAGAGCGAGAGAGATGAGCATATCGATGGTGAGAGAGCGGCGATTAGGGCTCATGAGAGAGGATGACTCGTGTGTAGTCTATCATTATTTCCTCCGTAATTATAACTTAAGCTAATTAACTTTGGTTTTCAGTTTGATGCTAATTTTGTTTTGTTTTTTTTTATATAATAATAATAACTTAAGAGTAGTATTAGTTTATGATTAGGATTTAGCTGTAGTCTTATAGGTTATTTTAACGTATAATAAAAGGATCTAATTTTCTTTTATAAAAAAAACTGATTTATTCTTTTTTTTTTAAGAAAATTACTAAAAACTTTTTTTTTGTGTTTACATTATTTGTATTAGTTTTTATATTATTTAATCAGATTTAATTTTATTTTTTTAATTTATAATATAAACAAAAATGAGTTTAAGAAGACATTAGCATGTTTAGCCATGTTGGTTAGTCTAGGCGGTGACACTTGTCACCACCTGTGTGGTCTATTTCGAATCTGGTGTGTGTATGTCCATGGTATCCAATTTGCACCCTCCAGCTCAAGCCATCAGATCTGCCAAAGTCCAGATCCGACGCTCCAGAATGGCGGACTATGCTATGCTTCATGGGATGGCTCACATAGGATCCAGCAGCACCTTTGGGCTTGGGCTCAGTTTGCTATCTACACCCTCCAGTTTAAAGCTTCAAACAGGCCCATTCCTAAACTTTCTCTTTAAATTCAATTATTATGCAAGTTTTTATATATAATGATGTATTAAATAATATTTTGGCATATGGTAGTTTTTTATTTGTTGAATTACCAATTAAATTGTTAATTGATTTTTCATCAAGTAAAAGAATATCTATACTAATAATTATTTAAATTCCGATTTGTATTGTGTGTTAATTTATTTTCTTTTATTTTTCGCTATTACATTGTACGCTTGCATGTTTATTTCACGATCGTACACTCACTCTCAAATTAATATAAAATCAACGACGTCTCCGCTCTCTCATTTTTGGTTACCCACACCAAATTCTCTAAGGGTCTCATGGTTGGGGGTAGGAGCACCTATCCTCACGAGGTTAATCAAGTCCATATACTTGGTTAATCATAACCCGAAATATCATTTCTCTACGTCCAACGCCGCAATTTTCAAAATAGTGTTATGGTACTTAATTAAATTGTTAGAGGTTCGCCCAACGATTTAATTAAAATGTAAAGTATTTGGGCCATTAGAGGGAAACCCAATGACTCGAATACTTTATTCCATACACTTGAACATTTAAAACACTTTCAAATTAAATTAATTAATTGAATTTGTTTTCAAAAATCAATTTTTTCTACAAAAACAAAAAAACATAGTGTTATGGTATTTAATTAAATTGTTAGAGGTTCGACGATTTAATTAAAATGTAAAGTATTTGGGCTATTAGAGGGTAACCCAATGACTTAAATACTTTATTCCATAACACTTAATAAAAGTGAACTTTGTTTCACCTCACTCCTTTCATAATAAAGATTTTGGATGAGAGAAGATCGGTTGACCTCAATCACCAATCTCGAGTATCGAATCGTTAGAGGGTATCCCAACGTTTTGGTACTTGTCATCTACCATTAAAATCAATTCAACCCATTCAAATCCTTTTTCATACGCGATTATCAAAATTAAAAACATTTTCAATTAAAATCAACACAACCAATTCAAACATTTTCAACAAGAACTACGGAGTTTTGACTTTCCCATTGCACGAGGGAATACGTAGGCACGCGGTTTCAAACCGTGTCAAACTCAAAATAATAATAAACATACCCCTTTTCTTTTCATTTATTCATGACTTAGAAATTAGCGATTACACACACAAACACATTTTGAACTAAATGGGTCCCATCGAGTACGATGGAAGTAAGAGGTGCTAATACCTTCCTCTTGCGTAACCGACTCCCCAATCCATGCTTTTTGGTCTTGTAGACCGCCTTATCCAATTTTTGTGGGTTTTATCTATATTTTCCCGTTCTTTCTAGAACAAATAAAATTAGGTGGCGATTTCATTGTTTTGAAAATTCATATTTAAATGATTTTTGAAAATCGAGTTGCTTCAGTTGGCAACTTCACTGGGGAAATTTTAAAAACTTTTTTTGACTAAGCGAGTCAACCCTAGTTTAGTTCTTCGCATGTTTGTGTGTTTGTTTATCGCTTTCTTCTTTATGCTTATCTATTGTTTATTTGCTTATTATTCTCTTTACACTTTTTGTATATTATTTTGTTGATATATTATTGTGTTGGGAATTCATGGGCATTGTTACATAGATAAGCCCACTACCCAGGCTTCTAGGTTACCTTTTTAGGAATAGAGGGGTTGCGTAGCCTAGGTCCACTTGACTCCATTGTCTTGTTGGCCCGAAGCGAAGGCTCCGGCTTAGAGTTGGTTGTTTTAAGGAGGTTGTTGGCCCGCGTTAGCGCAGGACATCAATCTTTGGACAAATGACCTATAACTCTAAGTTTGTTCATGTTGTCCTAACCGAGACCAAAACGCTCAAATGTTGGATTTAGAGCATCCTTGAAAGTTTCTTGGGGTATACTTTTACAAATACTATCGCCATGTAGGCCTCTCGCGATGATAGTGTTTGTAAAAGGGATCCGAGACCCCAAGAAACATTTAGCCAAAAACATAAGATTAGCCTTACCCGGGAATCGTTGGGTGAGCGTCGAAACCATGACCGATCCTATGAACCGCTTCTATTTAATTTGCAACATGCATTGCATACATTTGCACAAAACCATTTAGCATATAACTTTTATTTTCGGGGAACCTTATAGATTTTGTTGGTGCGATGGCGAGAAAGGAAGAATGAATCCAAGCGTGAAGATCGCTCCATGTCTCAAATTCAAAGAAGTTGGGAAGCGATAACTCAAAGTGAAAGAATTCCTTTGTCAAGAGCTTATTTTGGGAAAAGATTTGGGAACATCCTAGATCTTTTGACTACCAATGTGGACATGGAAGCTTTGATTGCTCTGGCAAAGTACTATGATCCTCCTCTTCGATGCTTCACATTCCAAGACTTTCAGCTTGTTCCTACAATTGAAGAGTTCGAGAGAATCCTTAATTGGCCTTTGAAGGACGACACTCCTTTCCTCAACATAGGGGAAGACCTCGATAAGGCTAAGGTGGCTGCTGCTTTGTTTCTTCCGGTAAGGGAGGTGGCACCTTGGATTACAGACAAAGGTATTCTGCGGCAAAATTTGGAAGATAAGTTGTTAAGTTTGAGTGTACAAGACGATTGGCCGACTTTCAGCTCCATACTTGCTTTGCTCATCTTTGGGGTGGTTTTGTTTCCAACTAATGAAATTGGTTACTTGAGCCCGTCTGCTATTGGCATATTCATGTCGAAGAACCCTGTTCCTGCACTGTTGGCTGATGTTCTTTACCATCTCCATGAGAGACATCTGAAGAAGCGAGGGGTGGTTCTGTGTTGTTCTCCACTGCTGTATTTATGGTTGACTTCTCATATTCCTCAAAGTGGACCGTGGAGAAGATCCCGAAACTTGTCTTGGTCTCAAAATTGGCTTCACTAATGTTGATGGTGTGATGTGGCATTCTCCAGGTTGGGGATTCGTTGATGTTATCACTCACTGTGGCGGATGTTCTAATGTTCCTTTGATTGGGTCTATGGGTTGCATCAATTATAACCCAAGACTTGCGACAAGGAAATTGGGGTATCCAATGGAGAATGAACCAAGGCTTGAGCACTTGGAAAGCTTCATTGTGCACGAACTTGGTAAAAAGGACCGCAACGAAGTATTGAAGATCCGAAGAGCTTGGGGTCAAATCCATAGGGAGAGCCGAGAGTTAATCAAGAGGGGCGAAATTGATGGAAGGTCTTATCGCTGGGTGATAGAGAGTCCAAGAAATCAATGCCTTACTTTGTAGAGGTACCTTTGATCATCCCGAACTCAGTAATCACACATGTGCCAATAGAGGAGAATATGAGGCTTCGTGGAAATTATCGAAAGATGGAGGAGGAAAGATTGAGCTAAAGCTCTAATTCTTTTTTCTCAGAGCTGAAAATTTGGAGGCTAACCTCAAGGAGGTGAAAGAAGAATTAGAGGGAGAAGAATACGAATGAAAAGGATGAAGAGCTCGATGAGATGTTCGAGAACTCGAGGAGTTAAGTGGGGCAAGGACCTCAGTCGACAATCAAGGTGCTCAAAGAACAAAGGGAGCTTATCTAGATGAAGAAAAGGTTGAAGAAAGAGAGCATTGAAAGCACATCTTGAAGCAAAGATTTCAAAACTAGAAGCTTCTAGCACGAACCAATAAAATGCTAGAGAATGAAATAATTCAAAGAAGAAGTCTCATAGAGAATTGGAAGCAATCGAATTAGTGAAAAAGTTCGAGAGTGAACATTACGAGGAAGAAAGAAATAGTAAAAGGGATGCTTACGAAGGCCTTGAGAGCAATGCCAAGGTTGGATTGATGAGATCCAAAAGTCAATCGTCTGTTAGATGAAAAGGATGAACTAGTGTCCTTTCTAGAAGAATGAATGGGCATTTCTATTGAAATACGGTGAAATGGTTGACATGTGTAACTTTGATTGTTGACGATTTTGAGACTCAGTCGGCCCTAGAGACCTCAAGGCAACCCGATACCTCCTGCGTGAGTGATTTCCTCTTCCTCTGTCAAGAGCGGTGAATAGTTCAAGGCGAAACTAGAGATTTGAAGCCTCGTCAGGACAGCATTTCTAGTTTTTAACCACTTATCTTATTTGAATATTTGAATCTAATTATTAATGTAATGATTTAAATTCCAAGATTTAATCTTATCGCTCTATTCGAGCTTGAATGACCTTGTAGTCACAACTAACACTTTGAGTTTCTATGAGATTTCGTTGAATTGCGCTTTAATCGGTTTTTCTCTAATGTTTATTGTTAACTAACGAGTCTTCAAAGAGTCCCCGAAAATAAAATGTATGAAAACATATCATGGGCATACATCCATACTCCCATAACATATCATACATATAGTATTCGCACACCATCTTACTTGTTGATTTTCTTCTCCATGCACGAGACTACGTGTTTCGCGCTCATCGCTACCACAAGAAGTAACTTGAAGAAACCGATGGAGAAGATGGAAGCGACATGGCCTAGGGACAAGAATGGATACTCGTATGGGCAATTGATGGAGATAATTCGTAACATGGCTCGCAACAAGAGGAGTTGAGAGCTCGGTTGAGGCCGTGGTCACCATCAAGAAGTTGCTCATGGGAATGCTTTATATGAAATTAGCTTGAAGTCAACGCCGGTCTTGTCGATCTTGCCGGCGAGAACCAGTCTTTCAAACGGATCATGCGGTGGTTCCTCCTCCGCCTACCCCACACGCCGCCGTAACTCGTGTTGGTGCCTCCACCAGCGTAAGGACTATTCGATTCCGATTCCTTAGCATGATGAAGATAACTTTGAGGATTGGTTTTCCAATGTCGAGGAGCCGACCGTCGATAGGAAGTCAAGATGCTCGAGGAGCGCATGCAAGCCTTTGAGAATCGTGGATGTTTTGGGTTTCGGCATGACCAACTTGGGATTGGTTCAGGAGGAGGATTCCTCCAAAATTCAAAATCCCAGCTTTCAAAGTACAAGGGCAACTCTTGTCCTAAAACTCACTGAGATATTACTATAGGAGGATGTCTCGTACGAAGGATGAAGCTCTTGATGCATTTTTTCCAAGATAGTTTGACCGATGGGCCATTGGATTGGTATATGGGCCTTGATAGCTCCCAGTGCGAACTTGGAGAGAGTTGATTGTAGCTTTTGTTCAACACTATGGCTTTAACACCGATATGGCGCCCAGAACCCAGTTGCACAACTTAGCTCAAGAAAACCGAATCTTTCAAGGAGTAGCGCAAAGGTGGCGCGAGGTAGCAAGTTCAACCCCTATGGTGGAACAAGAGATGGTGGAGATGTTTACCGCACACTAGATGGGCCGTACTATGCCTCTTGCATCGACCAAGACTACCGACATGGTGATGTTTGGTGAAAGAGTTGAGATGGGGATCAAGTTAGGAAAGATTCGATGTCGGTCGACAAGAATCGAGTTGGTGGCGCCAAAAAGTCTTTGGTGGTTACCAAGAAGAAAGAAAGCGAGTCGAGCGCCTGTATGAGCGAAGAGAAAGGAGAAGCGAGAAATTCAACGCTAAGTCATCAGAATTATTCCGCTAGTGGTCCAAAACAAGATGTTGTTCCAAGACAACCACCACCTGACCCGAAGAAGTTTGATCCCTGCCAATGTCTTATGCGGATGTTTTTGCTCATTTGCAAAGTTTGAACATATGATTGAGTCACACTTTGAAGATTGACGTATAACCCCCAAAATACTTTAATGAATGCTCGTTGCCTCTACCACTCCAATGCCGTGGGCACTCTATTGAGAACTGACGCCTTCAAATATAAGGTTCGAACCGCTGACACGCAGGCAATCAACTTTGGACCTCCTCCGCCCTAATGTCATTCAAGACCCTTACCTCCTCATGGTGGAAATGTTAATGCAATTCGAAGATGGAAGTCCGAACTCGATAATGGATGTTGGTGGTTTGACCACTCCATTGTGGTGGATAAAGAAGCAATTATTGTTGAAGGAGATTTCCGGTTGTGACGATGGTTGTAAACAATGCTTAATTCAAGTTGAAGGTTGTGATAAGTTGAGAGACTAGATTCAGTCACATTCGAAGGGACTCTTCGGTTCGTCCGAAAGAACTTGATATGTAATGTTGAAGATGAGGTCGACGTGGTCACTATCCCCGCCATTTCTAGAAGGATTCCGTTACAATCCCGTGCCGACTAAGAAACCTCCCCGTGATCATCACTTTGCGGGTCCAAGACCACACTAGCGAAAAGGCCATCCCGTGGAATTATGGGTCCGAGTACTACCGTGACGGCAAGAAGTTGAATGTGGAGACCTCAAGGAGGAAAGTCGATGAAAAGATTGGAAGATTTGAGCTGCAGCATGGCATTGCGGAAGAAAGTCGGATTACCCGTGGACGAATCTTCTCTCCACCCAATCTAGTTGAGAAAATCCGAAGCTTTGGCCAAGGCTAAAGCAAAGGGAAGGAGTCATGATTGGGGTGAGTTAACACCAAAGATTCGAACCATGCTCGAGCCCCGAGTTGACCAAAGATGTTGAAGAATTGATGAGGTACATAAGGAAGAGCGATTACAAGATAATCGACCACTTCGGCGGGCGCCCGCCAAGATTTCCATCCTAGCTTTGTCGAGGGATTCGAGCCTCACCGAATGCTCTTATGCAGTTAGGAACATCCTTCGTTCCCCAAGAGATCTCGGTTAACCAATTTGGAGGCATCAGAACAACATTTCGGCAAGTAATGGTCTCGGTTTCTCGACTTTGATTTACCTCCCGAGGAAGGAAGCATAACAAAGCGCTACACGCTTCCGTGGAGATAGCAAGAACTACTTTGTCCGTGTCTGGTCGACACGGATCATCCTCAATGTTCTTCCAAAGTCTACCCTCTTGAAGTTGACTATGAAGGGTTGTGCTAAGACCGGTGATTTGATAGTTAAGGCGTTGATGGGTCGAAGAGGTCGGTGTTCGGCGGTGGACCTTCCTATTAAGATAGGCCCTCGTGTTTTGATGCAACTTTTTCGTCATGGATATTAATCCCTCCCTCGTTGTTTGCTTGACGCCGGATTCATGGGGCTGGTCTGGACATCCACTTTGCACCAAAAGCTAAAATTTTAATTAATGGAAAGTGGTCATCATTTATGGTGAAGAAGATTATGTCGTCACCATTTGAGCAACTTTCGGTATGTTGAAATTGAAGGAGAGATCCACGAAACTCCATGCCAAGCTTTTGAGACAAGATCGATCGATAAGATCCCTTTGCAAAAAGGTGAAGTCTCCATGGCATCCTACAGGCTCGAGCTATTGTCAAGTCAGACATCCCAAGGGTGGGGAAGAGTGCTAGAACTTCCTACCGACGGATAAGAGGGTTTGGGTTTCGCTCCGGAATGAAGATCTCCGTCTCCACCCTAGTGAGCAAAGGGTGTCTCCTCTGTCAAGTTTGTCAAAGGTGGAATCCAGATTGAAGATGTTGATCCGTTGATGGTGAAGCGGATGCGACTATGATGGACAAGTGGATCTACCCTACTTTTCGGGGCGTGAGCTTTCAAATTGGCTCGTTGAAGATGTTGTTGTGGTTACCCGCTTTGAAGAGTAATTTTCTTTTATGTCATTCCATAATTCCTCGTTATGCCCAAGACGTAGTGATCATGCCGTAGGGCCACCATGTTTTTAACTTTCAAGTTTATCATTAATGAAGGACGTCCTTTTGCATTCAAATTTTTCTCTTTTGTTTTTCTTCACTTATTTTCTTTTAAAGGTGACAATATCAAATTTTACAAACCTTTGTCTTTTCTTTTATTTTATTATTAAAAGAACTTAATCAAAAATAATAATAAAATAAAATTACCAACAACCAGAGCGGTCCTACGGACGGATTTTGTCGACGATGATTCCACTGTGGCTCATTATGATTTCGACGAACCGATTTATCAAGTCAAGAGGAAGCAAGAGGACTGTGAATTACCGAGGAATTAGCCGGATGTTGAGGCAAGAAGAAAAGGTCATCCACCGCACAAGAGGCTCTAAGTGGTCAATCTAGGAACCGAGGATGCTCAAAAGGAGGTCAAGATCGGGGCAGCATTGGAAGATGGAGTTAAGCAAAGCTTGTCTAAATGCTACATGATGCGTGACATCTTTGCTTGGTCTTATGAAGATATGCCGGGTTAGATATCGACATCGTTATGCACGAGTTGCCCTCAAAGAAGGCTGCCCACCTAAAAGCGAAGCTTGAGAACACATCCAAATGTCAAGGAAAATCAAAGAAGAGGTTCGACAAATGGAAGCGGGTTTCCTAAAGGTTGTTTCTTATCCCCCATGGGTTGCAAACATTGTACCGGTGCCGAAGAAAGACGGCAAAGTAAGGATGTGTGTTGACTATATGGATCTGAATAGGGCTAGCCCTAAGGATGACTTCCCTCTCCCGCACATCGACATTTTGGTCGATAATCGCTCAAGCTAAAGTATTCTCCTTCATGGATGGTTTCTGCGCTACAACCGATTAAGATGGCGCCCAATGATATGGAAAAGACAACTTTCATTACACCGTGGGGAACTTTCTGCTACAAGGTGATGCCTTTTGGTTTGAAAAACGCAGGGGCAACATATCAACGCGCTATGGTCACTCTCTTTCATGATATGATGCATAAAGAGATTGAGTATCGTTGATGATATGATCGCCAAGTCGAAAGAAGAACACCTAGTTCACTTGTCAAAATTGTTCGAAGGTTGAGAAAGTTCGGTGAGGTTGAACCCAGTAAGTGCACCTTTGGGGTGAGATCGGAAACTCTTAGGCTTTATTGTGAGCGAGAAAGGGATTGAGGTTGACCTGCAAAGATAAAAGCGATACAAGAGATGCGAGCCAAGGACGAAAAGGAAGTGCGAGGTTTCTTGGGAAGACCGAATTACATCGCTAGGTTTATTTCTCATCTCCACTACATGTGAGCCCATTTTCAAGTTGTTGAAAAAGAATCCAGCGACCGGGTGGGCGGCGATTGTCGAGCGGCATTCGACGGTATAAAGAGGTACCTCAGAGCCTCAATTCTCTCACCCCGGTGGAGGTGAGACCGTTGATTATGTACTGGCCGTGTTGGAGAATTCCATGGGTTGTGTGCTAGGACAACATGATGAGACAGGCGAGAAAAGAGCACGCCATATACTATTTGAGCAAAGTTCCGCAATGCGAATCGAGGTATTCATTATTGGAAAAAGACTTGTTGTGCACTCGCATGGGCAAAAGCGACTTCGATGATACATGCGACTCACACTACTTTCTTGATCTCTAAAATGGACGATAAAGTATATCTTTGAGAAGCGCTCTCCACAGGGAAGGATAGCCGTTGGCAAATGATCTGACGAGAATATGATATCCATACACTACTCGAAGGCTATCAAAGGTAGTGTGGTGGCGGACCATCTCGCTCGACAACCATTAGAAGAAGACTATCGACCAATGAAGTTTGAGTTCCAGATGAGGACATTATGTATATCGATTGTAACATTCGAGCCACGAAGAAGGACCCGAGCTCGCGATGGGCGATGGCATTCGATGGAGCCTCAAATGCATGGGAAATGGTGTTTTATCATCACTTCTCAACCGGTTTCATATTCCATTCAACTGCCGAATCTATTTCGATTGCACCAATAATGTGGCGGTCTGGCTTGTATTTTGGAATTGAGCGACCATTGATACGAGAATCAAGATCTTAGCGGTATCTGAGATTACGCCTTGGTAATTAGTCAAATCAATGGAGCGAGACCGCCACCGAATTTGATTCCATACGAGATCATGTCTTGAAATTGATCCCTTATTTCGACGAGATCACTTTTGATCACATCAAGGGAGGAGAACAATTTGGCGGATGCTCAGCTACTTTGTCATCCATGTTTAAAGTCGGATGGGCGAATGATGCCCCATCTATCACTATAATGAGGTTGGATGAGCTGCGTTACGCTAAGTAGAAGGTGAGCGGATGAGAAACCTTGGTTCTATGACATCAAAAGTATCTCGAGGCGAAAGAATACCGATAATGCTTCCATCGTTGATAAGAAGTCTCGCGTACTCGCTAAGTTTTTCCTCGATGGGGTGTGTTGTACAAAGGAACTATGACTACTTTTTGCTCGAGATCGTGGATGAACACGAAGCAAACAAGATTATAGAAGAAATTCATGAAGGTTCCTTGGGACGCATTCTAGTGGACACACCATGGCCAAAGATCTTGAGGCGAGCTATTATTGGTCCACCATGGAGAATGACTACTACAACCATGCGAAACATGCTACAAATGTCAAGTCTGGCGATAAGATGCATGTGCCTTCTTCATTGAATGTTTTGACTTCTCCATGGCCTTTTGTGATGTGGGGCATTGATATGATTGGAGAAATTAAGCCCACGCCTCTAATGGACATCGATTCATCACGGTTGCCATTGACTACTTTACCAAATGGGTTGAGGCATCTTATGCTCGTGTCACTAGACAAGTGGTCACACGTTTCATCAAGCATAATATCATTTGTCGCTATGGGGTTCAGAGAAGATCATTACGATACGGCTCGAATCGAACAACAAAATGATGAAAAGAGTTGTGCGGCGATTTCAAGATAAAACATCATAACTCTTCCCATATCGTCCAAAAATGAATGGTGCTGTGGAGCGGCAAACAAAAATATCAAGAAGATTGTCGGAAGATGGTTGTCACTTACAAGGATTGGCACGAGATGTTGCCATTTGCCTTGCAGCTATCGCACTTCAATACGCCTTGCGTCAACAAGGGCACTCCCTTCTCCTTGGTATACGGTATGGAGCGATCCTACCGTGGAAGTTGAAATTCCTTCCTTAAGGATTTTAACGGATGTGTGACTTCGATGAAGTGAATGGGTTGAGCGAGGACTTGATCAATTGAATCTCATTGACGAAAGAGATTGACGTTGTCATGGACGATTATACAAAAGCGTATGAAAAGCTTTCGACAAGAAAGTGTGTCCTCGGAATTTCAATTGGTGACCTTGTCTGAAGAAATTTTGCCTCCCACGGTCTGACGCTCGGGGCAAGTGGGCTCAAATTATGAAGGACCGTATGTTGTGAAGAAAGTTTTCTGGAGGAGCGATCTTGCTCGCGACTATGGACGGAGAGGATTTCCCTCACCGATCAATGCGAGATGTAGTCAAAAATACTTAGCATAAAAGAGACCCGTTAGGTTGGTGGCCTAAGCAAAATAAGGGCATCCCGACGAACCAAGAGGTTCGGGCAAAAGTTAGGGATAAATATAAAGATTGTACACCGCAAGTCGAAAACACGAAAGAGCGGCTTGGCAAAAAGGTATCCGTTGGATTGAAAACGAAAAGGCGGTCCGGGCAAAATTAGGGATTCAAAGCGACACTACAATCTGCACCACACTGTTTTGGTCGACTATCTCAATAACTTGACAATCGGAGGATTGAGGTTAGTCTAATCGGAGCATATCGGATAGCTCGATGTTAAGGGATGTTGAAGTTGTAAAGGGCAGATTCGAGTTCGACAAAATCCATGATTTTATTGTCACCTTTTCTTTTAACTTTGATGTATAAGCAATTGCCTCTTTTTCGGTTGCTTCTTGATGTAAATGCTCATTTCGGGCTAATCAATCAATAAAATTACTTTCATCAAGCTGTGTTTTTCTATCTCTGTCTTATTTTTATGTTTTTTAACTGTTGTGTTTGCAAAAACAACGTCCGATATTTTAATAAACTTTGCACATAAAACATCAATGCCCCAATGACACGTGGCATAATTAAAGTAATGGTACACCACATTAACGAATAAGCAGTTGATCTCGTAGCGAGAATCATTGTTATGCTCTGTTTTACATTTTCAATTATGCAAAGGGCACCATGCGCATGGGCATCGGTCAAGCAAGGTTCTTTCTCTCCAACATGAGTTATCTATGGCATATGTGTGCCCTCAAATGTTATCACTCTTTCCCGACGGAAGATTGCAAAGAGCGGTCTACACCGGCAAGATCCTTTCAAAGCCCTGGTGCGAGAAGATGTTGTCGACCCCTCTTAGGCTAGAGCTCGTTATCAGAACTCTACATGTCGATTGTCATCCCGGATGAATGTTAATCTCCGAGTTACTTCCCGATGATGCTAATCATTGAAAGATGATACTTATTCCACAATCCCTTATCGAGGTCCGGACTATCATCTCTTTGATGAAGACCGATGATTGTATTCAATTCATGGATGGTTGATGTCCTCGGCTCACAATTGCCTTTAGTCTGGATGAATCATTAAAACATGCATCATTGCATTACATAGCATCCTCAAAAATCGTAGCATTTCCATTGATATGGAGCATTACGCAAAATAATGATCTCGAACATGCATCTAAGCATAAGCAGTTAATGTGTTTCTCGGTACCTTTGCGTCTCGAAGAAAGTTTATCCATAAAAATCCCCAAGTGGTATTCCCAGTCAGAGTTCCCTCAAGAAATTCTTCTTGTTGTTGTTATCTGCATTTTTGACCCGTGTCGGTCTCCTACATCATTCAAATTCAATTTATTTACCAAGCGTCTTGCTTTTTGCAAATTCTTATTTTGGTTATCTTACCGTGTTTGTCTACATCGTTAAGTGCGGTAAGAGTCGGTGTCTAACCTTTCTTGCTTCTCGATTATTTGAGTATCCATACTTGGTGTGTGGTAATTCATATAATTGCCACTCTTGAAGAATTACACCTCGCCTTTGGCCTGAGGGATATAGTATTTCTTGCACATTTGCAACCTTTTAAAAGACCAACATAGTTGGGCGATCCTTGCTAGGATCCCCATTGTTTGGCCTCTTTCCCCGTAAATTCGTCTTTGATCGGCGATTTTACCATTCCATATATCTTTCCCCGGTGAGTGCACTCCGATCGGCCTCATTCTTGCGTATGTCTAATATCCTTACGACATATGCTATCTATGTGTCAATTCATATCCTTACCGAACATGTATATTCGATCTTTACGTGTCAATATCCTTACCGGGCATGTATATTTTCGAAACTTTTGTTAGAGTCGTCTTCGGTCGGTCTCTTTCCGGTGTATGTCTAATATCCTTACCTGCCATATGCTCTCTATATGTGTTCAATATCCTTACCGAACATGTATATTCGATCTTTACGTG
Organism: Vicia sativa; assembly: GCA_021764765.1. Taxonomy (NCBI): domain Eukaryota; kingdom Viridiplantae; phylum Streptophyta; class Magnoliopsida; order Fabales; family Fabaceae; genus Vicia; species Vicia sativa. The sequence goes on from CM038795.1 coordinate 70,131,860, forward strand.
TCAATATCCTTCTAGGGCATGTATATTTTGAAACTTTTGTTAGAGTCGTCTTGATCGGTCTCTTTCGGTGTATGTCTAATATCCTTACGACATATGCTCTATATGTGTTCAATATCCTTACGAACATGTATATTCGATCTTTATGTGTCCAATATCCTTACGGGCATGTATATTTTGAAACTTTTGTTAGAGTCGTCTTGATCGGTCTCTTTCGGTGTATGTCTAATATCCTTACGACATATGCTGTATCTATATGTGTTCAATATCCTTACCGAACATGTATATTCGATCTTCACGTGTCCAATATCCTTCACGGGCATGTATATTTTTGAAACTTTTGTTAGAGTCGTCTTGATCGGTCTCTTTTCGATGTATGTCTAATATCCTTACGACATATACTCTCTATATGTGTTCAATATCCTTACGAACATGTATATTCGATCTTTACGTGTCCAATATCCTTCGGGGCATGTATATTTTCGAAACTTTGTTAGAGTCGTCTTGATCGGTCTCTTCCGGTGTATGTCTAATATCCTACGACATATGCTCTCTATATGTGTTCAATATCCTTACGAACATGTATATTCGATCTTTCGTGTCCAATATCCTTCCGGGCATGTATATCGTCGAAACTTTTGTTAGAGTCGTCTTGATTGGTCTCTTTCGGTGTATATCTAATATCCTTACGACATATGCTCTCTATATGTGTTCAATATCCTTACGAACATGTATATTCGATCTTTACGTGTCGATATCCTTAGGGCGTATATTTTCGAAACTTTTGTTAGAGTCGTCTTGATCGGTCTCTTTCGATTGTATGTCTAATCCTCACATGCCATATGCTCTATATGTGTTCAATATCCTTGAACATGTATATTCGATCTTCGTGTACAATATCCTTACGGGCATGTATATTTGAAACCTTTGTTAGAGTCGTCTTGATTCGGTCTCTTTCGTTATGTCTAATATCCTTACGACATATGCTCTCTATATGTGTTCAATATCCTTACCGAACATGTATATTCGATCTTCACGTGTCCAATATCCTTCGGGCATGTATATTTGAAACCTTTGTTAAGTCGTCTTGATTGGTCTCTTTCCGGTGTATGTCTAACATCCTTACGACATATGCTATCTATATGTGTTCAATATCCTTACGAACATGTATATTCGATCTTTATGTGTCCAATATCCTTACGGGCATGTATATTTGAAACATTTGTTAGAGTCGTCTTGATCGGTCTCTTCTACGGTGTATATCTAATATCCTTACGACATACCAAAATCTTTGTTCCAAATCCAGGTTAAAAAAAATCAAATCACAAAAAATAGAAGGTCAAAATTATCAAAAAAAAATGCAAAAATATTTTTCCACTTGTTCTCGGGCAAATTTTGGGTTCTTGTAGTATTTAATCTTCTTACCTTGAAAGTTCAAAGGCTAGCACCAATTTCACTTCGGTTTAAGGCGATTAAATAAGAACATATTTTTAAAATTTGCCCTCTATCTCGATTTATCTGGTTTAGGCTTCGCATTTATCATAACACTCACATGCATTCATATCACTTTGGGTCTATAGTTCTGGATTGGAGTTGATTCCCAAAGATTTCTGTTGAGCGAAGGCGTGGTGTTTCCGACCAATTTGGGGATATTTGAAAATATTGAATCTTATTCATTCATATCTATCGGCTTCGGGGCTTGGTATTCGATTGTTGAATTGAATGATGCATTCTTGATGGAGCTACGGAGTCTGGTTGTTTTGAATGTTATTACCTCTGATTCAGGAGATCGATTCATCACGAGTTTGGGTTCTGTTGTCTCGAGTTCATTGTTTAAGATGTAAAGGGTGGATTATGATTATCCGATTATTGATCAACAATTCAAATTCTAGCGCGTCGGTTTGCTTTCGTCACTTTGTTCGTTCTTGGCAATGGTTGATGTATGTGAATTTCATCAGAGAACTTGTGTACAAGATTTCTGGAATGTCAAGTTGCCACATGTTGAGATCTTTCCGATCGCGTTCGCCCACGAAATTCAAAGCGTTCATAAAACTAGAAGCTTCCTTTTGGAATTCGTTTGGTTCAGAATCTTACTCCATTCTTGAATATGGTTCGATTTGAAATCGTTGATAATTCCATTAATTTCAAGTGGAATCTATCGATTAATTCTAAAATAAAAAATCGTCAAGTTGACCAAGGTTTTTTGATCAAGAGTTCCATTTGAAACTTAGAGTTTCAATTTTGTCTCAAGACAAAACTCGAATTTCTGAGGATGGATAAGAATGGAAACTTTTGTGGTAGGGAAGTTCAAATGGGATTAATTTAATTACAAGATAACTTGGATTTGAGTTTTTTATCACAAATTCAAAGCTTTTATAATGTGCATTATTGAGTTCGAAGGAGGATTTAGGAAATTGAATACATATTCAAATTTCATTCATAAGTTCTCTTAAGACCTCATTCTTTTTTAGAACTTGAATCAAGATCATACATGACAATTTTTTCAGAGTTCTAAAAAATGCAATGACCATGTTATCCTCATTTGATTCAAGGCTACGGTTGGAGTTGTAGATTGAAGTGGAATTGAATACACTTGTTAATCAATATTTCAACATGTTTTGTTTTAACCAATTTAACTTTTGGTTCATGACAAATTTATGGGATATTTGATGCATATTAACAACTTTTATACACGATCAAGTTCAATTAGTTGCATATTTCTCAAAGCTTGTGTTCATAAAATCCCAAGATTTCCAAGATTGCTCTAAAAGTTTTCATACAGGACACGAATCGAATTACATGTTACAATTTGTCAAATCTTAAGATACAAGTTTCAATTCAAAGAGCCAAACAAATTCATGCAACATTCCATTTCCTTTCCTTGACATTCAAGTTTCAAAATCTTATTCGAATTCAAAAGGACACCCGTTTACAAGGTAGAATCAAGCTTCCGAATTCAACGTTCACTTGACTATAGTCTATACAAATGCTACATGAGTCATTGAATTCACAAGTGTCAATTCGAATTTGTAACATTACAAAATTTCGAAACCTCTAAAAAGTTCTAGATTACAAGCTTTGAGTCTAGCAAATGTTACTAATGCTATGTCTAATCCTATTTCCTATGGGAGTGTTGTTGTTCTTTGGCTTCTATGTCTCCTCGTTCTATCTTGAACCGTGCCTTCTTGACCAACCTTCCACACGCTTCGAGCTTGCACCATCGTTCGCATACATGAAACAAACAAAGAAACGGTTAGCAATTTAAGCAGGCAGCAGTAGATACAAGAGAATACATAATCCTATCTCATCATTAGGATTTTCTTTGGGAATCGGGTTGTGCAAGGGTTTCGATCGTTCAAGCGGGGCCTCATATACAAATCATCGGCCATAAACTCGCTATTGCAAATCCACAGGGCACCTTGGTTCACAATAAGGTGTGGAAAGAAGATGAGGAAGCGTTTTGACAGTTTGGCATGGCGGTCTTGTAGCTTTACCAGGGGCAGCAAGGGTAGACACTTTTAAGGAAAATTTTACCATAAACAATACACCGGCCAACATATCGGAAAATACGACATCAAACTGACCAAAAACGATCAAAATCATCACCGATACAACACGGCGATTACGGAAAAAACACAAAGAGCCCATGATTTTTCGTTTTGCTCAAGCAAACAAAGCCTTGTTTTCTTTTTCAAAAAATCAACAACAGAGCCACCGCAAAACCCTAGCGACACTATATAAACATTCAAAACCACAAGAACCAAGGAATTTGTTCACCAAAACCCTAGCCGAAATCTATCGAAGCCATAAACCACAGCCGCATACTAACATCGAAACCAAAAGACCGGGAAACTAAACCGCGAGCAGCATCCATCTAAACCAATATCATCATTTTCCGGAAAAAACCCTTGACGAGACATTGCGGAAAAGAAAAGAGTAGAAAGGTAATACCATTTTCAAAGGGAAAGAAGGAGGTTCTGAACCACCTTGGCGTGATCCTCCTTCTTCTCTTCTCCTTTTTTTCGCATCATCACCGTGTTAATCATCATCGTTTGGAGCCTAGGGTTTCCACCTCTTTTTCGTTCCCAATCACGTAAGCACAAGAAGTCCAAAAAACAATTTTGAAATCAAATAATCGGGATATGAGTAATCAGTATGAGAGGAGCACGAGTTTCATCATGAGCGTCGCGGTGAGGCGGTCGAGATCGAGAGAGAGATCGTGAACATTGAGAGGAGACGGTGAAGACATCGCGGTAGAGAAATAATCGAACAGGCGAGAGAAATAATCGGAGCGGCGAGGCGGAAGAGATGAGCATATCGATGGTGAGAGCGTGGGGCTCGCGAGAGAGAGGATGACTACATGTGTAGTCTATCATTTATTTCCCTCGGTAATTATAACAAGCTAATTAACTTTGGTTTCAGGTTTGATGCTAATTTTGTTTTTTTTTTATATAATAATAATAACTTAAAGAGTAGTATTAGTTTATGATTAGGATTTAATTTCGTAGTCTTATAGGTTATTTTAACGTATAATAAAAGGATCTAATTTTCTTTTATAAAAAAAGCGGTTTATTCTTTTTTTTTAATAAAATTACTAAAACTTTTTTTTGTGTTTACATTATTTGTATTAGTTTTTATATTATTTAATCGATTTAATTTTATTTTTTAATTTATAATATAAACAAAAATGAGTTTAAGAAGACATTAGCATGTTTAGCCATGTTGGTTAGTCTAGGCGGTGACACTTGTCACCACAGTAGTAGTTATTCGAATCGGTGTGTGTATGTCCATGGTATCCAATTTGCACCCTCCATTTCGAAGCCATCGGATCATCAAAGTTCGGATCAGGCGCTCGAGAAGCGGACTATGCTATGCTTCATGGGATGGCTCACATAGGATCCGCAACACCTTTGGGCTTGGGCTCGGGTTGCTATCTACACCCTCCGGTTTAAAGCTTCAAACAGGCCGTTTCTAAACTTTCTCTTTAAATTCAATTATTATACAAGTTTTTATATAATGATGTATTAAATAATATTTTGGCATATGGTAGTTTTTATTTGTTGAATTACCAATTAAATTGTTAATTGATTTTCACATCAAGTAAAGAATATCTATACTAATAATTATTTAAATTCGATTTGTATTGTGTGTTAATTTATTTTCTTTTATTTTTTTCTATTACATTATGCGCTTGCATGTTTATTTCACGATCGATACACTCACTCTCAAATTAATATAAAATCAACGGCGTCTCCGCTCTCTCATTTTTGGTTACCCACACCAAATTCTCTAAGGGTCTCATGGTTGGGGTAGGAGCTTTATCCTCACGAGGTTAATCGAAGTCCATATACTTGGTTAATCATAACCCAAATATCATTTCTCTCCAACGCCGTTTTCAAAATAGTGTTATGGTACTTAATTAAATTGTTAGAGGTTAAGCCCAACGATTTAATTAAAATGTAAAAATATTTGGGCCATTGTAGGAAACCCATGACAAATACTTTATTCCATACATGAACATTTAAAACACTTTCAAATTAAATTAATTAATTGAATTTGTTTTCAAAATCAATTTTTCTACACAAAAAACAAAAAAAACATAGTGTTATGGTATTTAATTAAATTGTTGAGGGATTCGCCCAATGATTTAATTAAAATGTAAAATATTTGGGCTATTAGAGGGTAACGATGACTTAAATACTTTATTCCATAACATTAATAAAAAGTGAACTTTGTTTCACCTCACTCCTTTCATAATAAAGATTTTGGATGAGAGAAGATCGGTTGACCTCAATCACCAATCGATGTCGAATCGTTAGAGGGTATCCCAACGTTTGGTACTTGTCATCTACCATTAAAATCAATTCAACCCATTCAAATCCTTTTTCGCTCATCTACGCGATTATCAAAATTAAAAACATTTTCAATTAAAATCAACACAACCAATTCAAACATTTTCAACAAGAACTACGGAGTTTTGACTTTCCATTGCGAGGAATCGTGAGCACGCGGTTTCAAACCGTGTCAAACTCAAAATAATAATAAACATACCCTTTTTTTTCATTTATTCATGACTTAGAAATTAGCGATTACACACGAAACACATTTTGAACTAAATGGGTCCCATCGAAATACGATGGACGTAGAGGAATGCTAATACCTTCCTCTTGTAACCGACTCCCGAATCCATGCTTTTTGGTCTTGTAGACCGCCTTATCCAATTTTGTGGGTTTATCTATATTTTCCGTTCTTTCTAGAACAAATAAAATTAGGTGGCGATTTCATTGTTTTGAAAATTCATATTTAAATGATTTTGAAAATCGAGTTGCTTCAATAGGGATACCTTTTTGCCCAACGCTTTTCGGGTTTCGACTTGCCAGTGTACATGTTTTGTATATATCCTTAACTTTTGCCCAGAACCACTTTTGGTTCGCGGGATGCTCTGTTTTGCCTAGGTCGGTCGACCTAGCGGGTCTCTTTATCCGTAGTATTTTTTGACTATGTGCGTTCACGGTGTGGGAACTCCTCACCATCCATGGTGCTAAGTATCATAGCTCGGAGGAAAATACATCTTGACTATAAATAGTCCCTCGTGGGTGGGAGTCCATTTGCCCTGGGATCACCTTGTGGAAGAATGATGCGCTTGACTACTAGATCACTTGACTTGGTAAACACGATGCTTGACCTTCTTATTAAATGATCGATCAATCGTTTCTAATAGACACATCCATGGCAAATGGATGCAGTCGTTTCATCAATCAAATTTATTTGGTCAAGGCGATGCGGATCGATGCGTCTTACGTAAAACTTCTGCGTCTGGAGGACTACTAGTTGAGTGTCCCGAACCTCGATGGGTGGGACCCTTCCCATCTTTTTAAGTCCTTTGTCATTTCACGTATAATCTTCTTAATTTTAAGTTTGGCGGCTTCCTTCGCCATTCATCTTAGGCCGGAATGGGAGAAGAGTTGTGATGCTTGATCTTGAGCCGCGTGGAGTTCGGTGATCATTTTTTGAGATTAGAGCCGATTATCCGTGATAATCCTTTCGGGAGTGCCATGACGAGATAAGATTATGCTTGATGAATCGAGCCACAACATTCTTAGTAACGGTCTTGACAGGCCTTACCCACTTGGTGAAATAGTCAATTGCCACAAGGATGAGCGATGCCGTTGGGCGATGGGCTTGATTTCTCCGATCATGTCAATGCCCCACATTGAAAAAGGCCAAGGGTAAGAACATTCAATGATCTTGGAATGGTACTTTGTCGAGCATATGTCGGCATTTGTGACAAAATCGAGTGTAGCGATGACAATCGGCTTCCATGGTGGACCAATAGTAACTTTGTTCTCGGGAATCTTCTTAGCCATGGTGTGTCAATCCTTTGGAGTGGGTACCAAATGCGCGTGTAACTCTTCCATGATACGTTCATTTGTTTCCGGTCTAAGCAGTGAGCTTCCCTAAGTCGGTGGTTCGCTTGTATAAGATGTCGTTCTTGAGGAAGAATTTGGATCTGAACCTTCTCGAGAACTTCTTATCGTTGTGGATGCTCATGCGGGATATTCACAGGTCTCAAGATACCTCTTCACGTCTTAGTTCCAAGGTTTCTCTTATGTATCAAGCTCATAACAATATCTTTGGTTAGTCAAACTTCTCGATGATGATGCGGGGGCCTAGTTGTCCCGTCGACCTTGAACATAGGCGACATAGTGGCCAGCCGATACATAGCCGATTCTCTTCTCGTGGAATGTGATTGAAAGTGATCTCTTCAAAGTAGGGGATCAAACTCAAAACATGCTCTCGATACAAAATGAGATTCGGATGCTTATCCTACTAAGCCCATGTCGGCCGATCACTAAAAGTGGTCTCCATATACGCTAGAACTTGATTCTTAAGTCAATAGACTTTAATACCCATGATGCATGCTTCGATTCGGCCATGTTGTTGGTACAATGAAACAAAATACAGCGGTGAAAGGGTATGTCGCGTGGGGGCGAATGATGGCGCCAATGCCATTGCAGTGCGTTTGAGGCTCCGTAAAGACCATGGTCCATCGGGATCCTTGTTCGAGGTCCCTTCGTGGGGCACGGTTCTTCTACAATGACTAACAAAACATCTTCGATACGGAAATTTGAGCTATGGGCGATAGTCATCTGACTTGATGAGCCAAATGATCGGCTACTTCCTTTGATTGCTTTTTGAGAAGTGTACGGATGTCGATTCGGTTAAGATCATCATCATATTGCTATTCTTACAGAGTGGTTTCTCAAAGATGTTTTTATCGAATCCATCTTGAGATCAACAAGGAAAGTGTAGTCAACATATCTTGTCTTAGTCGGTGACGATTAAAGCCAAAATCTTGCAGAGTTTTCTCATTTGTGGTATCTTGTTTCACAGTCGGTAAACTTTTGCTAAGTAGTATATTGCATATTTTGCTAAGGTAGTATATTGCATACTCTTTTCGACCGGACTGGTCATGTTGCCCCAACACACCCCCATTGAGCTTTCTAACCAGCCGAGTGATGAGAGGGTCTTCCTTGGTGGGTGGCATCGAGGAATGAGAGGATTCATGGGTACTCCTTGTTGATTTGAGTCAAAGCGAAACATGTAGTTCCATTCCACTACTTGATCTTTCGGTAACTTAAGTTGGCTCACAAATGAGTTAGATGTGCGCCGAATGCGGCAATGTAATTCAATCGGCCCGAAACCTCGACTTCCTTCGGTGCGGGGCTGGCATTTCTTGAATAGCTTTAACCTTGGCGGTCCCACTTCATACCTTTACCAGCGCAACGACCCGGAGCTTAGAATCCGACTCCAAGTTGCACTTGTTGGGATTAAGTCTGGATCCTTCTTCGACCTATCAAGCGGTTTACGCAAATGATCGAGATGTTCTTTTCTTGATTTGTGATCTAGTTTGTCATATCGTCGGCGTAGACCTCATCCGTGATGAATCATGTCATGAAATAACGTCACCATGGCACAACGATAAGTGGGCGCCCGCGTTCTTGATCCGAAACGACATAACCTTGTAACAGTACCCACTATGTAACAAAATAGTCTTCTCCATTCTTGAGGAGCCATTTGATCGATTATGCTTAGGAGAAACCATCCATGAAGGAGAAGACCTTATCGGCGGCGGTGTTGTCAACGAGAACATCAATATGAGGAGAAGTGAAAATCGTCTTTCGGACTCGCTTTGTTTAGATCTACGTAATCCACACACATTCGTACCTTGCCATCCTTCGGGTCGGGTACCACATTTGCAACCTTTGTGGATAAGAAGTAACAG